>BCKQ01000006.1:330152-370703 GCA_001600695.1 Ascoidea asiatica
TGACCCCATTGAATCAATTAAATCTCTGGCTTTCAAAATCAAAATTTGTATCAACCTCAATATTTTCACGATAAAAGTTTTAATAACAATCCATTCACATATTAATAGTTTGAGATTGAATAATTGATATATTTTTGAGCTCCACAGTACTGTAAAGAGATAGAAAATGGAGCTCGTTACCGCTTGCCGGTTACCGATAGCCGACACTTTGCCCAAAATATTTTTCTTGAACTATGGCTCTCATTGAGATGAGAATTATAATTTGTGTTCATTAGAGACTAAAAAAGGGGTAAATTATATCAAAATACTTCAATTGAAGACCAACAAATTAATTCTATTTTCATTTGTTTTAAATTTAACAACTTCTATCAATTTCAATCTAATAACAGTTAATAAGTCTTATTCATCAGACTTGGCTTTAATTATTGAACTCAATTTTGATGTTTCAAATCCAGTTTTATTCAATTTGAAGATTATATTTTGGCCTTTAGCAATAGCTTGAGAACATTAAACATATTTAAAGGATAATCAATGAACCGTGTGTTACTTAATCAAAAAATAACTAACTGGTTATGTAATAATTGCTGACCTGTTTAATATTAGGTAATTTCATACAAACTTACATAATTAATATTTAATACGTGTAAAACTCATGCTTTTACAACAGATTTAAATATTAAATCCATTCTGTTGGATTAGAACTTCTTTTGCACTAAATAATTAACGTTAAATAAATGAACAAACAAACAGATTTATTTGTTTATTTATTTAATTATTGATTAGATTACACAGAAATGAAGTTCTAAGATTAAGGTCAAGTAAAAATTGTATTAAATTGAAAATAATATACAAAAAAGTAAAGAAAAATAATAAAAAAAGATAAAAAAGATAAAAAAGATAAAAAAGATAAAAAAGATAAAAAAGATAAAAAAGAATTAAAAACATATCACATATCACATATTACATTATACATTACCAATTTCAGAAATAATTTTGCTTTTCATACGCTATTATACTGTTTCAATTGCATCACTATCAACAAACTCCATTTCAGTGTCCATTAAAGAATCATCTTCCAAGGGTTTAAGTTCTGGAATATACTCTTTATTCATTACTTTTTCCCAATCAATATCTTCAAAAAAAGGATGGTTTTTGATTTCTTGAACACCATTTTTACCTAATCTTTCCAATGGGTTTTTAATTAATAATTTTGAAATCAAATCTTCTAACAATGGATCAATATTATTAGGAAATTCAATATTTTTATTAATGATTTGATAATAAGTTATATTTGGATCTTCATTTCTGAATGGTGAAGTACAATCAAACATTTCATATAATAAAATTCCAAGAGTCCACCAATCAAGAGTTTTTGTATATCCAAATTCTAAAATTAATTCTGGAGAAAAATAATCTAAAGTTCCACAAATTCCATGCTCACCTTCATCAGAACAATTCATTACAGATAATTCAAAATCACACAATTTTATATGTCCATCTTGATCAATTAATACATTTTCCACTTTTAAATCACGATAAATAATATTCTTATTATGAAGTTCTTCTAAAGCACAAATTATTTCAGCGGCATATAATTTGATTATTGATGTATCTAATTTTCCTATTGTTGATAAAGTTTGAAATAAATCTCCACCTTTAACATATTCTAAAACAAGATATAAATTTTCTAATGATTGGAAAGAATATTTCATAGAAATTATAAATGGAGAATTTACTAAAGCTAAAACCTTTTTTTCAACCATTTTATCTAAAATATTTTCAYTTTCTTGAAGTTTTGATTTTTTTATTGATTTAATAGCATATAAATTTCCATCATCTTTTTTTTTAGCTAAAAGTACTTCTCCAAAAGCTCCAATTCCTAAAACTTTTAATATTTCATAATCATCAATTGACATATTATTTGAATTAGAATATGTTTCATATGACTGTTCTAAATTTTGTTGTGAATATGGTAGTAAATATGAATTATTTTCAGATGCATCAGATCCAGTATACTGTAAAGATACATCTAATGTTGTAATTGAATTATCATTATTTTTTATTTCTTTCTCAAAATGTAATGATTGACGACCAAATTCTTTAAACATTTTCAAATCTATAATAAATTCAAATAAAGGAACTTGAATTRRATTATTTTCTTTTAAAAATGATTCKGGAATAAGTTCTTTTGTAATTTGAGAAAAGAATTTTATACGAATATTTCCATTTCTTGAAACTTTCCATTTAGTTTTACTTTTAAATTTTGGATTAGATGCAGTTCCTCCTTTAGGTTCAATAATATCACGTAAATAATGATTTTCAGTTTCAATATCAATATATTCTAAAGTAAAAAAAACCATTGGAATGTTTGCTACATTATCACCTGTGTTATTATTTGATTTACGAACAGCAGGAATAATTTTTTTTAATTTTTCAGGAGCTAAATCTATAGTATTATCAGTAAAAAAAAGTTCTTCTTCAGTTTCATTGATAAATTTATTTAAACGAGTCGATTTAAAGTTCAATCCATCTTCAACCATTTGAAATAAAACATGTGGATTATAAACTAAATCATGTTTAAATTTAACATTTTTAGCTTTATTAATTTTGATTACTAATTTATTTAAAGGAATAAAAGTCATAATGAGGTTATTAATAATGATTAATAGTTATAATAGTATTTGAAGATTTGATCTGAAGTAAAAGGTTTGAATTTTACTTAGTTAATTGATATGAGTTGATATGACTTAATATGAGTTGATTGCTATAAAGATTATTATTAAATATACACTTAAAAAAGGCAATATGATAATAATGAGTATAGAATTTTCTTTTTGAATAAATATTAGATAAATTTTGAAAAGAAGAAAATAAGGAAGGAATCTCTTCCTTTTATATTGTTTGATTTTTGATTCTCATTATTATATTATTACTGTTTTATTTTAAAAAATATTGCAAAATTGAATAATTCATGATAATCAATAGTAAATCAGTTACTTTATTGATTTTCCAGTAGCAATCTTTGAAATATGGTATAATATTTTAAAATTTATGAGATATATAAAATTCAAATCTCAATCCATCATATAGATTATTCCTTATTATTCTGATTTAAAATAAGATAACTGAAGTTGTCAGTAATTGTTTGATTTTAGCAAACAATGTTTCTTTTTTCATTATATTCTCAGAACCTTATAAACAAGAACAATAGAAACTTTAAATACGAAGCAAACTCTAGGTAAAGTTAGAGCAATTGAATTTGAAAAATCTCTAAAGCTTTCCACGTCGTAAAGCTTATCGTCCAGTTCTGAAATAAGAAGAGCTTAAGCAGAGTGATATATTAATATATTAATACATTATCTCTTATTGATTCTAGTAATGTTTAATAAGAGTGGCCACAAGGGTGGCAAATCTATTACAAAAAACTATATTGGTAAAGATTGAGAATAATTAACAATACTTGTAAAAATATAAAGCTTGAAATACTTCAGTAGTTTTAACAGTAGGGATATAGGCACTTTTAGAATTCAGTATAATAATGGTTGAGGAGACTCTCTTTGAATGATCGAGAAGTTTCCAATTATTCAAATTATCAAGATACTTTCACTTAAGCATCTTTTTGATAAATCTTTATCAACATCAATTGCTCAGATAGTGAATGAAAATAGCAACCAAGCATCGATAATTCTATCGGCGCTTATACCAGCATCTGACAGTACACTCATTTTCTGAAAGCCGAAAGCATTTAAGCATTTTCAGTCCATATTAGAACAATTGTATCTTTTCTAGAAAAAATTGTTTAAAAGTATATTTACACAAATAAAGATTTGGCTTTGAAACGACAAATAAAATTACTTCATATACTGTATATATTACATTATTGAATCTATAGAATCCTCGAGTTTCAAAAAAATGAATTTTATCAAGCTTTTAAAAACTTTTATATCCTTAAAGATTTCAGAAACAAAATCTTAAATAACATCCCACTAATTTGTAGCTTAAGATTAAATAATATGAGCATTACATTTTCAAGTAAAAATGACACAGATACTTGAACCACTTACTGATAATCAACTCTTTTATTGAAATATTTTATTCCAATTTATTATCCCAATTTTGATATAAGCTTTAATTTGGATCCATAAAAGAGTAAAAGTGAGCAAACTAGGTCTTGATGCTTTATTGATTCTATTATCGATAGCATTTTAATTAATGTTACGCTGCTCTAGGTAAGTGATTTAAAACCCATTGAATCTACAGTTTCATCATCAAATGAAAAACATTTAAAATAAATTCCTTCATCTTTTTCTTAATTACTTCTATTTCCAATAAGTTTGCGATTCTTTTTTATTACAATAATAAAAGTTATCAAATTCAATTTCAGAGTATGCTTTGTTATCTAGTTCATCAGGTCTGGCTTTAATTATTGGACTCAATTTTATTATTTCAATTCCAGTCTTATTCGATTCTAAGATTATATTTTAACCTTTAGTAATAACTTCAGAACATTTACCAAGTGTATAAAAGTACTTAAAAGAAAACAAATTAGTTTTAATATTTTGAATGATTAAATAATCTTTATATAATCTTAAATATTCAAACCTTTTTAACTATAGTACTTGTAACAATTTACTTCTATCTTTATTTTTACTTTCTAATACATTGTCAAACATATATAACGTCATATATTTCAGAATATACCTTAATTTGATGAGTAGTTATATCAATTTTATCTGTCAAAAATATTTTTAGACCAAGTTTTACATCATTATTATTTAAAAACTCTTCCAATAATTTATCTTTAATTTCTTTGTCATAGACAGTTAACTTAAACTTTTGATTGTATTTGAATATATACTGCAAAAATCATTTCCATCAATTATAAAATACATTATATCTTTAGAGAATAATCTTTACTAAGCATAAATTCAGAAAGAATAATTTTGATTAGTTTTCCACTTTCTGTTAATAATATCATTGGATTATTTGTCCTATCAATCATAATATTTTTTTATTAACATTAATCAAGTCTTTAAACACTTTGATTGATTTAGCACCACTTTTGATTTCATCCTTTGTTCAATTGACTTATGGTGAGCATATCATTAGCTTTTTTTAATTGATTTTCTTCACTCAAATTTAATTCTTGAAAATATTTAGGATTACCAAATTAAAATTTATTTTTAAGATCTTGAGGATTTAAACCATTTGAAAATTTCAAATTTTCGTGCATATAATTATAATTTATCATTTTTATTATAAAACAATAATATTCTCCCAAACTTTTTGAACATAGAATTAAAAGATTCAATTTAAAATTTTTTCATAATTTATTCAATTTAATTTTTCATATATTTATTTTTCTTAGAACATAATTCAAATTTTCTTTTTCAACTTCATTTCCTATAGATCCTTTTAAACTAAGTCTTTTACTAACAATTGATTGAAAGTTAGTTTTTTTCAATAAATTCAAATGTATAAGAATAATTTGTTATAACCATGAATTTTTAATTTATATCTATTAAAATTGATATTTGTTGCAATACAACATTTTTTTAAAACAATTAATAATATATAAATTAAGTTAATCATTGTCTAAGTGCTATTAAGACCCATACCTGTGGGAAGTCCAATATTGTGGTAATACCAAGGAGACGGGTCTAAAGTGGCTCAGATTTTCACTGAGGATGCTCCTCGTGGCGAGTGTGCTGGTGCGCTGTGGCACTGTAGCCGGGAGTCCAGCTTTACTCACGTTCCTGTAATAGTTAGTGAAAATGGATACTCGATAACGAAGGAGAATAAAGCATGGACTGGCCATAGACGACAATTGTTATGATGTTGATTATGATGATGGTGATGTGTATATATAAGGTTTATGAAAGAAAATAAAGATAATTCATGTTTTTATGACTTAAATCAATCATGAATGAAAGAATCATATTCAAAATAATTAGAAACAGCATCAATAAGGCCAATTGCATACCATGACCACCATCAATCATTTATCATCTGAACTTTCAAGTCTAATATCTGAATCTAAAAGAAGAAATCCAGAAATTAAAAGAGCTGCAGAAGATTCTTTAGAAATTTTAAAATTATTTAATCCAAAATTACAATCTGAATCTGAATTTTTATTAAATTTATCAAATTATTCAAATTTTATAAAACCATTTATATTATCATGTAATTTAAGAAATACAAAATATTCAACATTATCTTTACAATCTTTAAATAAATTAATAATATCATATTCAATTCCAAAAGATCATAATACAATTAATAATTTATTAGATTCTTTAATTGAAGCAACTCATTTATCAATTGAAATTCAATTAAAAATCTTACAAAATTTACCATTTTTATTTAGAAATTATTCAACTTTTATTAATGATGATTTAACTTCAAAATTTTTATTAATTTGTGCTTTATTACAAAATTTTAATAAAGTTCCTGTAGTTATAAATACTGCAACTGCAACTTTACAACAATTAATTATTTTTATTTTTGATAAAGTTAAACCAATTGAATCAATTGATGATAAAGTTATAGATATTTCAATTAAAGAAAATAATAACATTATTAATGATAATTCATCAAAATCAATAAAATCTGAAAATAATTCAAAAATTAAAATCTCAAAAAATTCATATGATGCTTATAGAATTCTTATAGATTTATGTAACTTAATTGAACATCATAAACCTTTTTATTTAAAATTTAATTATTTACAAGAAACTTTTATAATTGAATTAATTGAATCAATTTTAACTAATCATAGTAATTTATTCATATCTCATATTGAATTTTCATATATTTTGAGAATTAAAATTATACCTTTACTTTTAAAAATTTTTTCAATAAATAATGATTTTCCAATAATTATTAGAATTTCAAGAATTTTATACCTTTTAATTAAAAATATTAATAATTTAAAAATTTTAAAAATTGAAACTGAAATAATTTTATCTTTAATGAATCATAAATTATTAATTCATAATAATATCATTAATAATTATCAACCTTCAAATATGATCAATCAATCTTCAAATATAACTAATAATAGTAAAAATAATAAGAATTCAAGTAGTAATAATAATAATAACAATATAGATCTGGAGAATGATATTCATCCAGATCCATCAACTTGGAAAAAAATCTTAATCTTGGAAATTTATAATGGTTTATTCTCCGACTTTAAATTAATTCATCAATTTTTTTTAGAATTCGATAATAATCCTGGTAGAAAAAAAGTAATTAAAGATTTTTTTCAAACTAATTTTAAATCTTCATTCAGTAATATTCCCAATTCTTCTCCAAGTTCTTCCTCATCTACTTCATCACCATCTTCTAATGATTCTTATAGATTATTGAATGTTGGTACAATTCTTCATCCACCTCCAAATAATGATAATGATTATTTTTTATCAACAAAAAAATGTGTGCCAAAAGTTTTATATATTGATATGTTAGATAAATCTGAAGCTCCTCCAATTTTAGATAATTATCCATATTATTTAATTTATAATTGTACTGTAAATTTCATTGAAGGAATTGGTTTATATGTAATGGATTTATCTTCAACTGTATCTGAATTAGAAAATTTAAATACAAAACAAGTTTTATTCTTAAATACAAATTCATTAAAATCAATTAATCCAATTATAAAAAATGATATTTCTTTTTCTTATCAAATCATTTTAAGTAATTTTGAAGTTTTATTATCAATAACTAAAATTTATTTATATTCTGAATTAGATAATGATTTATTTCATAATCTTATACGTTCTTTACAAAAATTATGTTATGTTTCTGGAATTTTAGGTTTAAAAAATGTAAGAACTAATATTTTATTAATTTTAGCAATTGCAACAATAAATAATTCTGGTTCAATTGGTTATATTAATGAAAATTCTCATCAAAAATCAAATTCTATATCTTCTATTTCTAATTCAAAAAATGATCATGAAAGTAGAAAATCAACTTTATTTTCAATTGGAGAATCTGTTGTTGGAAAATTAAGTTCAACTTTAAATCAAGCTGCTTCTTCAATTCCAACTAATTCATATACTGCTCAAATAAAATCATCAATATCTGGTCCTCCACCTTCTCCTTCAACTAGTCAATTATTAATATTACATTCAAGATATTTAAATTCAAGAAATTTAATAACTTTAAGAGCTTTAGTAAATGTAGCCATTTCACTTGGATCTACTTTAAGTTCAACTTGGAAAATAATTTTCATAACTTTACAATGGATTGATTATTATATATATGGATTATCAGAAGATTTTGGTAAAAATTATGATTCAACAAATTTGAAAAAACCAATAATTACTCAAAATGAACAATATATATTTGATATTTCTTTTAAAAAACTTTTAGAATGTACTAAAGATTATTCAGATGATGCATTCTATCATGTAATAGATTCTCTAACAGAATTATCAGATGATACTATAACTATAACACCAGAAGAAGAAAGAGCAAATTTTGAAATGATTAAAACAACTGTTTTCAAAAAGCAATTCAATACCGAAAGTGATGCTTCTAGAATAACATTACTTCCTTGTTTTTATAAAAGAACTTTTTTTGTTTCCAAGATTGGACAAGTTAGTAGTTTGAATTCGTTAAGATTTTTAAAAGGTTTCACACTAAAATCTCTAGTTGACAAAAAACTTATGGATATGCAAATAGCAGAAAATCAATCACTTTCTTCTTGGAATTTTATTCTAGATTATTTTGTCAAAATATCTTCCAATCAAAAAATGGATCCTTCCTTGCGAACCACTGTTTCTAAGATATTCAATCTAACTGTTAAATCTATGATATTATCGTGTCACACGAAAGAATGGAATGATATTTCTATGAAAATTGTTTCCAAAACTATAGAGGATTTAAGTGATTATGAGAGCTATAATGATGATTGTGATTTTTCAATATTAAATTCTGTATTTCTATTCTTAAAAAGCATATTAAATCTTCAGGAATCTTCAAAACTTTTAAATTTAAAAGATCAGGGAGGTGTTGTTCTTTGTGAGTTTGATATGGTCTTAACCACAATTCTTAATCTTAAAGATTTACTTGATAAATCAGGAAATCATTTTAGAAACTCTTCTTGGGAGCTTATATTTATGATCTTAAATTTGCAATTTAAATTTTATGATACTTTTCTATCCCTTTCTTCTAATGATGATTTTAAGATAAAAAGTTCTCTAATTGATAAAAAATCCAAACTTATTAAGTCATCTTTTGAAACTTTGCAGCTTATTTTGAACGATTTCTTAACTTCATTACCTTTAAGTATCTTGAAGACAGTAATTGATACCCTTTTTAATTTTATAGATCAAGAATTTGAAATTAACATTTCTTTTAGTGCAATCAGTTATTTTTGGATGGTTAGTGATTATTTAAGAGATAGTTTGACCGGATCAAAAGACGGAAATGCGTTAGCTCGAACTGAATTAGAAGCAAAAGTTGAAAATATTGATGGTTTACTCACTGTTATAACGTCTTCAATAGGTAAGGAAGGGAAACCTGAAAATCAATATCATTTATTTTCTTCCTTATGGATCTATTTGCTATATATGTTAATTCGAATATCTAGTGATGGTAGAAGTCAAGTGAGAAATGGATCAATTCAAACATTCTTTAGAATAATTGATTCTCACGGAGAATATTTACCATCGTGGAATTTAATTTATAATTTGGTATTGAAAGAATTTCTTGATACTACCAAATTGGTGCAGTATATTGAGAAAGAAGAATTAACTTTAAAGGGACCATTGCAATCAGCGGCCCCAGGCGCTTTTACTGATCCTGAGATTAAGTCAAAATCTATTGATGAATGGGTTGATTCAATTTTACTAACTCTTAGTGGATTAGTTCGATTGTACACGACATTTTTGGGTAACTTTGAAGCTGATCAAGAAATAGAGAAAGTAAATGCCATATTATATTGGAATGGATTAATACAGTACTTCGAGCAAATTCTTAATTTGAACTTTTCCAAATGCACTTCGGAAGTATATAAAAGTTTAGGATTATTATCTTCCTCATTTTTGCCCAAAGAGAAACCAGCTAAAATTAGCGCCAATGAAAATGAAAATGAAAATACATTGGCAGCAAATTTCAAAGATCCTACTGATGTTCCACTTGAAATTAGAACTTTGTTTTTTGAATTTTGGTGTGAAAGAAGTATATCTTATAAATTTCTTGAAGACAAAAATTATCAAGATAATCTAACTCAGCTTATGAAAGCTTTCAAACCTATATATTTACTCAATGAAGGAAATATTACTCTTGAAATGATTCAAAAATCGTTATCTTTAATCAATACAGCTCTGAGATATCCTAAATTACCCGAATATGGTGGTGATAATAATGTATGCACTCTGTTACAACTATCAATTATTGAGAACCTAAGTCTTTTCAAAAGTGAAGATGTTAGAGTTCAAGCGATTGTAATAGAGCAGATTGTTTACAATGTTACATTACCTTTTTCTACAAGGAAAAAAATTGAGGAAAGATTGAAGAGTAAAATAAAAGATATGAAAAGAATTCCTACATTTATTGCCTTAAGTTATTCTAGTATGGAGCTATTAACTAAGAAATCAATTTTAATAACTGATTTTTCATTTTTGATTAAACAAGGAACATTTAATATAATATTAAGAAATTTATTGGAACCAATAAAAATGAAAGCACCTGGATGTTTTAATTATTATCAACATAAAGGGATACCTAATAGAAAAGAATTATGGATGGAATGTATTGAATTATTATTATTTTTTACAGGAAAAATTATTGAAGTTTTGGAAAAAAATAGAATAAAGTCTGAAGAGAATTTGGATACAAATGAATCTAAAAACATTAAAGAAATTTGGAGTTTAATTATTGAAGTTATAAAAACTATTTTAAGACCAATGTCTAAAACAAATGATAAACAATATGAACTTTTTGATATTAATATTTTTTCTAAGTTTAAGAAGATTATTTCTCCTCATCAAAATTTAATTCCAGAAGATTTAATTGAAGAATTTGTCACTAATATATTTAAGGCTTCATTTTTATATAAAGTAGAAGCAACTGATAATTCATTATTAAATGAATCAGTTTCAAATCAAGAATCTATCTCAAAATCATTACCTGTCGATAAATTCAAAAATATTGGATCGACAGAAGCTATTGAATTACTTCCAAGACATAAAATGGGATTTTTATGTCTTAATGATTTAATTAAATTATCAACATTGAATAATAATATTGGAAAAATATCTTTTAAATATTTCATACTTCGATCTTCAGTTGTTTTGAATAAATATTTAAGAGATTCTTCATTAGTTAAAAAACAACCTTTACCTAGAGTACAACAATTAGAATTAATGATAATCTTTCAAGGATTAGAACAAATTTTATTAAAAGAAAGTGGTAATCATATTGAACAAAAGCAACTTATTAAAGAAAATCTTTTCCCATCATTTGTTGTAATGAAATTTTCTGATAAAAGTTTTAATTTTTTAAAATTAATTAATTTATTGTATAATTGATAAATAATATATAATAGAAATATATAATAAAATAAAAGAATATTTATTAAAATGTGGTTCCTATATATGATTTTATATATGACTAAGTAAAAGAAAAATTAAAAATTAAAAAAAAATAGAGAATTCTGAGAAGTTTAAGTTGGAATTTCTTCTATTGGAGCTTCTTCAGCTTCAATCATTAAATGTTTTGTTCTTATAGTTAAACTTATAAATTTAATTAAACTTAAACCAACAATTAAAGTTAAAATTATTAAAAAAATATTTGCAGGTATTGGATTTGAATCTTTTAAATTATGAGTAAAAAAATCAATAAAATATTGAGAAAGATTGAAGATTCCGGAAGTAAAAATTATTAAACCATAAATTATACCAAAATTTTGATTACCAAAGACTTTTAAACAATAATCAGAAACAGTAGTATAATAAAAAGGTCTATAAATCACAAGAAATAAAATTCCAAAAATATTTATAAAAATATTTGGAATTATACCACAAATTCCAATAATTATACTTATGAATAATAAAATTTTTATAATATTATAACATTGAAAATTATCTAAAATTAAACCAATGAATGGAATTGAAATTAAACCACCAATTGGTAAAGAAATATCAAAAATTTTATTAACAAAATTTGCATCTTTTATTGAATTTAAAAGATAAAATTCTTGAGATTTTATAGTTGCAATAAAATAATTAATTCTTAACATTTGAATTGAAGTAAAAAGAGTCATTAAAATAAAAAGTTTTGAGAAAATTTGATTTTTTAAAGAAAAATTATTTAAAATTCCAATTAAAATATCCTTTTTTGGTTGAATATCATCAAATTCATTAATTAAAATATTATTAGTATTATTTAAAATTGAAGGTCTTCTTGAAGCAAAAGAATCTGGAATTGTTATTGAAGATTTTCTTGAGATTATTGAATTTGTTCTTGTTCTTGAAAGGTATGAATTCATTGGGTTATTATTATTATTGTTTGCGGTAATATTAATTTGAGGAGGTTGAAGTAAACAAGTTTCTTCATCTATTATACTTATGGCAGCATCATTATCATTATAATCATTTAATTCATCAATATCATTAAGATCAGAATCATGATTATGAAATTGGATTGGATTATTTAAATCTTCATTAATTGTATTATTATTATTATTATTATTATTATTGACAATTGTATTATTATTTTTTATGAAATTATTTATATTATTATTATTTTTTTTAATAATTTCAATATTAATATCATTTGTATTTGGCATAATAAAAATTTGAGAAATTAATATAAAAAAAGGTACAATTAAATAAATTTTAAAAAAATTAATTAATGAAAGATTTTTTAAATTTTGAAATAAATTAAATGGTAAATTACCAAAATAAGTTAATCTATAAATTAAAAATAAAGCAGAAGATGAATCAAAAGCACCTGTTAAAATTGCTAAAATTGTACCTGGATTATTAAATTTATTTGCTAAAGGATATGAAGAAATAAAAACAAATGGACCACCAAGAGCTAATAAAGAATAACCAAATAAATATAAATCAAATTTTATAAAATTTTTTGAGAATATAAAAGATATTGAACCGAGAAATAAAAGTAATGAACCTATAATTCCAGAAATTCTTGGACCAAATTTATCTAAAATTAAACCAACTAATAAACTTATAGTATTTGTTAATACTGCAGCTACAGTAAACATGAAATTTAATTTTATATCTTGAGAATCAGAATCTATTAATTTATCTTTATTATTATTATTATTATTATTATTATTATTCATATTGTTAATATTATTATCATAAACGCCTTCGGCTATAAGAACTGGTTTTAAAGCTGCAAATCCGAAAACTGGACCAGCAGCAAATAAACACCATAATACAGCACAAGAAAGTTGAATATATTTTGCATTTCTTTTAAAGAAATCCAATATTTTCAAAGACATTTAATTTAATTTGATTTAATATAATTTAATTTAAGATAATGAATAAATAGCCAGTGATTGAATATGAATAAAAGATAGTTTAAGTTAAATACTGTATATGGATACGGATATGAATAAAAGGGAAGTATTAAGGAAATTGAAGAGATTGAATAGATTATATTTGATGAATTTTTTAATAATAAAAGTGGATTTAACTGAATGTTTATTTGAAATTGAGTTGGAAATAAATAAGAAAAGAATCAATGAAAAAAAAAAAAAAAAACAATCTGAATAAAAAAATGAGTTTTCCTCAAAGTGATTTATGAATGATTTTATTTATTGATGATGGCTCGGTGTGGAGTTTAAAAGACGATTTAAAATAGGATTGGAAAAAGGGTAAAAAAATGTGTTTTTTAAGCTTTGAGCTTCGCCGGCTGGAAGAGGCTGGGAATCGGGTCACAAGTGCAAGCCACGTATTTCTAATTTAGGATTTCAATGCCACACTTTTGACGTGGTTTTAAGGGTTTGGGACTTTTTCAAAAAAAAAAACGGGAAACCGGGAAAATAAAGTAAAAACTGGTGTGGCGCAGCAGAGATAATGCAGCACCGGATTATGTCAGCAACCGGAGTGCCGAAAAGTGAAGCCAGAAATGTGGATGAAACCAGATCAATGGATTTTACCACCAGTATGGATTTAATGTATGTCATGTGATGTTTTTTTTTTAAGTTATTTTAAAGCCAGTTCTATGGGTCAACGTGGACATGGTTCTATTACCAGCCTAATGGAATACAATACTTACTACAGTCATTATGAGGATAAAACGAGACTCAAGAATTATTCCATTACAGAAAAATTATGAAGAAATGTGCAAGAGAAAATATGAAAAAACTGCTGTTTCTGTAGTATTTGTAGAATCTGTAGAATCTGTAGAATCTGAAGAATCTGAAGTGTTTGAAGGAAAGGAAAAAAGAAAAATATAATTTAAAAACTGATTTTTATTAAAATTTATGAAAATATAAAGTAGTAGTTTGCATTTATGTGTTTATTTGATGAAATTAATTTCATTATTTTCTATTAAGATTTGATTGATAATTTAATGGATTTAAAAATTAAATTTAATTATTTATGGTTTTAAATCACCAGCAAAAATACCAGCTTCTCTTTGATCATCCCATTTTTCAACCCAAGATACTGGACATAATGAAGAATATGTTTTCCAAAAAATTTTACATGGAGCAAAATCTTCACCTTTTGCATTAATACATTTATGATAATCAACATATGATTGCCAACAATGTTTTGTCTGATTTTGTTGAGGGAAACGAGCATCGAATCCAACTGTACTAAGTGGTGAAGTTGACATTATTATTATTATTATTTATTTATTTATTTATTTATTTATTTATTTATTTATTTATTTATTTATTTATTTATTTATTTATTTATTTATTTATTAAGTTACTATTGATATAATTTGAATATTGAAATATTTAATATAATCTTGAAAGTGAGAAAGATTTACTTTAATCAGAACCAGAACTATTATATTTGAATAAATTATAATAAAAAAGAAGATCAATTATTTAACTAACTATCTACAGTTCTAATCTCTTCACATCTCACTGGTCTTGCCATTATTACCAATACCATTACCATTATCATCTCACTCTCTCTCTCGCTACAGTACAAAGCTCTGCACCGTATCAACAATCTCAATCTGCCCTGGCTCACTTTTCGCTTTATTCCAAACAATCAGCACACTCCAGATTAAAATCAGGTGAAAAATCAAGAAATTGCTGATTGGTCAACATTTTCTCACCGCACCACAATATGCAGACTAGGAGTACCGCATATACGGTCTCTTTTTAACCGCGGTTTTTATTTTTATTTCCTGCTCACGGATGAATTTCAAAACTACCGGATAAATAAAAATAAATAAATAAATAAAAATAAAAAATAAATTTATTTTTTTTTCAAAATCTTAATTTTCATTTCCAATTTAATTCATATTTCAATTTCAAAAGAGTGAAAAATATCTGAATAATTTGACTTGAAATAATTCAAAATTAACATATCTGAAATACTGAAATGAAAAAATCATGGCAAAAGATAAGAAATGTAAGTTTTAAATCCATTATTTCCGCTCACTTTCTTCAATAAATTACTAACTTATTTTAATTTCAAAGTAAGTGCTTTTGCATATCTAATGAAAACTGATTCAAATGATCAAAATGATCAAATTCATTATCTGAAGAATTCTTCTGATTCTGAAAATCAAAACAATTCATCTGATTCGGATGATGATATCAATCTTGATACTAATAATAATAATGATGATAATGATAAACCTAATTACAATTCTGATTCCGAACTTGAATCTAATATCACAAATAATAATTATAATAATACAGTTACTTCAATTGATTATATAGAAAATGATTCAAAAATGAAATCTATAAATAATTCCTCAATCTCAATTTCAATCTCTTCTCAAATAAATAATAATTCAAAATTTTATCCAAATAATAAAAATATTATTTTTAATAATGATAATGTAATCTTTGGCCTTAATTTTAATCAATATTTATTATTTAAAGGTTCTTTCAATTTATCCATTTTAAAAGGTTCAATTTCAATTAATAATATTAATTATCATTCAAATTCAAAAATCATTTACCCAATTTTTCAACCAATTTCAATATCTTTAAGTGAAATTTATTCAATTCAATCTACAAATGATACTCCAACTAATGATGATAATGAATTTGATGAAATTTCAAATGAATTTATTTCAAATTTTGATACAATTCTTAAAATTTCTATATTACCTTTAAATTCTAATTCAATCCCATTTTTAAAAAATATATTTCATATTCCAATAACTAATGATTCTATTGATTCTAATGAATCTAATAATATCAACAATGTAACAAATAATAATGAATCTTTAATTAAATATTCAAATTTAGAAATTTCAAATTTATTTTCAAAGTATACTTTTATTCCAATAATAGAAAATAATGAAATTAATGAAACTGATGAAAATATTAATTACTCAAAAATGAAAATTTCTCAAGAAATGTCACAAACTATAGAAATTTTAACTAATTTTTATAATAAAAGTGAATCTGAGAATATAATAATACCGAGAATTTTAATTATTGGTCCAAAAAATTCGGGAAAGACAACTTTTTTAATAAATTTATTTAATTCTTTATTACAATCAAATTCAAATCCAATTGGAATCTTAGATCTTGATCCTGGTCAACCTGCTTTTTCATTATCTGATTCATTATCTTATTCAACTCATATAAATTCTATAATTGGTTCTTGTACATATTTCTTATCTCAAAATAATTTTAATTCTATAAATAATGAATATTTTGGTTTTAATTCTCCTTTAGAAAATTTACCAAGATTTTATAAAATTATAAAAAATTTATTAAATTATTATAATAATAATGATTATAATATTAGAATTCCATTATTAGTTAATACTCCAGGTTATATAAAAGGTTATGGTTTTGAAATTTTTAAAAAAATTTTTAAAAATATTAATCCAACTCATATTGTTTATTTATCAAATGATTCTAATGATCGTGATGAAATTCTTGAATTTTTAAATTCTCAAAAATTAGATCCATTAAATAATTTAAATTTCTCAATTTTAAAAATTAATGGAGTTTTTAATTTTAAAACTAACAAACAAATTAATTTACCTGCTTCTGAACTTAGATTATTAAAATCATTAACATATTTTCATACAAATGAAAATAACTTTTTTAATTTTACTCCATTAATATTTTCTTCGCCTTTAAGAATATCTTATTTGACATCTAATGAACAGAAAAAGAAACAATTTAAAGGAATTTATGGATTTTCTATTTTAAATGATGATAATCTTATTGAAAATGCTTCGGATATTATTCTTGAAGGTTCAATACTTGCTATTTATTCCATTCAAGAAACTATAACTAAAGATATACTGAATTTACTTGATTCAGAAGATGATAATCCAATACAAATTCCTTCTTCCTCAATAGAAGAATTAAAATTAAAATTTTTAGGATTTTGTGTTGTTCATACAATTGATAAATCAATATCTTCTCTTAATATTTATATACCTGAGTTTTTATTGTCAAAAATCATAAAATCAAAAATTTCTAAACTTTTTTTGATAAAGGGAAGAACAGAATTACCGATTTATGAATTTGCTCCGGAGGAATTCCCTTTGAAGGAAAAATCAATTCCATTTATTCGAACAAGTTCATCAGCTGGTGCTGGTAGTAAAGTTTGGAAAACAAGAAAAAATGTTTTAAGAAGATCTACTGCTAGATGAAATATAATATAAAAATAATAATAATGTACTTTAAAAAAGTGGAATACATATTTGATTTGAGTTAATTCAAACATCATATATAGATATTAAAAATACTGGAAACTTCAATGAGAGCTAATGGATTTGGAATTATCAGAAAACAAAATAATAAAGTGTTTATTCTATTTAAGATATCTAAAAGACTTATTAAAACTACAACTGTAAATGACACACCGGTTTATAAAAAATTGATAAAAATTAATAAAAAAACTAATAGAAAAAGACTGCTATACTTCGGCCTTTATGAAATTTTCTGAATTTAAATTCTTAAAATGTTTTTTACTTTTTTTGTTCCTTCCATACCTTAATTTTTTATATAAAGAACTTATTTTATTATAAACGAACATTTCAAATATCCAATGCATGAAAAAGTTAATACCTGTGAAAAAAATTATAACCATTTTAAAATACTTAGAAGTATATGTTAATTGCATCAAGTCACCAAGACCTGATTCTGAATCTAAAAACATAAGAGCAATTGATAACAATAGAGAAACTACAACATTAATAACAAAGGGTACATTTTTGAAAGAACTTTCCCTATAAGGAGGACCTTGTGTAAGTAAAACAGCAGATAAAATATATTGAAAATTTGAATACAAAAACAAAACAGTATTATCTGATGATTGAACTGCATCATCCCCTCCAGCAATTGGTTTTTCGTACCAGGGTTCCATATGAACCAATCCCCATATTAAATATTGAAAAATAAATATTAGAATTATATTACCAACCAAGGGAGTTAATATTTTTGGAGAAACTAAATTTGCAGTTGGTCTTTTTTTTACCAATATTGGATATGGCTTTGACCAAGACATAAATATAGCAATCGGTAAAATCAAGAATAAATCAATCCACAAAAACTGAAAATCACCTAAATTTGACCCTTTCTTATATAATATGGAAATTGTGACAAACTGAATTGCGGAATAAAGACTCATATATTTGAAACAGCTGAAACTTGTAACTAATGAGGCTCTTCCTTCTTTCATAAGGTCCAAAACACAGGAAATTTCAAATGATGTTGAAGTGAAAGGAGCGGCAACAGATGCTTCTGCTTCTGATAAAGAAATACCCACATCGGCACCTTTGAGTGCACCACAATCATTAGCACCATCTCCACAAAAGCCAACAGTGTAATCAATTTTCTGTAATTGCTCAACTAGCTCATGCTTTTCATCTGGAGACATCCTGGCATATATATTTGTTTTCATTAAAACTCTCTCAACATAATCTTTTTCCGAACTTTTTTGAATGTTATCCTCATCTTTCTGGTCTGTAGATTCCTCAAAATTTAGAATATACCTAAAAATCTCACCTGTTATAGCCAAGCAATAATCTTGATAGTTGATCTTATTTGGGACTAAAGTTATAGGATCCAAAGTGCTTTCTGAATCATCAGAGTCTTCCCAGGTTATTGCTGGAAATCCTTCAACATTATTCTCATATTCAAATCTAGGAACGAATATTTGGCATTTATTTTTGTTTTTGACTAAACCGCATTCTTTGGCAACACTAATGGCAGTTAATATATTATCACCTGTGCACATTATAGTTCTGATATCTGCTATTTGATTTAAATCATATAAGGTTTGCTTTGTAGATACCTTTAACTTATTTTCAAAAATTATAAATCCGAGAAAGATTAAATCAGACTCAACTTCTTCTCTGCGTGCTTTTTTAACTAATAAAGTTGGGATAGGTGGAATTCTTTTATATGCACAAGCAATTACACGATAGCCATTATGAGTATAATTATAGAGTAAAGAATCAAAGTCTTTTGGGAGAGATTCAGGCTGACAAATCTGAGAAATAACTTCAGGAGCACCCTTAGTAAATACAAAAGCATCTTCCATTCTTGAAGCCACATTTTTTACAATTACTGACATTCTTCTCAAAGCAGATAAGAATTCATATTGTTTTATTATTCCAAAATAATTTTCTTTTTCATCTTCTTTGAATGTTGAAGAACTTGAAGGCATGACCAAAAATGGATAAATAACGGTTGATTCAAACCCATTATTTGTGTGATCAATAACACTATAATCTTCGTGAAAATCCCATTTAGTGAATTCAAACATTTTAAAATCTAAAGGATCTCCAATTAATTCATCATCTACTTTTCTTAAAGAATGACAACAACATAATGACAAAAAAAAGTTGAAAGCTCTGATTTTATCTGAGTTTTCAGAAATATTATTATGAAATGTATCATTTAAGTTTAGCTGTTCAACATTCTTAATCATCTCTCCAAATGCCAAAGAATCATCATCATTTTTTTGGGATGATTCTGTTAAATGAACACCTAAGATATCAAGCCCGTCATCAGTTAAAGTTCCCGTTTTGTCAAAGCAAAATACGTCTATCTTCCCAGCTACATTTACTGTTGATGGGCTAATGCAGAATATTCCTTTATGTTTAAGTCTATTTATAGCAAAACTAGTTCCAATTGTTAAAGTTGCAGGTAAAGCAGGAGGTACAACTATTGTTATTATATCTAAAGCTCTTAAATAAATAGTTTTTTTATCGATTCCAAGTTCAATAAAGTTCGCAACAGAAAATCCAAATCCAAATAATGCAACAATACACATAAAACCAATATACTTAAAAGAATCTTGATAAAATTTGAAATTCATTGGTTTTGGGAAAAGCATAGATCTTAATAAAGAACCCTTTGTAGTTGTAAATCCAATTTTAGTAACTAATGCCAAAGTTGGTTCATTATTATGTCTTGATCTTCTGACTCTAATGATTTTTGTTCCAGCAAAAAGATAAGATTTTGATAGTTTTGAATCAATTTCATTTTTAGTAAGAAAAAGTGATTCATTATTTATAATACTAGATTTTAAAACATCATCAGAAATTGGATTTTTTGTTACAGGAATTGATTCCCCTGTTAACATTGATTCATTAATGATACAATCACCTGTTAATAATATTGAATCACAAGGAACTATATTCAAAGTTTCTTTAGTATCTAAACTAGGAATATTACCTATAGTATTATTGTTCGAAGTGGATAATTCATAAATATCACCTGGTACTAATTCTTCAAGATAAGATTCTTGCCAAAACCCATTTCTTTTAACTCTTACAACAGAATCTGTATTATTATTTGAAATTTCTTTTAGTTTTTTCATTGTTGCTTTAGTTTCATAAAGGGAATCAAGAATTGAAATTAGAGAAATTAAAAATATACAAAATGCATAATAATAATAATCATCTAATAACCATAAAATAATTGAAAAAATTTGAAAGATATAAAAAGGATGTAAAACTTCATGAATTAAAATTTGTAATGAAGTTTTTTCTTTTAAATTTAAAGAATTTGAACCAAATACTAAATGACGATCATCATAATCATTATCATTTATACCATTTTTAATAATTTTTTTTGAAGACCAATTTTTAAAATCTATCCAATTTGTATTTGTTTGAAAAATTTCTTCTAATGGATTATAAATTAATTTAAAATATCTATATTCAAAAGAAATAATCACTGGCATTAAAATATCATCGATAAATTGAGGATTCTTATTATTATTATTCTCATTATTATCAAAATTGTTATTATCATTATTATTATTATCATTATCGAATTTTGGAGTTAAATTGAAAATGGTAGAAATTTTTTTATTATACCAAGTTCTCTTTAGGTTAATTATATCTAAATCACCATATTGAGATTCAACAACCACCCATTGAGCTTTTGCTAAAGTTGATTTACTACCAATGAATTTAATTTTTAATTTTATAAACCAATTTAAGATTAAATAAGATAAACCAAGAGTTAAAAGATTTAAGAAATAATAAAGAGATAATTTCAATTTATTTGTTTTATAACCTGCAATAACAATTAATAAATCTTCTTGAATAATATAAAAATTTTGATAATTTAAAGTTGAAGGATTAATTGGGAATAATTCATCATATAAATCAATATTTTTATTAATTTTTTCAATTTTAGATTTTTGTAAAGTATTAATTGAATTTTTTGAAGCAGAATGAAGTTGATAATGATCATTGTTACTGATATCGTTATCATTATTACTAGTATTGTTATAATCGCCACTATTGATATCATTATCTTCATTATTATCTTTATTCACATTATTGTTATCATTATCATTATTATTAATATAATGATGAGTATGAGTATTATTGAAAATATTATTAGTATTGTTATTGGCGCTAGTATTAATAGACGCCAAAGATAATTCCGAGCCATATGAAGATAAAGTATTATGTAATGAGATATTTGAATTATTTAAAAAGTCTATTGGGACTCCATCGATGATATTAATATGATTATGATTATGATTACGATTATTATTGTTATTTGAACTGTTACTATTGATTTTATTAACTTGAAGATTGTCTAAACTTATAACCGAATTCATATTAGTATTATTATTATTAGTAGTTAATATATTATCTATATTATTTACGTTACTGGTATTAATATTATTTAAATCATTTGAATTATGAAGTAAAGGATTATTTTCATTTTGTAATTGATTTTCAAGACTTGTTGTTGAAGTTGATCCATAATTTTGATTATTTTGTAATAAATGAGAATTTTCCGTCTGAACTTGAAAACTGTAATGTCTATTTGAATTATTATTATTATTATTATTATCTTCATTTGAATATAAAGAATTAATATCATTAAAAATTTGAGAAGAATTTGATTGACTTCCTTTAGCATTATCGATTTCATCTTTTGAGAAGAAATTAAAATTATTTAATTGATGATTTTGAGAACTGAATGAATTTCTTGAGGAAAAAGATAAGCTTAAATTTGTACTTGATAACATATTAAAAGAATTTGTTCTATTATTTAAATTATTATTATCATTGTTTGTAGAAATGGATTGATTAAGATCATCATGTTGATTTTGTGAATTTTCATTTTCTAAATTATTTAAAAGATTGATTGAATTATTAAAATGAGAATTTTGTTCATTTTGATCATTTTGTTGATCATCGAATTGATTTATATGATGAAAAGAAGAAATTGAAGATGGAATAACTTGAGATCCAGCTCCTGAGAAAATTTCAGAATCATTCTCATATTCATTGAAAAAATTTATATTCTCAGAGAGAATAGAATTTGAAATTGAACGTTTTTTGGTATTTGGCATTTTTAAAACAAAATTTCAACGTCACTGATACATTATTTATTTTTAATATAATTTAACAAAATTATTTCATAAATTGCATAAGTATTTGAAAATATATACAATTATTATGCAAATAAATATTATATATCTTGTAGTTTATATAAAGTATATGAATATGATAATTGAAAAGTCTGTAAGTAAAAGATAATATTAAATTATGTTTTAGTTAAAGAGATGAGCTTGAGCTTCAGATGAGAAACAGATACCTTTTTATAAAAAAAAGTATTCTCCTACGAAAAAAAAATAAAAAGCAGTGTTGAATAAAATCAAGTTAAATCAGATAAAATATAATAATTTGAGCTTTACTAACAAAAGGTTAAAAAATTAACCTTAAGTCAAATCAAATCGCCAAATTCGAGAAAATTTAAAAGTGCTGAGAGCCGCCGCTGGGAACGGCTCAAAACGGATCATTTCCTGGAGACAGACCCCGGTTGTAGACCTCCTAGGTAGACCTCGTATGCAGACCCCTTTTTGTTGAGACACCGGAGGAAAAATACCAGAATTATGGTCTCGGATTTAATTTTAAAATTAAAATTTTACAAAAAGTAAATTATTTCCTAATTAGGGATTAAATCCCATAAGTGTATAGATAGAAATTAAATTTAGCTTTGTTGATACTATTAGAAACGTTAATTGAAAATGATTATCACAACTTTTTGTAAGCTATGTGAGAAAGAAATGTATAAATTCGAAGAAAAAAGAAGAAAAATATAAAGACAAAAAAGAATAGATTCAACATTTGCCAAAGAAAATAGCTAGGTATAAGAATCTATAATACAAAATACAAAAATGAAAAATGAAAAATGAAAAATGAAAAATGAAAAGTAATAAATAATAAATAATGAATAAAAATAAAAATAAGAGTATTGAATAAATGAATGATTGAAATTTATTTTAAACTTCTTTGACAATAACATCATCACTATCAACCATTTTTTTCTCTGAACTTTCATTTGATTCAGAAATTCCTTCAACTATTTTACCACTAAATGGAGCAATACCCATTTTTGCACATTCTTCAGCAGTAAAAGCATCAAAATAATCTTCTTCATCCATTTTACCAATATTTTTTAATGGCCAAATTATACAAGAAATATAATAAACACAAAATGGTGTGATGAATGAAAATACAAAATGTCCATAAAAGAAATTAACAATTTGAGTTTTAAGATGAACAGATTCATTTGCACTTGCAATAATTCCAGGTATACCTGGTGCACAAGTAAATAACCAAATTAAAATTGCTCTATAATTAAAGCCACCATTAAAATAAAATGAACCTTCTTTTGAAGTTGTATATAATTCACTTAATGGAATTTTACATTTTCTTATTACTAAAAAATCACAAACTAAAATTGCTGTAATTGGAGTTGTTACAACACCAAATGCACTCATTACACTTATAAAAGCACTTGCAGTATTATAAAAATTCCAAGGTTGAGTTACCCATGATAATAAAGATACAATAAATGTACCTCTAACAATATTAATATATCTTGGAGCAATACCTGCTAAATCCATACCACCTGCAAAACCATCTTGCATAATATTTAAAGTTAATTCAGAAAACATAAATACAAAACCTAAGAAAAAAGTTGCAGCTCTTGCTTTTGAACTATAATTATCTGTTAACCATTGTATAGCTAAATCACTTGGTAACCAATAAGCTTCACCATATAAATCTTCAGAAGCAGAAGCTGTTAAAACACCTAAAACAGGTATAAGTAAACCACTTGTTAATAAAGAAACAAAAATACCTGCAGTTAAAGTCCAAATTGTACATTTTGGACTACTAAATCTACTAAAATCATTCATATTTAAACAACTTGGACTTAAACCACTATACCAAATACATGTACCATATAACCACATCCAAGCAGTATCATATGAACTCATTGGATCAGAATTAAACCATAAAGCACCTGCACCACCATTTAAATTTACAAGATAACCAGTGACAGCACACATTCCAATACCTGCTAATAAACAAGAAATATTAACTAATCTTATAAATCTTTCTGGTTTTATGAAGAAAAAAAACATTTGTAAAATTTGAAAAACTACAAAACCAGTAAAATCTCTTGTTGTCATTGCAACACTTTCAGGAAAATGATTTTTCATATTCATAAAATTTTCACTCCATGAAGATAAAATCATTACCATACATAAACCACCTAACCAACTATTTTGACCATAATAAACAATTGATAAAATAATTCTTAAAACAATTGCAATTCCAGAACCATAAATACCAAATATTAATCTTGTTGAAACAGTATAACCAATAGCATATTTATGACCAAGAACAGCATTAAGACAAGAATATAAAGCTAAGAATACAGAACCAATTAAAAAACATGAAGTACAAAGTTTTGCAGATAAACCTAAAGATAATAAAGTACTACCTGCAGAAAAAGTTACAACAGAAATATTTGGTACACCCCAATAACCAAAATAAGACCAAAAGCCCCAAATTCTTCTATTTATTGGCATTGGTTCTAAATCTGGATTTTTTAAAACACTTAATTCTTTTGAATTATCATGAGGAACTTCAAAATTTTTACCATATTTTAAAAGTTTGTCTTTAAAAGACAATGAAGAGTTTGACATTTTTAATTCTTTTAAATTATTGATTATTAATTATTGAATATTATTTATTGTTATTGATTAATAAAAGATATTAAATAATATATAATAGATAAACAATAAAGAAATGAAAAAGTAAAAATGAAAATTAAAAAATAAAGATTGAAATTATTATTGTTTCAATAATGTCTTAAATGTGAAAGATTTTAAGATATTTATATCTAAAATGATTAAATTTTTGAAAATTGAATAAATAAAAGAAAACCATTTTAAATAAATATTAAATTAAATATTCGAAACAATAATAAGAAGAAAAAAAAGTTAATAAAATAAATTTATAAATAAGGTTAATTATATTAATTTTACCTACGTAGATTAGCATTCTTTATATTAAAAAAAAGAACAAAAAATCTAAGGCCAAGGCTAAGAACTGTAGAATTAGATTTTGAGTGCATAATAAAACTAAGATAAATAATAAAAATAATAAAAAGAAAAAGAAATAGAAACTAGTTTTGTTATCTTGAATATTTTTAGTTGAAATTATTTCCTTTGACAGAAATTTGTCAATCAATAACTTCACTGGGAAAGTATAAAAATGTTCCTGTGGGTTATCTGAATCTGAAAAATAGAGAATAAACTGAAGCTGCTTATGTAATGAAAGGCTTACGTAATACGGATCAGACTGTAATAAGTAACTGGAACGGATACAGTATTGTTACTCGTCGGTTAAGAGCTGTTTTAGGCGGATTTGTTCTGGCTGGAGCAGGCTTTGATGAAGAAAAAAGAAGCAGCGACGGTGATAATGCAGCATGATAAGCACAAAGCGAGCACACACAAAAAACAGAAATGAAATGAAAAGAAATGAAAAGAATTACTTCAGATAGGTCATCGGGGTGCTGGGATTATTACCGAGATCTGTTTTTTGCTAGGGAAAAAGTCTGGGTAACTGACACCTTCCATCAACAAGCGCCTTTCCTGTGCCGTTTGCTTAGGGGTATCAGCTGCCTTCTGCTGGTATATTATTGCCGACAATCCTCTGAAAAGCTTGTCATTTACCCAGTTACTCAGTTACTCAAGTAACTCAAGTAACTGAGATTTCTTCATTTTCATTCTTCCTCACCTTATGAGATAGAATCTTTTCTTACATTTTTCTGGAATCTCTAGATTCATTGGCAGCAGAGTAAACAGATAAATCAGCTGTTACTACGTTGAAGTTCTATTGAATATAATTATATTTCTTCTTTCTCTGAATTCAGTAGCCGCTGAGAAAAAAAACTCTAAAGAAACTAATTGAATTTTATAAATATCTTTTGAATTTCTTATTCGGCGAAAAGTTAATGTGAGGTTCACTTTAAAATGTATGTTAAAATTTATCGTTACAGTAAATGTTCGTAAGTAAACTTTATGCAATTACCTTGATTTTCAACTTATTTTTTCTAAAACGTATTTTCACTTTTTAGTATCTGAAAAATAAAAAAAATATTATGATTTTTTCACAATACTTCCTCAATTGGAATTTACGCTGAGATTTAAGTGACTTAAATCTATAAAAATATGAATAAATGATGATTAAATTTCTCGATAATTTGGAAATACAGCAGTATTTGAATATTTCCCGACACTTTTCTTTTTGAATAACCGTTTTTTACTTTTACTTGTACAAGCAGAAACTGAAGCAGTTGCAGATGCAGCAAACGTAGCAATTAACGTTACAGTTACTGTTGGCGTATGGCTGGTGCGTCAATCAAGTTATATTTTTTCAAAAAGCAACAATGTGACCCATTTCCAAGGTTATTGAAGTACAATTTTACTAAAAAAACACTGCTTCACGTGAGGGAACTGGAGAAATAATTCCATTTTAACGATCTCAAAACTTCGGGTATTTAATCTTCCAAAACGGGTCAAACCCAGGTTCATGGCCAGATCCAATACAATTGTTAGAAACCATTTGAATGGATCTTATTTGTTTTTTTTCTTAAGAACCCATCTGTATGGGTTTATATTCCTGCAACCCCGACCCGGTTGAAATATTCAAATGAAATGAAATATGATTCCATAATGCTCCAGTCATTAAGGGTTTGCTTGCTGCTTTAGACCCCTTCGAAGTCTCGGGCTCTTCTAGAAACCAAATATTGAATATTGAATCAAGGGCTTTCCAATTCACTTTTTGTTTAAGATCTGGATTTAAAATGATTATTATTACTATGAATTAATACATTTTGATTAGTAATTTAATTAACTGGGATTAAATTAAATAAATATCATTGAAAAAATAATTATATAAATATAATCATAAATACCAATTTTTTTAATTGAATGAATTTCTATTTAATTCTATTTATTTTATTAATATTTTTAATCAAATCTTATAATAAAAATACTAAAAAATCTCAAAATTCTCAAAAAATGGCAACTAAAGAAATCATTAATCAAGTTAAATCTTTAATTACTTCAAATAAAATTTTTGTTGCTGCAAAAACTTATTGTCCATATTGTAATGCAACTTTAAGTTTATTAAAAGATTTAGATCTTGATGCAAAAATCTTACAATTAAATCAAATTGAAAATGGTGATGCAATTCAAGATGCTTTAAAAGAAATTTCTGGTCAATCAAGTGTTCCAAATATTTTCATTAATGGTAAACATATTGGTGGTAATTCTGATATTCAAGCTTTAAATAAAAGTGGTAAACTATTACCTTTATTAACTTAAGTTATAGTTATTATAATTATATACTCTACATATTTCTACTATCTATTCAATGTAATTGTAATTTAATAAATACAACTTCATCTCTTTCTCCAGTTTTATCTTCTTTATCTTTCTTATTTTGTTTATTTTGTATTTTGTAATTTGAAGCCAATTTATTGGGTCTCCTTCTCGATGACAAACTTTCCCGGAAATGATTTCCGGTACTCGCGATCACGTGCTTTGCTTTTGATGTTTTTTGATAACGCCCCTAATTTATTTTCGTCTCAATTTTAGTCAAATTAACGTCATTTACCGATAACAGGCTGAATAATATATCGTTCCTTAAACAATTAGAATAAACAAGAACAGATAGACAAATAGATAGAAATATAGATAGATATATTGAATTTATATATAAATCAATTACAAAAAAGAAGAATCATTTAATATATTCAAATACATTTTCTTTATCGAAGTTTCAAATAATGACTTCATGGTTTTCAAATTTTTCTCCAGATATTTTATCTTTCATTAATGAATCATGTTCAGAATCAATTCCAAATGGTGAAATTGATTTAATGAAATCATTTGAATTAGTTGATTTAATAAAATGTAAAAAAATTAAAACAAAAGATTTTTTAAAAATTTATGAAAATAAATTAACAAATTCAATTAAAAAACCAATTCAACAATTATCTTTTTTAAATTTAATTGATTTATTAATTAAAAATTGTGGTATAAATTTTTCATTAGAAATTTTTAATTCAAATATTAATCAAAATGATAATAATAATAATATTAGTAATAATGATAATATTTCAAATGAATATAATAATAATGGTATAAGAAGTTCTTTATTAAATAAATTAATTTATTTATTACATAATATTAATACAACTGAATTAATTAAAGATAAAATTTTAGAATTAATTTTAACTTGGAAATTATTATTTGAAAAAAATTTAAATTTAAATAATTCAATAAATTTAGTTTATAATCAATTAATTTCTGAAAATTTTAAATTTCCAAATTTAAATTCTTCAAATAATAATAATAATAATAATAATAATTCTAATTCTAATAAACAATTTAATCTTAATAGTAATTTTCTTGATTCAAAAGTTCCTCCAAATTGGGTTGATTCTGATAATTGTATGATATGTTTTAATAAATTTAGTGTAATTACAAGAAAACATCATTGTAGAAATTGTGGTGGTGTATTTTGTCAAAATCATTCTTCAAATAATTTATCTTTACCTTTAATTGGTATTAATGATCCTGTTAGAGTTTGTGATTCATGTTATGATCAAATGACTTTAAAAAATAAATCAAATTATAATAAATTAAATAAAATTAAAAATAAATTTAAATCAAAAGATAAAGATAAAGATAAAGATAAATTTAAAATTAAGAAAAATAATAATGATGATAATGAAGAAGAATTAGATGAAGATTTAAGAAAAGCAATAGAATTATCTTTAAAAGATACAAAAATTTCAATTTCAAATCCAATTCCAATTATATCTAATCCAATTCCAATACAATCAACAAATAATATAACTAATAATAATAAAGTAGTTGATGAAAATGAAGAAGATGATGATGATGAAATTAAAAAAGCAATTCAAGAAAGTTTGAAAGAAATGGAAATTGAAAAAAAAAAAAGAGAACAACAAGAAATACTTCAAAATGAACAATTAAATGAAAAAAATAATAATGAAAATTCATTTTATCCATCTTTTGATCAAAATTTACAAAATTCAAATAATTCATATAATATACCAAAAGCAAATATACCAAATATTCCAATAAATCAAAATCAAGTTCAAAATTCTGATGAAAGTTCAAATTCAATAGATGTTAATAATTTAATTAATAATAAAATTTCAATAAAAGATGAAGAAAATATAAATTTATTTAGTGCTTTAATATCTAAACAAAAAAATGAAATGAATAATAATAATAATAATGGTGGCAATAATGAAATTTTACAAAATCAAGAATTACAAGATTTTTATTCAAATGTTATTAGAGTTAGACCAAAATTAACAAAAAATTTAAATGATGATTTAACAAAATATGAAAAATTTGTTGATATGCATAATAAAATTGGAACAATTATGAGATTATATGATTCTTTATTAGAAAAAAGATTAATGGGTATGAGTATAAATAATAATAATAATAATAATACTCGTAATAATAATGTTGAATATAATGATCCTCAATTACAAAATCAATCTGGATTAGATTATAATCAACAATCTCAAATTCCAAATTCTAATTATTATTCAAATGAAATGTATTCAGAACAAATTAATCAACCACAACCTCAACCTCAACAACAACAAAATGAGATACCTCAACAAATGAGTCAAGAAAGTGAAATAAATTATCCTCAAAATCCAAATTATCAATCATATAGTGAAGCTTATGAACAACAACCTTATAATCAAAATTATAATCAAAATTATCAGCCAGAATTAAAAAATGATAATATTGAACCAAATCCTTCTAAATCATATTATCCTTTAGAACCACCAAGTGAATATTCTAATCCAAATATAGGCTATAATGATTATAATAAGAATAATAATATAGGTTTACCATCTGAACCGGAATGGTCACTTCCATCAGATTCAAAACAAAATGTCATATCTACAAATACCCAAAATGGTTTAAATGATAATTTAAATGAACAATCAAATAATCTCTTGAATGATTTAAGTAGCGAAATTCCAAATGAACAACATGTGGTCTCAAATGGTCTTGAAGGATTAAATTTTGATTTACCAAGTGAACCAATAACCGAAACTAATAATAGTGATCAACATGATGTTTATAATAAGGAAGAAATTAAATCACCTGAAAAAAATGAACAATTATATATGGCACCAGTAAATGAACTGAATTTTGATTATTCAAAAATAACAAATATTAAAACTCCTATATATTCACAAAATATAAATCCAAATGAAGGTAATTCTACAGATATGAATAATAAATCAACCAATGATACCAAAATAGTTAATTCTAATTTATTTCCTTCAGTTCCAAATGAACCTATTGGAAATGATAATTATTATAATTCTAATTCAAATTCTAATATCAATACTCCACAAAAAAAGAAAGAAGAAGTTGCTTTGATTGAACTTTAAGAAAAAAAGAAAAAAACATTAAACAGTACGGCTAATGTACTTCAAAGTCTTGAAATATATATCTGATTTCATCTATTATTATGGAAATTAATTGGGTTTTATTGGATCAAAGATATGAAATTCAGTATATTTTATTATTTAATTCCATAATATATTAATTATTTTAAATTAAAATATTTGTAACTGAGACCAAGACTCCGGGTCTATTAAACATGAGACGCCGTTGTATGCACTTGCAAGACCTCCAACGCATTCCTCGGCGTTATATTGAAATTTGGGTACTCATAATGCACCGCCACAGTTGTGTTTATCAATTGCCAGAAAATAACAATAGAAGTCCCCATTGGGGGTAGCGTGGCTAGTCACGCGAACTTTTTTTGTTTTTGTTTTTACCAACAACATTGGCACTCCTTCTCCATTGGGAATTGTGGCTGGGTACAATTACCTTATAAGCTTGAAATAATATCCTTTATAGAAGGTATTTAAAGTAGTAATATTCTGCTATATATATAATATATTCCATAGAAGTAGGGATACTTTGTGGTGTCCCTTGCCTTTGCTCAGCCTCAAAGCGGGCTTTCCCTTACAGTGTCAGCTTTGCCCAGCTTCGCTCAGCTTCAGTTACGGCAAATTGTAAGTGATTCCAAATTGTGTTTGGATTGCGCTTGAGTTGCATTGCAATAATTCTATTTCCATCATTTAATTTCAATAATTCTATTCCAGTTGTAAATTGTAAAAAGTAAAATGGCTGTAAATTCAGTAATATTCAATAATATTCAAATTTAAATTTAAATTTAGTAATCAAATCATAATCATTAAAACTTATCAAAACTCTCCAGATAAACAATCAAAAAGAATAAAAAGAAAAACTATTCAAAACTTAAGCTTCCTTTTCAATCGTTTCTTATTCAAATCATTAATAGAATCATCTAATTCATTCAGTAATACATTCAGTAAACTAATTTAATAACAAATAATCTTTACTCTTCAATTCCATCACTCATATTTTTTTTTTTTGAATCTTTATTCATAATCAATCTCATCGACTTTATATTTTTCTTCTTAATCAATTCTTATATTATTTACTGAATTCAAATCAATTCTTCACTTAGTATTTCAACCAAGTTTCAATTTTAAAAAATCATTCATATATTTACATATATTTATGATATGATGATAAGAATTTAATCAATTTGATTATCATTATTAATATTGATTATAATTACAATTCCATTCGTTTTTTTAAGTATTTTTTTTCAAAACTTCAAAACTTCAAAAGTCCAATAAATAATTATCAAAATTACATATATTCATAGTATATAATTTAACAATTTAATAATAAATCCAATTATTATGAACAAGAATATAGATAATTCTCATATAAAAATTAAAGAATTTTCAAAAGTAAATATCTCAAGAAATAATGAAACAAATAATAAAATTTTAAATGATATTGAAATTATTAAAAAATTAGGTTCTGGTCAATATGGTAAAGTAATTTTAGGTTTTGATAATTCATTATCTGAATATGTTGCAATAAAAGAAATTTCAAAATTTACAAAAAAAAAACTACCTTCTCCAGTAAATATTCGTAATAATAATAATAATAATAAATTAAATGGTAATAGTAATGGTAATGAAAATGGTCATCATGGAAATTCAATTGAAAATAAATTAATTTTAAGAAAAAATTCAAATAATATTGAAAGTAAAATTTATCATGAAATTAAAATTATGAGAAAAACAAATAATCAACATCAAAATATACTTAAATTATTTAAAATTTTTAATGATAAAAATTTTAAAAATATTTATTTAATTTTAGAATATTGTAAAAATGGTGAAATTCAATGGTTATCAAATTCAAATATAAATTTTAATTCAATTAAAAATTTAAATAATTTAATAAATTTTTTTAAACAAATTTATTCTGGACTTTCATTTTTAAAAAAAAAAAATATTATTCATAGAGATATAAAACCTTCAAATTTATTAATTAATAATCAAAATTTAATAAAAATTAGTGATTTTGGTGTAAGTTATACAATTGATAATGATTTACAAATTAAAAATAAAGTTATTCAAAAAGAATTATCAAGAACTGTTGGAACTCCAGCTTTTTTACCTCCTGAATTATGTGGTTTAAAGAAAAAAATAAAAAAATCAACTGAGAATAATAATAATAATAATGGTTTAGTTTATTCAGATTCTACAATGAGTATAACTTCTTCTTTATCTCAATTTTCAATAGAAAGTTCATTAATGCCAAATAATAATTGTAATCCAGATGAAATAGAAATAAATTATTTATTTGATTATCAAATTGATATTTGGGCTTTAGGAATAACTTTATATTGTTTAATTTATAATAAATTACCAATATCCGCTTTTAATGAATATGAATTATTTGATAAAATTATTAATGAAAATATTATTATTCCAAATGATTCAGAATCTTTATTATTTCATACAATTTCAAATGATTTAGATAAATTAAATTTTATTAGATTTAAAAATTTATTATTTAATAATTTATTAATTAAAAATCCTGAAATTAGAATTTCAATTGAAGATTTATTAAATAATGATATATTTAATGATATTAATAATTTTAATGATCAATCTGATAAATTAAATTTTTTTGAAACAAATGGAAAATTTCAAAAAAATATTAATATAAATATAAATAAAAATATAAATTATATTCCATCTTCTTCAATCTTCTTAAATAAAAAATCAATAACTGGAAAAAGTTTTGAAAATTTAATTGAAACATCTAATGGTTTTATAAAACCTTCAAATATTAATAATAACCAAAAGAAAAATATTTCAAGAAGACCATCCGAATCAAATTCTGAAATTTATATAAATACAACTCATCCAAGAAAATTAAATAATAAATCTTCAAATCTTTTATTATTAAATAGAAATACTTATATGAAAGTTTCTCCTTCTCAGAAATCTTTAAGATCTAATAATTCAAAATTATCTTTAAATTCTCTTCCTTCTCCAAATAATCTTGAAAATAGAAATTTCTCAAATTCAAATTCAAATTCCAATACCAATTCTAATATAAACTCTAATACTATTTCTAATACCAACACAAATTTTAATCATATTAAGGATCATAATAATAATACCAAAAATAATACTATATCAAATTCTTCAAGCTATAATTCTAATCCAAGTTCAAATTTAAATTCAAACTTCAGTGATGCTAAAAGTGATAGAGATGCATTCAAAAGGCTGCATTCTTCACATCCTTCAATTGTAAGTGCCAATACCATTTTTTCAAATACATCTTCTTTAGTAACAAATTCCTCAATATCTTCAAATGCATTACTATCTAAGAAATCGCCAAATGGATTTTCTCGATTAAAAAAAAAATTATCAAAAATGCTTATAAGTGGAGGTTCTAATCATTCCCATGAACATAGAGTTCATTCACCTCCAAAAATCAATCGAAATTCCAATAGGGATTCATCTTTATCAAATTCTTATGCATCTATAAATAGTACAAGTAGTTCAGACTCTTATTCATTGAAAAATGAATCAAGGAAAAATAATGATAGCCAAAGTAATCTTTCTTATATAACTGCAACCTCAAATCCAAATGATATTAATAAAGTTCTGGTAACAGACTCAGGTGGTATATCCCTACCACCCAATAGAAATCATTTTTTGAATTCCCCATCCACTTATACTGTCAATTCTTTACTTTCTTCTCCATCGATTGTTTCTAGAAACTCAAGAGGCTCAAAAAATGCAACTCCTTCATCTTTAATTTCTAGAAATAATCATTCGACCCATCTGAGAAAAAAATCAAAAACATCGACTTCTTCAATTATATATGATGACTTATTATCATCAAGTACTTCCAATACAAATAATACAACAGCGACTAGAACAGAATCCAATACTACTACAAACACTACATTTAACTCTTCTTCTAAAATTTATAATCAACTACAGTCACATTCCCAATCTTCAAATCTTGGTTCGATGGGGTTAGGTATAAATATGCCAGCTACTTCTAGTGAACAATGTCTTTTACAAGAAAGAATTAAGTTTAAATATAATCATCAGAACTCTAGTTATACTGATGAACAAAGTAAATCTTCAAGTGTTATTAAAAATAGCATTTCTGGGGGTTCAATACCAATTGATAATAAAGGATTAACTATAAAGTTAGTGAACAGTATGGAAAACATGGATACTAGTTTTACTAGTTCTGAAATGAGTGCTAAAGATATAAGTGAATATTTTGCTGGGTTCTCGCCTTCACCAGAGAAAAAAAACTATGAAGGAATTTCTTCATCTCCTGAAGACAATGTATTAAATGAAGATGACGAGTTAAATATAACTGATAATAATGGAAACCCAAATACTACTAATAGCAGTGGGCGTTCTCATAATAATGAAAGCATTATTCAACATGATAATTTACTGATTGATGATTCAAATACTCAGGATTCTTTTTCAGAGTCAGATTTTGACGCTACAGAAGACCGAACGACAAATTTTTTTGATTCTGGAAATACAAGTAATAATATTATGAGCTTACTAGGTAAAAGTATAAAGCCTATTAATCGATCATTTATAACCTTTCACTCTAGAGATAGTAGCTTTTTAGATAATGATGCTTTAACAGATAATGAAAAAGAATTTACAGATAGAAAAAATCATGAATCTATTCATGAAGATTTTGACGGGTTTGAAGACGAAGAAGAACAAAAAATGGTACCATCAGCTGCGAAACTTAATCTTCATCAGTATCTAATGAGTAGTGGATCTGGTAAGGGAAAAAATATCTCTACTTCTAACAGATGCTCAATAATAGATGATGAATCTGAAGGTGAAGATTTATCCTCAGAAGATGATTTTTCTGATGTAAATGATAGCCACATTAAAGAATTACCTTTTGATATGAAAGCTGAGAAAGAATATGATGATTTTTTTCTTGATCGAGCTCCAGAAGAAGGGGTTGAAAAAAATATTTCAAATTCATTACATTTCTCAAGTGATAATAAGGTACCTAAGAATAAATTTATTCCAAAAATCAAGTATTCAATTTCTAAGTCTCCATCACATAGAAAATTTCAATCTGTCAATGATTATCTTGATAATTTAGATAATAAGGGTTAATAAAATTAACATTTCTTATCATTTCTTAACATTTCTTAACATTTCTTAAAAATTTTTAAATTTTTTTTTCTCTATAATATTGACATTAACATTGAATATCGATAATATGCTCACTATCATTTTCCGCTAACAATTTTTGCTATATATTTTTTTTATTATTACAGAAACTACTTACTTTCTTTTATATTGTATTTTACTTGCTTTTTCTTCATAAAATTTCATAGGCTTTATTACCTTTATATAATATATATAGTATAACTTATTAAATAAGGCGTATTGATTAAAATCACTCAAATGTCAATCTGAGATTGATATTATAATAAATACTATTCAATGACCATTGATTGAAATTGAATTTCAAAATCATATCTCACACATTATAGTTAATAATTTATATGTATTTCTTAATGGTAATCCAACAACATTGTAATAATCACCCTTAATTCCAGAAATTAACAAAGCTCCTAATCCTTGGATTTTATAACCGCCAGCAGCATTTAAACCATCTTTAGATTGAGCATAATGCATTAAAAAATCATCAGTAATTGATCTATCCATAAATACAATTGATTCTTCTATAAAATTTTGTTTAGATATTAATCCCTTTGGCCCAAATCTATATACTGCAACACCAGTCAAAACAGATTGATCTTTTGGTGAATTTAAGATTTTTTTTAATGAATTGAAATTATCTTGTGAATCAATAGGTTTCTCAAAAATCACTCCATTGCATTCAACTATTGTGTCTGCAGATAATAGAATTGTCTCTTTGATATTTTCTTCTTTCATTAATTGATTGAATACATATTCACCTTTATTAATTGCAGTGTTTAAAACATACTCTTTTGGAGTGAATTTACTCTTATCTAAATCTTCCGCATATCCAGAAGGAATGATTTCAATTTTATCTCTTTCTATCCCCATTTGAAGTAAAATTTCCAACCTTCTTGGAGAAGAAGAAGCTAGAATAAACCTATAATTTCCTCTATTTATTTTAGAATAAACTAATTCTTTTTCCATTTTGCTTATACCTTTTCCAGTATTTGAGTTACAATTAGTATTTCAATTTAAAAAAACCCAAAATCAATCTATCTTAAAATTTATAAAATCATCATTTTAAAATTGAATTCAATGGTCCTTTGGAAAAGAGCAATCTCAATGACCAATCTTAATGATTTCCTTCTTCAAGTTCAATGAAAATAAATCAAACTCAAATTTTGAGTTCAACTGCTATAGAGCACGCAACAAAATTACTAATCATCGCCTGCGTTGGATCATACTAAATAGGCAATTGTGGCTGATTATATTAGAATCAAATCAGTTTCTAGAGTTATAAATGAAAGAGTTCAATCTAAGCGATTAATACTGTATTTTGTTTTTTATTAAGCCAAAAAAAAAATTTTTTGAGAAACTATTTAGTAATTTCACAACTAAAATAATTCTTTGAGAAAATTGTAAATAAAAATTCAAAAATTAATTAATTGCCATGATATTTAACTTTATAGAAGAACCCAATTATGAAGATTGCCTATAAAGCTTTGATTTTTTGTGTGTCTGGGTTCGATATAACGTTAAAAGTAAGTAACCTCTACAGCCCTTAATATATGTCAGGTGATAGTGTTGACGCCAATATAAAGGGTTTTAATATAAAGTCACGCGATCGTTTGAAAACCAATTTAAAGGTTGCCTAATATTTTTTATTATTTTTCAAAAATATAAACATTTGAAACGTAACAACGACAATGGATTCAAAAGATACTGCCTGTATATCTAAAGGGAAGAATTCTTGATAATCCAGATATTAATATTGAAAGTCAAAATAATGTAGCTATTTGTTTGATTTCAATTAATGGTATCTTTTATTTTGAATAGGATCTGACAAAGCGACCTTATTATCGTTTATCTGATTCGTAGCAGTTATCGAATAAATAATAAGAATAGTAGGAATAGGAAAAGAATATGATTAGATTATTTTGTCTTTCGATTGCGAAATAAATATTTTCACCCTTCAAAAAAAAAGCCTTTGGATTAAAGTCTAATGAAATGAAATATTCATTGTGGTTTTGAATGAGTCAATCCTTTCACAGTATTGGCATCACTTTGTTCTATAACTCATGATGACCATGAGTTCCAGCCACGGCTTTGAAACCCCTTTTATTAATACTGGAAATGATAATTATCATGAAAAAATTACATCAAATCAGTAATTATTTCAAAAGAATTGATACAAATTTGCCCATAATCAAGTCTAAAAAAAATTTTTAATCAAAGGGTTTAAACTTTTGAGAAAGTTAAAATACGCTCAGCCGTTTAATAGTTTTTTACTGCAGAAACGTTATTGTTTTGTTTCTTAAACTACAAAAGGAAACTTGAATTCCGAAGAAATTTAAATCATAAACTCATATCAGAACCACAGAAAAGTTTCCAAAGGAAATCCACAAAATATTTCATATTTTATAAAAAGTATATTAAAATTTTATAATGATGGTCCGATCATTTAAATTCTTTCATGGGGAAAATCAAAAAAATGGAGTGATCAATTAAAGGGTTTTCTCTTAAATTTATAACTTTGAAAAGCATACATTGGCAACATTGTGTGACTAATTTCAATTATTTGAAGACTTGAACTTTTTTTTCCTGTCTTTGAAGGAGTTATAATATTATCCGAAAATTTCCCTATTTCTTTGATTAGAAAGAAATAAAGAAAATAATTTAAATTATTCTTGATTATTTAAAAGAAATGAGTCATTTACTCTTGATAGAAACTTGATTTTCACTCTTTTAATTCTTAACATATTTACAAATATTATACTTTGAGAATATAATTGGAAATTATTCAGTGAAAATTTTGAAAGAAAATAATCTATTTTTATGTGATAATGATTGAAAGAAAAAAAACAGAGAATTAAAATTTTATAAAAAAATTGTCAGAATTCTTTTCTTTCCATATAACAAGAAATGACATATTATTTATTTGGAAAGTTCCAAAAGAAACAAAAAAAGCAAGAATTTCATTTTTAACTCCTGGATCAAAGGGAAAATAATTTGTGGTTAATTGAGAGGATATTAAATAAAGAAAAATAAATTGGATTTGAGAGTTTATTATTAGTTTCCAATAAGGAGAAGATCAAAAAATATTATACAGTGAATTAATTATATTGGAAGGCTTAAGGATAAAATTGGTCGTAATCATAAAACTAAGATACGAGAGTATGAGACAATTTAGATCTTATCTATCGTTAGTTTATTACTAAAAATATTTTTTGAATATTTTTGGAGCGAGCATCATAATGAATCTCATTTAAATCGGATCTATTTTTTACTTGTTGAAATATATTAATATTGTTAATTTCACGATAAATGTGAAATTAAAGTGTATAAATTTTATATTATTTCACTTGCAGTTTCTCTCATGCTGGCTTATACAAATTTTACTTTTTGAGAGTTTTTCAAGGCAATGATTTTGTTTTCTTATCAAATAATTTGATCTCAAAATTTTTGAAAGGAAATTGAAATAATATTTAAATAAAATTTTTAAGAAGTCTGGAACAATGGCTCTTGTGATTAAAAAAATTCATATTCGGAAAACATCCAAAAGTTGATATTTATTTTTTGACTCAAGAAAATGATCCATTGAATCTCGGTAGTGCGTCATAGCATTTCTTTGGAATGTTTTTTTTACGAAATTAAAATTTATATTGCTAATTCAAACTTGATTTTTCAGTTCCGGAAAGAACTGCTCTTAGTATTAAAACAAATGTCAATCGAAACCAAGAAAATATTTTTTTCTTTTGATCTCGGAGCGACAACCTCATTAAAGTTCAAAAAATTAAAAAATAATTAAGATTACATTATTTAAAATAATAATAAGATTGTTCAGAGATTTATGAAATACATAAAAAGTGTTGGGATTCTTGAAACATAATGGAATAAATTAAGTTGTT
>BCKQ01000006.1:376326-699700 GCA_001600695.1 Ascoidea asiatica
TCCAACCAGTGAGGGATTAAAGGCAAATTCAACATTTGTTGCTTGAAAATAAGTAGGTGGAGGATCCATTTTTAATTGAAGTAATTTTAGTAATATTAGTGACTGAAGGAAAAGAAAATAAAATAAGAAAAAAGTTAACTCGAGTATTTTTGACAACGAGCAACAACAACTGACATCAACTGACAACACATACATTGAACATCCAACATTCAATATAAAAAAAATAAGTCACGTGTCATAGTTGAAACATATTTGAATTAAACTTAAAAGAAACTAAAATAAAGAAATAATAATTGCCTGTAAAAGCATAAAGAGAAAAACTGAAATATATGAAAACCATTTTAACCAAAAAGAAACAAAACCCATTTTAAAAGTAAAAATAAATTTTAGTAACGGCAAAATATTCGCCAAAAAAATCCACTATAAATAGTATAGCAGTAATTTGAAAAAGTTAATTTTGAAAAATGTTTTGACAACGAGTAACAATAACTGACAACAATTGACAACGCATAGTAAAACTATTTTGTAGAATCCAACATCCATAATTATGTTTTTGAATAAAGAAAAAATTGAATTTGTGATAAAAATAAAAAGTAAAAAAAAACAGAGCCCTAACATGTTTGCACATGCATGGTGGCTGCATGGATAAAAGAAAAGAAATAATAGGAAAATTTTAACAAAAAGGATATGCAAAATTACAAGTCTACAAAATAGAACAAGTAGTTTTTTAAAATTACATTTCGAAGTTCTCAAATTGCTAGCTTCAGTATTGAAGATTCTTATCTTGGGAACTTGAGTTTAGCAAGTATTGTTCTCAAAATTATTTTTCATCGCTTCAGTAAAGGGAGATAAGGTTAATAAATTTGTCCTTCAACCTTCTTACCGATTGAATACGATATTTCATTTCTAAAATGTTAGTTGGAAATACGAAATATAGCAATTGTAATATTTCTAAATATCAGTTTATTTAATTTCAATTTCAATGAATCTTCAATAATTCAAAATAAATTTTGAAAATGATCGATCCGATGACTATCAAAGAAATTGATCTTCTGAATTTTTTTTATTTTCGCCAAGATAAGTGCCATTAATCAGAAAAACTTCTTTTTAAATGGCCATGATTTTTACCATTAGAACAAAAACATCAAACAGTTTTAGACTTGATGAGAAGTTTTCCTTTTTTTAATAACAAGTTCGAAAAAATAAGTATTTTTAAATTGGGAAGTTTCATATAGTTTCTATTTTGTTCTCACAAAACTCTCATCTGACATTCGATAATCTGAACAGACTTGACATTAGTTTTTAAAGAAGTTCCATATTTTTTAAAATAGAAAATATATATTTTCTAATTTATGTTTCCTATTGTAAGGTAAAAAAGATTATATTTGATATTTCTATAAGAAATTGAGCTATAAAAGTGATTATTTCTCCCAGCTATGTTTTTATCAGCTGAAAATCAGAAGGAAATTGCCAAGTCTTATCCGACAGGGTCCTGTTTTGTTATACTGTCAAATGCATTGTAAGCGCTTAAATGCCGTGTACTTGATTTAAGACGCGTCCCGTTAACGAACAGTCGAACAAGCGAATAGTTATAAAGACAGAATGACGAGATTCTAGATCACAGCAGCGAAAAAAACCATCCAAGCGCGGCCGGTGTGGAAAACCCGACGGATTTTTTGCGGCTCATAAGTAGATGAATTTCAGCCTTCTTGAAGCTCCCAAACTTTATTTTGTGCTGAAACATCCAGTTTCCAGCGCAGTGGTAAACTCACACACCGCTAAACTCACACACCTGAGACGAGGATATTAAGAAAATGACAAATAAACCAGTATGGGTGAAAAAATAAAAAAAAAATAGATGGTAAAATGATAAAATAAATAAAAGAAATATAATAATAAAGTAATAAAGTAATAGAGTTAATGAAAAAGTAATCAATATAATTAATATGGCTGACATGATGAAAATAAATTGATTAATAGGTTCTGGGCAATTTATCGAGAAATGATGACCAGAATGTACAATAGATACCTTATTGATAACAAATTATTGGAACTTGCTTTATCGCGTTCTCTAAAATTAACGATTGCTGCTTTTTTGAGAGCTACAAAAAGGAATTCACTCATTTATCCACCTTTCATTTGTTATCAACCATAACTTCTATTTCCCAAAAAAGCATTTCAGGTATCACCAATAACCGTAATTATAATAGTATTGAGTAATAATAGTGACTAACAATTAAAAAAAATACAAACTCTTAGTTAAACATTTAGTTCATTTAATATAAGCATTTTAAGGCTAATAATCAAAATTGTTTCTAAATTTCTCTTGGTTCTCTTGGGATAAGTAAGTTTTTTCAAAAAGCTTTTAATTTTACTATTTATTATATAAATATTAATAAGTCTTAAAAAAAAATTATAAAATTTTCTTGCTTTTTAACCTTTGCTCAAATTTTTATGGTCTCATACTTTAAAATTTTATTAAGGTTTTACTTTTACTCTCAATCCAAAATTTGAGTCAATTTTTAAATTTTTGAGAGCCTGATTTATTTCTGTGATTGATAGCCTTAATCTTATACTCTCATAACATTCACTATACATTAATGTACCACAATCGACACAGTTTTCAGCAAAAGCTAAGTTAATTGCTTCAGTTAATTACTTTAAAATACTTGAAACTGTTATCAACAATTTTTTTTTTTTTTATTTTGCTTTCATTTATTTGTATTGGCATATTTTTTTCATCAAATTTACACAAGATAACATCATATCACAATTTACATTTCTATTCTTTTAAAGTTCCTTTTGAAGTATGGGTTACACCTAATACATATCTAAGTTTTATTAATTTCAATACAATTCAATAATTCATCTTATGCTTTGTTCATCCGGTTTCAATTCCAACTCTTATCATGATTGCCAATATTTGTGATTCATTCGATAAACTGATTCCAATTACTACAATAAAGCTAGTATAAAAATTAAAATCATTTAAGTATGAATAAAGTTAAAATCCGAATATATTTAGCTTCTTCATTATTTTTCTTTATTTCAAATACAAAATAAATATCCTTAAATTTCCTTGAATTTTTTTTTATGATTTTAGAACTTTTTTCTTTTTCTAATTCTTTTCATTAATTCATCAGCTCATTAATTCATTTCCTCTTTTTTTTTTTTTCATTCTTTATTTCAATCAATCAAAATGAGTTCAGAAGATAAGATTATTGATAGTAATGTCGAAGTATCCTCTGAGGATGCAAAAAATTTATCTGAAAAATATTCTCCAAAAGTGGATTATATAGGTATTTTTGAAGATAAACATATCCAAGATTTATTAACTAAAACTGGTCACAGTAAAGATTATGAAAGTATTAAAAGTTTACCAACAGATGTAGAATATATGTTAAGCAAAATCAATGAAATGACCATTGAAGAAGCTATACAAATTTTAACTGATGCTATTGATTATCATGATGATGATCCAAATATTCCAAAAGAAGATTATAATCAAATGGTAACTTCAGTTGAAAATCAAAAACCAAATGATGAAGATTGGGTTTTTTATACAAAAGAACTTGCAACTTTAATTCATTATCATTCTCCATATCCAGAAGTTCGTGCTGTCACTGATGCAACAAATGATTATTCTATTCCAATTGAAACAATTAGATCTTATACTTTGGCAATAATTTGGACAATTATTGGTAGTGGTGTTAATGAATTTTTTACTCATCGTCAACCTTCAATTACTTTATCTTCTTCAGTTATTCAAATGTTATTATATCCTTGTGGTAAATTTTGGGAATGGGTAGTACCTGATTGGGGTTTTAATTTTAGAGGTAAAAGAATTTCTTTAAATCCTGGCCCTTGGACATATAAAGAACAAATGTTCTCAACTTTACTTTATGCAATCACATCTGCTGGTGTTTATATTGATTCAAATATCATTGTACAAAAATTGGAAATATTTTATGATAACAAATGGGCAGATTTTGGTTTTCAAGTTTTATTAGCCTTATCAACACAATTCTTAGGTTTTGGTATTGCTGGATTACTAAGAAAATTTGTTGTTTACCCTGTTAGAGCTGTCTGGCCAACAATTTTACCAACATTAGCTTTAAATCGTGCTTTATTAAAACCTGAAAAAAAAGAAAATATATTTGGTTGGACTATAACTAAATATCAATTCTTTTTTGTTGGTTTTATTGTAATGTTTGTTTATTTTTGGATTCCTGATTATTTATTTCAAGCTTTTTCTACTTTCAATTGGATTAATTGGATTGCTCCAAACAATTTCAATTTGGCTATTATATGTGGTCAAGATCTTGGCTTAGGTTTTAATCCTATTCCAACTTTTGATTGGAATGTCGCAAGTTATTTATACCCATTAACTGTTCCTTTTTTTTCAACAATGAATCAAATTGTAGGTATTTTCTTAGCTTTTTTCACAATTCTTGGTGTTTATTATTCAAATAATTATTGGACTGGTTATTTACCAATCAATTCAAACTCTATTTTTACAAATACTGGAGAGGCTTATGAAGTTACAAAAGTTTTAACAGATGGTCTTCTTGATGAAGCCAAATATAAAGCTTATTCTCCTCCTTACTATTCAGCTGCTAATTTAGTTGTTTATGGTGCTTTTTTTGCCATATATCCTTTTTCTTTTCTTTATACTCTTTATATTGAAAGAAAATCTGTCTGGCAATCAATCAAACAAATGAAAGCAACTATAACATCTTTTGGAAGATCTAATTTTGAAGGTTTCAATGATCCTCATTCAAGAATGATGTCAAAATATAAGGAAGTTCCTGATTGGTGGTTCGGATGTATTGTTGTTGTATCTTTAGTTTTAGCTATTTTAGCTGTTGAACTTTATCCAACGAATACTCCAGTTTGGGCTATTTTTATGGCTTTTGCTTTTAACATAGTATTTTTAATTCCATTTGCCTTAATTTATTCTACTACTGGTTTTGCCTTAGGATTAAACGTTTTAGTTGAATTAATTATTGGTTATGCTTTGCCAGGTAATGGGGTTGCTTTAATGACTATTAAAGCTTTAGGTTACAATATCGGTGGTCAAGCTGATAATTATATTTCAAATCAAAAGATGGCACATTATTCTAAAATTCCACCATTAGCTCTTTTTAGAGGTCAAATTCTCACTACATTCATTCAAGTCTTTGTAGTTCTTGGTGTTGTTAATTGGGAAATGAGTAATGTTGAAGACTTTTGTCAAACTGGCCAAAGCCAAAAATTTACTTGTCCTGGGGAAAAGACTTATTATTCTGCTTCTGTATTTTGGGGTGTTATCGGCCCTAAGAGGGTCTTTGGTCATATTTATCCTGTTTTGAAATATTGCTTCTTGATTGGATTTTTATTAGCTCTATTTTTCATTGCATTAAAAATGTATGCTCCAAAACTTATGCCTAATACAATTCAACCAACTGTTATAATAGGTGGATTTTTGAATGTATTTGCACCATATTCTCTTGCCTATGTTATTCCAGCAATTTATTTATCTTATGCTTTTATGTACCATATCAAAAGAAGATATTTGGCTTGGTTTGAGAAATATAACTATGTTTTGGTTAGTTCTTTAGATGCTGCAGTCGCTTTCAGTGCAGTTATTATTTTCTTTGCTGTTCAATATCATGATAAAAGTATCAGCTGGTGGGGAAATAATATCATGTATGAAGGTATTGATGGTGGTGTTGGAAGACAAGCTTTGAAGGATGTCACTGAACTTGAAAAAGGCTATTTTGGTTATGACACTTGGGCTTAGTTACTTTATGATTTGAATAAATTTTTTATCGCTTATTTTCTTCTTGTTCTTTTTATTTATTAATATTTTATAAAATTTTACTTAATGTTTAATAAAAATTTTTCTATAAATTTGGTCTATATGCAAATTTCATCTAATTAACATTTTTTTATACAGTATGTTAAAATAAAGAAACTTCAAATTTGTAATATAAAATTCATATTTCTAATAATCTGAAATACGATATATACCGTCAACCACAAATTTACTATTATCGTTGAAGCTAAGTTGATGAATTACAAGTTTACAGGAATAAGCAAAAGATTAATTAATATTTATTACTTTCAAAATAAGCCAGCAAGAAAAAGGTTAAAACAAAAACAAATACCAAGGTAACCACATTTATAACACCACAATATAGTATTAGAAAACTATACTTCTTTATAGAGAACGATGCTAACATAAATAATGATAACTAAAATATAAAACAATTAAGTACAAAAAGCAAGGAGAAATAAAATAAACAAAAAAAATATTCAAAGAAGCCTCAAAGAAAACTATTATCTACAATTAATACCACCAACAAAAAAAAATCAAAAAGCAAACTGAAAACTTGAACGTTAGAAAATAAAGTATAAAAGCAAGATCAATAACCTTTTTCCTTATCTAACCATCCTTCTTTTTTATACAACCAAAAATTCCATTTTCCAATCATTCTAAATAAAAGATACAAAACACATCCAACAAATCGAAAGGCAGCCATGAATGCAACTATCCATAGGATAACAGTTAAAAATATTTCTTGCCTTTTTCTTTTAACATTATCCAAATTAGCACCACTTGTGAATCCATCTTGCGCTAAAACAACTACAACAATAATAATATTTGTAACTCCCCAAAACAATATAACTAAAGTTCTAACTAAAGCATAATAATCCTTATCTCTCAAATCTTTATCTGCCTTACTGTCTTCCTTTTGCTCTTCTGGCATATTCAAAATTACATGACTTTTGAAGTATTCTTTTCGAATTTGTTCCATTGATGTTGGAACTTCCAATGACACAATATATTCATCCCCCAGATTCTCATCATTTAATGTATCTCCATCTCCATCAGTTTTTTTCTCTCCTTTTTTAACACCAACGACTCTTGCTTTTCCTAAATCATTTTTATCAGAAGAATCTTCTCTTGTACCCCAACTTAAATCATGCAAGTTTGAAAATGAGTAGATATTCATAATATTTATATATGTAGGAGAGACCAACATATATTGTAAAAAGCATGTAAACATATGCCATGGCTCAAAATATAAAAATGACCCTGCATAATATAGTGCATAAGTTGAAGATACTGAAACAACTAAATCTCTAAATCGAGAATTTTCAAAAACTAATGTGTGAAAACTTTTAACTAAAACAAAGTCTTGAACTGATTTGACTGACAAAAATATCGCAGCAAACATGGTATATGCCATCAAGATTGCATAAAATACACACATTCCTGTATAGACTGGTCGAGCCCCATCTGGCCTATTTCCAAAACTTAAGATTACTGTTGCTACAATACAAAAACAGTAAAACCATAAAAATATCCCTGCCAAAACATCAGCTCCAGAAAAATACCCTTCCAAACTTGTTGTTAAAATTCTGAAAACCAAAAAGAAAGATGATATTGAAAACCACGAGACAATTAAACTAATTAATTGATAAATCATTTCAATCTGAATCATTATTTTCCTCATCATTGAATGACTACTAGTCCAAATTTTATAGAAATGGAAGACAGCGTAAACGGAAGCAAAAAATGATCCATTTAACCACCTTCTTCTTTGTTTAATCAAATCTGCTGCATTTGTAGGAGTATCTGTTTCAGCGGTAGCTGACTTGACATATCTTGAAACCCATCCTTTCTTTTTCTGATTACCTATAACACCTTCATTTTTAAAAACTAATTCAAAACCTAAGATTCTATCTTCAGCAAGATACATATTTTTGGTAAAAACGCCTGCTTTAACGTCACCTGTTTCAACCTTTTCTCCTTTGAAATATGAATTTAATGGGCCTAGGCCTGTATTAGGATCATTTAATAATGCACGAGCTCTATAAGCCGAAAATGCCCCAGGTAAAACACTAATATATCCAAATACACTTTCCATAGGTTTATCTAAAATATTAGAAATTTTGTATTCAAAGTTTTGTGCAGCGACAAATGGATTCAATAAATATTTCCATTTGGGTCCTAAAGATGCTTTGATTTCGCCACATGCACCACCAACATTTTCATCCATATAAAAAGTTTTCCATAAATGGAATATTGAAGTTGGAGAAGGCTGAGTTCCTGCATCTATTAAGACAACAACTTCTGGATTTAATAATGGACAAAATGCTTCAAAACACCAACGATGTGAATTAATTTTTTTTTGATTTTTTTCTTTCAAACAAAACATTATTTGAACTGGAACTCCAGAACGAACAAATGAAATTTTATTTTCCTCAGTGGTTCTTATACCCAACATTGTTGTATGTTCATATAAATGTGCAGAAACTTTTTTATCACCAATTTCATTTTTAGCTAAACCATGTTGAAAGCATCCTAAACTTGCTAGCAAAGCTAAAGTTTTTTTATTGATTTTACTTCTACCATCACTTATAATGCAAACAACTATTTTTTTCCAAGAATCTTTACCTTTCCATGTTTCAAAATCTTCTATATTTTGAAAATGAATAATATTTTGAAATACACCTTTCAATGTTCTAGCTAAGAGATATTCTTCTTCATTATACATTGTTATAACAATTAATAGTTCAGTTTTCCTTGGAGTTTCAAAAATATTTTGTCTTAAATTAAATTTTTCATTTGCAAATTTATCAGGTTCGCAAGTAACGGCTTGATATCTCATATAATTGAATTCTCTTGAAGCTACATTTGTACCATCAGTATGAGAATATTTAGCTAATAAATCAGTAGAAATTGGACAGTCTAAAACTAGATTACCTTCATGAGTTTGTAATTTTGTTATTCTTGTTGGACTTCTTTTCAAATTTGATTTTCTATTATTTAAATGATAATCATTATTATCATTATTATTTTTAATTTCTCTTTGAATTTCAATTGCACTTGTAATTGCTTCAGGTATATTAAATTTGGTTGCTGTAGTTGGATATCTACTTGGACTTCTATCATTTACATGAAAGTAAGAATCATATGGTATTGGGGAATCTAAAGCTAAATCTAAGTTTTTATTTTGATTATCTTTAAATTCATTTTCTTGCATAATTGAAGGAGATTTATAATTTAAAGGGACCTTCTGTTCTGGAGTTAAAGGATCCTCATAAAAGGCTTGATCTATGATACGTTGCTGAAGTTCCTTACCATTAAGATAATCATTATTGATGTTCTCAATATCATTATTATCAACATCCTTGCTTTCATCGGACATTAAAGAGTTGTCATCATCATGATTTTCTGGAAGAACTGGCACAGATGGAATTATTGGAATTTGATTATTTAAATTATCATTAATATTGTTTTTCTTTTCATCAATTAAGTCATCACTAAATAACGAGCTTGAAGAACTATTATTATCAATATAGTTTTTATTAATGTTGGTAATATTGCTCTGTTTTTGATCATTACGATTGTCATTACGATTATTATTAGTATCATTGGCATTAGTTAGATTATGAAGGGTTTTTGAATTTGCATAAGAAAAAGTTGAAGCATTTGAGCTTTCGTTAACTTCATCATCATCATCTTCTTCAGACTCACTGGAGCTACTTTTAACAGGAATATTGATATTTTTATCAATTGGAAAAGGTTGAAACCCGATATCAGCATCTTCAATAGCTTCATCAGAAGAAGAAGAATGAGTATGCAAAGAAACATTAGAAAGTTTAGATTTAATATCTTTTCCGCTTTTATTAGAAGGAGCTTGATTCATTTTTTTTGGAGTAATTGATTCAAAAGAAGAAACAGTACTAAAGGGTACTGAAAAATTATTATCAATGATATTTTTATTTTTAATATTACTATTGTTGCTATTGAATGAATCCTTCAGAGAAATTACAGAAGGTTGAGGTAAAACTGGTCTAGTAAAAGAAAATTCAGAAGAATCACTTGACAGATGGAGATCTTGGTTAATATATCTTATTGAATGTCTATTTTGATTTGTATTAGTATTTGTGTTTATATTTGCATTTGAAGTTTGAGTAGGAATTGGAATTGGATTTGAAATTGGAATTGGATTTGAAATTGGATTTGGATTTTGGATTGGAATTTTATTTGGAGAATTATCTTCTCTGATATTAGTTAACAAACTGTCATCATCAGAATTTTGATTATGTTCATCAGTTTGTTTTTGGTGAGAATCACTATTCAGTGCAGAATGTGTAAAAGTGGAAGAAAATCCTTCAAAGTTGCCATTATGATTATTTTTCTGAGAATTTGATGTATCATTGATTTCTTGAACACTAGCTAAAGGAGATTTATCATGAGGAAAATAACCAGGAATATATCTATTTGGAGAGTTTGTTAAATTTATTTTACTCATTGATCATATATTATATTTGATTTGAATGTTTTTTTGTGATTAATTTCTATCGAACATTGATAGCTCAAAATCAATTAAAAAGATGTAGTGAGTATATTGTATATAGAAATATTTGAATAATTTTCAAAAAGAAAAAGAAGAAAAGCACTATAAGGAAAAAAAAAGATTGAAATCTACAATTCTTTTTTCTTTTAAAAATGAAAGTAATTCAAAAAGAGGGACAATTGAAATTAAAAATATTGTATTAGATATATATCATATCATATATCATCTATCATTCGTTTTCAATACAAGATAAAATCTTAGATTTATAAAAATAAAGGTCTAAGGAGATCTACCATTGATTAATGGAATCACTAAACTACAAGAGTATCACTGGTAAACAAAGGCAATCATCACACTTAAACTGGAAAACAAAAACTGCCTGATATTCTGATTTCATTTGGTGAATGATTGCTGTGGGAATAACAATTTTCTATCATTTTTATTTATACTTATTAATAAAATAAGCAGCACTACTATCGATTGAGGTGGTTTAGATCTGATTACTTGCCTTTTGATGAATTAATATAAACAAATTAGACGAGGATGCAAAACCACTGGAAAATACAGCGCCTAATAATATATCCTAGTAAGTCCGGATATAAGCTCGGAAATCAAAAAATCCTTATACGGAAAAAAATTTATACGGTCTGCATAAGTATGTATAAAATGCAGGTAGCTGCTATAATACATATAAGGGAGTTTAAACGAGAGAACCCGCATAACCGGCCTCTATTTAATTTAAACTGAAAATAAATTTATTCTATTCTGGCAACTTAAAAAGTTTATATGTTTCTATTGGAAATATTTATTGAAATATATCAATCTATTTATTTACCTTACTGACTATATACTCACCACTATCATCTATACATGCAACTTTCACATCATAAGCCAACCCCTTGTTTAACAAAATTTGACACAATGCTTTCAATTCATTCTCAATTTGAAGATTCTTAATTTTATTAAAATTATCATGAGTTAAAATATATTCATCTTGATTGAACCATTTGATTTGAGCATTCTTAATATGTTTCAAAGAGGGATAAAACAATTTAATAGCATTTTCAATATCAATCATTGTTAATCCAAATGAAATATCCTTGATGTGAATTATATTATTATATTCTTTATTCTCGTCTTCTTTTTCACTTGAATTCCCAACATTCAAATCTCTTAAATCTTTAGTAACTTGCTTCACTCCATTTTCTTTGACATCTTTACTTTCTTCGTTATCTTTATTTTCATTAAAACTTAGAAGCAACTTATTCAATGAAACAGCTTTTATATCTGATAGTAATATTGAAGGAATTGTATTTTTTTCAGTTTTGAAAATTGCAACACATCTATGAGGTTCAACATCATATGATGCAGATTTTAATTTATAAACTTCTGATAATAAATGAATGAATTTTCTCTTTTGTCCATTCATTGGTAAAAAAAATTTATTTTTTGATCTACTAATTTCAATAAATTCTTTCAATTCTTTTTCAATTTTAAAGCACCATAATTTATTTTTCAGAAAAAAATTTAAAATATTTTCATTATAAATATTATTGATCTGTTCAATGGAAGCCTTAGAACCATTTTGTTCATTTGTAACTATACCTAATGCATCTTTTAGAATTTTATCTCTTTTAACTTGTTCACAAGTTGAATCACAAGATATTGGAGTTTTATCAAAACTATAACATTTTCCTCTTCTTTTAATTCTACCACATAGGCATGAAATTGATAATACTTTATTACATTTAACATCTTTATGATTAAAATCTTTATCACAACAAACTTTATTACATTTATGGTTACAATTATCTAAAATTTTATCACATTTTGTATTACAATTAACATCATTAACACAACAACAAACTTCAATTAAATTTTTACCACATTTACAATTTTTTAAAACTAATTCTGTACATTTGGGACAATTATATTCTTTTGAATGACATAAATGTGGAATAATATGACCACAATCTTGAACTATTGAACATTGTTTTCTACAATAATTTCTTTTTAATGGTTTACTACCACATAAATATGGACCATAAATTAATATTGTTTTTCCACATTCACAATATAAATTATCACTTAAAATTTCTTCACATGAATAACATTTACCTTTATGACAAGTTCTATTACAATAATGATTACCACAATTTAATAATTTATTACATTTTTCTTGACAAATATGATCTTGACATAATTGAATCCCTCCATTAATTTGTTTATTTGAATTAAATCTTGATTTTTTTCTAATTGAATCATTTTTATATTCTAATTTTTCAAAAGGACAACAAATTTTATTACATTTATGTTTTCTACAATTTCTTAAAGCTTTACATTTTCTTTCACATTTTGGTAAATTTGGTTTAAATGAACAAGGTATAAGAAATTTATTATAACCACAATTACAATAACTTTCAATAATATTTAAACATTTTTCATTTTTATTTTCTAATTCATCTTTTTCATGATCATGACAAATCTTATTACATTTACAACCACATTTTTTAAATTTATCACAAATTTTATCACAATGTGGTATTGGATCAGTACATTTTGATCTTTTTGGTAAATTTTTTTCAATTATTAAAGAATCTATAGTTCTTTTACCACATAAACAATTTTTTAAAAATTTTGGATCTTTTTCACATTTATGATAATTTGATATTGTATCTGGTGATAAAGGATGACATTTCTTTTGACATTTATGAATACCACAATCTAATAATTCATTACAAACTTTATTACAATTATAAGAACCAATCCAAGATTGTAAAGAATCTTTATCTTCCTCTATATTGGCATCTATTTCAGAATCTATATTAGTAATATTTGATTTTTTTTCTAATTTTTGACATTTTATTTTAATTAAATCATTTGAAACTTTATCTCTAGGTAATTGAAAACATTTTTTATTATATTTAATTTCATTACCACAATAACAATTTTGATTTTTATAAATATATTTACAATTACCACAAGAACCAATAGAATGACATTTTTTGAAACATTTATGTATTTTACAAGGTAATAATTTATTACATTTTGAATTACATTTAAATTCAAAAGTGGAATGTAAACTTATTGGAATTAATCTCTCTTCTTTACCACATTGACAAAATTTTAACATTATTATAACTTAAATGAAAAGGATCCAAAGAAATATAAATAAAAAAGTACTACTTGTATTTATTTTTGAGAAAATTTTAGAATTAGGAAATTGTTCAAGATTTAGAACAACTTACCGATTATTTTGATAAATTCAATGATCAATATAACGAATGAATGAATTAATATGTAAATTGAATTGTAATATTTGCAAGAATCTGAATAATTTATATATAAAATATTTTTCTTCAATATTTCATTAAGTAGTATTCTTTTTCATGATTAAATTCTGGTATTGATTAACAAAACAATTTCCAAAATAAAAATACAAAACTGCAAAAAAAAAAAATATTTTACGTTTACGTAACAGTCTGTAACTTGATGATGGCAAAAAAGGAGATAAAATGAGAGGAGAATCGATGATTTGCCGGGTAATTCTGTACGAATTAATTATAAATCAAAACTTCAATAAAACAAAATAAATAAAAAGATTATTTCACTGAAAATTCGAATTTATTTGACTCAAATAAACGAAGATTAACAATAAAGCCTTTTAGTTCCTGATTGTTAAAAAAAATAATGATACCAATCCTTTATTGAAAATTATACCGAGGGAAAACTGTGGAACTATCTAGAACCTGATATAAATCAAACAAAACAATTCTAATTCAACTCAGTAATTCAATAAACGAATACCAAAACTTCAACAGAAGATATTCATGATTTGATAGTGAATTGAAGAATGATTGTAATGACCCCATTAAAACACAAACTTCATTATTCATAAGTCGAATTTTTATTATTTTACAAATGATTAAATTAAAGCATCGGCATTTAAGATGTAGGATATGCAGAAACGTAAACAAATATACAGCGCAAGGAAGCCACTCACATATGGCGTAGGGATGCGCTCATGCCAAGCTAGGCATGTAACACAATTAACGTTGAGGCTTACATTTTCACTCGCCACGATGATTTTTGGCTTTTGAAATATTTAGGGCAAGCTCCGCCCTAGGCAGTGGTACATTTTTTTTCCCGCAGAATTATTCAAAATTACCCGCAAAAGTTTTCTGTGGCTTATTACATTTGGCAAGGCTGTTTGGGGCTGGATGAGGCTACTTCAGTGGCTCATGAGTTGTGCTCTTGCTCGTGAGTGAGCGAGGCTCCCATCGGTAATAGTGCTGAGATAATGTTAACAATAAACACAATTTAGTAATTTGATAGTTTCATAATAATAATAAATTTTGAATTCAATGCAATTTAAAATAAAATACTGAAGAAGAACTGCAAACTAATCAGAATATAATCAAATATCTGATTCATTCAGCATTTTATTTTATCTTCTGTTGTAATTTATTTCTTCCACTTTTCTTTAAAGATGGATCAATATAGGAATATAAACAACTCTAAAGATGATATCTTAGATGATTATCTCGAGGTTAATCCATGGTCAAATGATTATTTTGATACAAATGATATATCTGAAAACGATTCTAATTCCAATTATAACATCAATACAAATACAATTACAAATACAAATACAAATGCTGTTCCAATTATAAAGAAAAGTAATAATCTAAAAGAGAATATTCTACCTTTAAATAAACCTCCTTTTCTGAATGCAAATTCTTTTTCTTCAAATCATATCTCTGTAAATAATAATAACAATAATAATAATAATAATTATCTTGATCATTTAAATTTAAATACAAATTCACTTTCACATTCAAGATTAAAATCTAAATCTGCAAGAAATTCAATAAATCCAATAACAAATCCTTTAAATATTCAATCTTTAAAATTACCTTCAAATGATTTAGAAAAATTAAAATTAAAACGAAATTCATTACCTTCAAATCCATCAAATATTCAAAATTCAAAAAATATACAAAATAATAAAATTATAATAAATAAATTTAATAAAAATCCAATTCATCAAAAAATTAATTTAAATTCAGATTTAAAATTAAATAATATTCAAAATAATTTAATATTTTCTGTATCTTTAGTAGATTTTAATCATACAAGAGGTCCTGAAATTGAATATTGGATTGATAAAAATGGTTCAATAGATATTAATGATAATAATAATAATTTAAATACAAATAATCTTAAAATTTTATCTAAATTTTGGCCAATTTTACCTTTTCAAGCTTTACCTGATGGTTCTCATGATTTTGAAGAAACTTTTTCATATTTTACTTTATTATATGATGAAAATTTTAAAATTACTTTAAATTCAATATCTTCAATAAATGATAATAATTATCCAATACAATCTGCAAATAATAATAATAATAATAATAATAATAATAATAATAATAATGATAATATCAATAATTCAATAGATACTAATTTATCATCAAATTTACCTTTGAAATCTTTTAATGAAAATATTAATACATTCTTTGCAATTTCTTGTGTAAGACAAATAAATTCTGATGAATTATTATTTAAAAATTCAAGTATAAAAAGATCAACTGTACAAAAAGCTGTAGTAATAATTTTAAGAAAACCAATTTTTAATCAAATTAAAGAAAAATTAAGTATGATAACAAAATCTTTATTTCTACAAAGAAATTTTACTGATAAAAGAATTTTAGATTCTTTATATACAAATTTAATTAATTTATATAATAAATTACCTCCTGAACCTTTAGAATTAAATTCAATTAAACCTTCAAAAAAAATAATTTATGATGATAATGATGATGAATTTAATTATTATTATGGTTTATCTTTAAAAGAATTAATTTATAAATTTAAAAGAAATTCATTAGTTATTTTTAAAGCTTTATTATTAGAAAAAAAAATTTTATTTTTTGGTAAAAATATTGAAAAATTATGTAATTTACAATTATGTTTTTTATCTTTAATTCCAAATTTATTATTAAATTTAAATGATTCTGGTTCTCCATATTTATTTTTTAATGAATTTTTTTTAAAAAAATCAAATGATTTAAAATCTTCAAATCATAAATCTCTTTTAAATTTTTTAGGTTTACCTTTACAATTATTTGAATTTGGTGGAATTTTTAATCCATATGTACCTTTACAACAATTAGTTGATTTAAATAATAAAAATTTGAAATTTTATATAATTGGTAGTTCAAATTCTTTATTATTGGATCCTTCTACAAAAAAAAAATATTGTGATATTTTAATTAATATTGATAATGATTCAATAGAAATTTTAGATGATAGTTTAAATAATCCTTTAAGTTTATCTTCCGCAGATAAAAATTTCATTGATTTAATTCATTCAAATGTTTCAAAAGTTTATAATCCAAAATTAGATATTAATGATTCTTTAAGTATTCCAATTCCTTCTATTAATTCTAAAAAATCACAAGATAATAATAATAATAATAATAACGCAAATGCCAATACCAATGGAAATTCTAGTAATTCTGATGATAGTGAAAATGAAAGTTTGGTTTCAAATTCTCAATATATTGGTAGTGAAGATTATATAAGATCAGCATTTGAAGAATATTTAACTGGTTTAATAGCTTCAATAAAATATGATTCTTATCTTAAATTAAATAATATAAAAAGTTCAAAACATATTGATAAAGGTTTAATAATTTTACGAAATATTGAAATTAATAATATTTCAAATTTTAATTCAAATTGGATTAAAGAATGGAATAAAACAAACAATTATAAAATTTTAAATAAAATTACTGATGATGAAATTTTCTCAGTTTTTGATCCTTTACATATTTCAATGACAAAAGCTTATCAAGAAGAATTAAGTAATTCAAATTTAACTAATGTATCATTAATTTCAAACTTTTTTCAATCTAAATTTACAAAAAATTTTAAAAGACAACTGCATTTACCTTCAAGTCAAGCGAATAACACTAATTAAGAACGTAAACTAAAAGCATATTTTTAAAACTAAAATATTATAACTCTTTCATTATTCTTATTCTTTATTCCATATTAATTTTTCTTTTTTTGCTTTTAATACTTTGTTTCTTTTCATTTTTTAGTTTTAATTCTTTTCTCTTTCATTTTTTTTTTATTTAGTCTTTTTTTCTTAATCATCAAATATTTGCATATTAATGAACAATGTAGAATAATGATTTTCTTTTTCAAAAACAATTTGAAACAATAAAATAATAAATCAATTTATCATTTTAATAATTTTAATCATTTTAATCATTTTAATCATTTTAATCATTTTTAAAGGTTTTTTTTTTTTTTTTTTTTTTTTTTTTAATTTGAACCTTCATTTACTGTTAATTTGCTCTAAATTTTATTTCTTGTCCATTTATTTGATAGAAATTATATAGAAATTAAATTATATTTCCTAATCTCAATTTTCAGATTCACCATCAGCATCTGAACTAGAATCAGGCTCACTTAATCCTTCATAATCAGAACTTTGAACATCCTCACCAGGAGGTATATTATAATCACTATCATTATCAGATAATGCAACTTCATCAATCAAGTCTGAATCAAAACTTATTTCAAAGCTTTCACTATCTTCATCATCAACACTAAACCAACCATCATCAAATTCACTTGAAGTAAAATCATTTTGTTCACTATCATTTTGTAAATCTGCTGATGAAGATTCAGAATTATAAGATTCTTCAGAATCACTTGAATCTGAAGATTCATCTGAGCTTTCAATTGACATTATAAATCTATTTTCATTTGAAAGAACAACCATATTAAAAGGACAATAATCATTTGAAAATGATACAGTATCTCTATCACCAATTAAAATTTCAATTTTATTACTAAATTTCATATCAAAATATATTGAATTAAAACCAACTAAAGGATTATTAGAAATATAAATTTGTTTTAAAGAATTTAAATTTTCTATATTTGAAATCCATTTAATTTTATTATCATCAAATTTTAAAATTTCTAAATTTTTTAATGAATCTAAATTTTCTATAATTGAAATATTATTATCTGATAAATTTAAAATTTCAAGATTTAATAAATTATTTAAATTTTCAATATATGAAATTTCATTATCTTGTAAATTTAAATTTTTTAAAAATTTAAGAGATTTAAAAGAATCTTTATTAATTTCAGAAATTGCATTTATTGAAAGATTTAAATATTCTAAATTTTGAAAATTATTATTAAAAAAGGGTAATTTTTTTAAATTATTTCTTGATAAATTTAATGATTTTAAATTTTTTAATGAATTTTTAATTAAATTATTTATATTAAATTTTGTAATCATATTTGAACTTAAATCTAAATGATTTAATGAAATCATATTATTAAATGAATTATTATTAATTTCAACTAAATCATTTTTAGATAAATTTAAAACTTGAAGTTTTTTTAATTTTAAATTTTCAATTTTAAAAATTGTATTACCTTTTAAATTTAAAATTTTTAAATTTTTTAAATTTGATAAATTATTTATGAATTTAATTTTATTAAAAGAAAGATTTAAGAATTTTAAATTATTATTTAAAATTGGAATTGATTTAATTTTATTAAAAGCTAAAGATAAATGTTTTAAATTATTATTAATATTATTAATATTATTAATATTTTGAATATTTGAATGATTTAATTTTAAAATTTTTAAATTTTTAAAATTTTCTAAATTTTCAATTTTTTTAATATTTGAATTTATAGAAATATTTAAAATTGAAATATTTTTAAATTGATTTAAATTTTCAATTTTTTGAATATAATTTGATTTTAAAGATAATTCTTTTAAAGAAGGTAATAAATAATTTTGATAATTTAATTCATTTATACAATTTTTTGATAATAATAAATCTTTTAAATTATTTAAACCTGAGAAATTTGGAATTGAGATTAATTTATTTTTTGATAAATTTAAATATTTTAAATTTTTAAGATTATTTAAATTTTCAGGAAATTTTATTAAATTATTTTTTAAATTTAAATGATTTAAAGAAATTGGTAATGAAATTGGAATAAAATTAATTAAATTATATGAATAATCTAAAGTTTTTAATAAATTTGATAATGGAATTAAATTATTTGGAAATTGGAAAATTTCATTAACATTTGAATTTCTAATAATTAATTGAAATTTTATAGAATTATGAATTGAATTAAAATTTAAAATTAAACAATTTATAGTTATTAAAATATTATTAAAATTTGAATAATTATTTTTAAAATTTTTATAATCAATTTCTAAGAATAAATTTAATTTAATTTTAATTTTATTATTTAAATAATTTTTAAATTTATAATAATTTTTTAAAAAAAAATTTATATCATTAAAATCTATAATTAAAATATTAATAATTTTTGAAAATTTTAAAATTTGATTAAAATAAGTATCAGTATTAAATATTTTATTTAAAAGAAATTCATTAATTTCAAAACAATAATTTCCATAATTAAAAAGTTCTAAAGCATTTGTTTTATTTGGAGATAATTCATCATCTTTATCTTGTTGATTGAATATAACTAATCTTTTAAATAATCTTTTTCTTGAAAGATCAACTAAAATAGATGAATTTGATAAAGATAATCTCCATAAAGTTAATCGATTATAAGATAATAAAAGGAAAATTTGATCTAAAATATGATTTGGTAAAAGTTCTAAGAATTTAAGATCAATTGTCATTTTAAAGATTAAAATTGGAAATATAATGACTTAATGATTTAATGACTTAATGATTATGATTATGAATATGAATGAATTGTAATTGATGTTTATAATATATTATATTGTAATATATTCAGTTATTTCAATGAAATATTCGAGTATTTTGACTGAAGTGAATTGAATTGAATTGAATTGAATTGAATTGAATAGATTGAAATGAATAGATTGAAATTGAAATTGAATGCAATTAGATAGCAATTTGAATGAAAAGCAAGAGATATTAAAATAGATCTAGATATGAAAGTATTCAAAGTCAATAAAGATCATTTCCTAAATATAAAGAATGTGATTTGATTGATTGTTATTTATTTCATTATTTCATTATTTCATTATTTCATTATTTCATTGTTGTTTGTTGTTTGTTGTTTGTTTATTGTTTTTTTCATTGTTAGCAAAATAAATTTAGGTGTGGAAAAAGGAAAAAGGAAAAAGGAAAAAGAAAGAAAAAAAAGTGCAGCGCGCGTTGTTAGCAGAGCAGTGCTTAAGTAAGGCATTGGTAATAAGAGTTGAAATAGTGGTACTTTGATAGCATTTGGTGAAATATTTCATTTGATAAAAGAAGAAGAAGAAGAAGAAGAAGCAGAAGAAGATGTTATTTGTTCTAGTTGGGGGCATTTACAGTGAGTTTGAAAGAAGAATATGCTAAGAATGGTATATTATTGACTATTTAAGAGGATTTTGAATTGGACAGTGTCAATTATTTTCAACTACAGACTGAGATTGATTTTGATTTATATCTTTATTGGAGTTAAGTTCAATTTGAGAATTGGTTTGAGATTGAGAATTGGATTGAGAATTGGATTGAGAATCAGAATCACTTTTTGATTGAGATTGTTTTAGAGTTGCACGTTCTAATTGTCTTGATCTATCAAAATATAAATTTGGATGACTTATAATACTTTCTTCAAAAGTTTTTGAAATTAAATTTAATTGATCTTTATGAGTAATTTCAAAAATTTTGGTAATAGCTAAGATAAATTCATTTTTTGAACAATGATCTAAAATTGAATTTAAATCATTTTTATCAATAATATTATATTCTTTTTTTAAAAATTCAATAATTGAATCATTTGATAAATCTCTTAAAATCATTCCATGATATTCACCTTTTTGTGGTCTTGGTTTTGATAAAATAATTTTATAATCCCATGGTTTATAATTAATTCTACTACCTTCTAAACCATAAGTATGTCTAATATTATATTTATAATTTTTATTAAAAGTTTCTATAGTCATTGAATTATTTGAAGTAAATGAATTTTGAAAAAATTTTATAGATTCTTCACATGATAATCCAATACCTTTTAAAAATAAAAATAATTGTTGTCTTCCAGTATATTTTAAATGATGATTTTTAATTAAATTTATCATTAAATATTTCATTTCTGGTGGAAAATGTTTAATAATTTCATTTGAACAAACATTTTTACAATTTATTTCATTTTTATTATTATTATTTTTTAAATTATTTGAATCAAATTGATAATTTGATTCATATTCATTTGATGAATAATTACTTGATAAATGATTTAAAATTAATAAAATTCTATCATCTTCATCTAATCTTGGTAAAATATGTAAAGTTTTAATTAAATTTAAATTTAATTTTTTTTTAAATTCATTTGATAATATTGATAATTGTAATAATTGTGGTATATAAGCTTGACCATTTTTAATTAATATTGATCTTGTTGGTAATAAATCAATAATTTCTTCAAATGGTAATTTTATAAAATTTTCATTTTTAAAATAATTTTCAACTTGAATTGAATTAATTATTAAATCTTTATTTCTTTTAAGATAAAAATAAATTTCAGAATATGATGAATTAAATAAATCATTATATAATAAATTTTTTTCATTAATATTAACAAATTTTAAATTAAAATTTGATAATTTAACAAAATTTAATTTTTCTTGTTTTGTTAACATATTATATCTAATTTTAAATAAAATTAATTCAGATTTTAAAAATCTTTCTCTTAATTCATTTGATCTTGAAAATGCTAATCTTAAAATAAAATGAGAATATAAATCTTTTTTTTTATTAATATAAGAAATATTTGAAATTGAATCATTTAATGGTAATAATTTATTTAATAAATTTTTTATAGAAATTTGAATTTGATTAATTGATTGATTTTTACTTAATAATAATTCAATCTCAATTAATAATTTTAATCTATCTAATGACCATTGTTCAAATTCTTCTAATTTAATTTCATCTAATGGTGGATAATCATAAAATGTTAATTTTGGAAATTTATAATTTAATTCAACACTTTTATCTTTATTTTTTAAATTTATTAATCCTAAAGTATTATCAAAATTTCTTCTACCAATTACTGTTCTTCTTGATTTTCTAAACATTTTTAAATTATTTATTTATTTATTATTGACTAATGATGATTTATAATATTAGAATATTATAAAAACTAATAAAATGAATTGAATTATTAATGATAAATAGATTTTATAAATAAAAGATACAAAATATCATAATTTATTTAATATATTCAATATTTCGCGTTTTTGAAAAATAATAAAAAACTTAATTTTTACGCGTCTGAATCAAAAAAGAAACCAAGACTGTGGATCAGGTAAGTAGCTGTACTAGTAGGTATCTTCACATCAAATAGCGTTAGACTACATGTAATTGCATCAAAAATAATTTCCAGAGTGACGGGTCTGATATGTCACCTGATCACACTTACACCAGGTTTTTGTAACTCCTAGTCACGTCTATCTATGAGACCATTTCCACGGATTTTCTTCCTTTCGTCGTTTAGCTCTGTTTACGTTTCCCGATTGGGGCAAATGTCAACAGTTCTGTCTCGAACAGCCCAGGATTTCTCAAGAGATTTGATCTGAAACCAGAAAATGAATTGAGCTGCACTGAAATCGAAGGAAACAAAATCTGTAAATGCATAGAAAATAAATAATAAATAATAAATAATAAATAAATAATAAATAATAAGTGAAAAGAATAACGATAATGAACGAAATAAATAAATCTTTTCACTTTTGAATTGCCCAATATAATAAAATTTCTCGATACAGAATATTCATTTTACATACTCAGAATCTGAATGAGGATAGAAATAAAGTAAATATACTACTGTATTTATTTATATCTGCTATGGCTAAATCATTTCTACAATTTATATCATCATTTATCATTTATCACTTATCACTTAGATTTATTTCCTGTTGAATTTAAACCCTGAAAGGATTTCATTTTCTTTTCTTCTCCTCTTTTAAATTTTACTTCTTTCTTTTCATTCATTTTATCAATTGATACTTTTGTGGATTACATTTTTGAGATTGAATAATTGAATAATTGAATCATATATTTATCACACAACAATCACAAATAATCAATCAGTCAATTCTTTATACTATAAATTACAACCATTTCCTCAATCACCACTCAATCAATCAATCAATCAATCAATCAATCACTCACCTAGTTATTGATCAATAGATTAATAACTTATAAAAAATGTCATTTTCTTCAAAAATAGATCAATTTCAAAATCCAAAGAAATTATCTTGGCTTTCAGAAAGAGATAATTTAAATAAAAATAATAATAGTATTTATTCTTCAGATACAATATCAAATTTAGATTTAAATAAAGATGAATTATTACCATGTGCAGCTCAATTATCTTTTACAAAATTAAAATCAAAATCAAATTCTAATCCATTATCATCATCATCATCATCATCACCATCATCATCAATTAAAAGAAATTCAAATTATTCAATATCTTCATCTTCTGAAACTATTTCTTCAAATTCTTTAAATTCAAGACCAAATTCATTAACTTCTTCTTTTTCTTCTGTTGAATTTAATAACAGCGCTAAATATTCAAAATCTTCTCAATCTTCTCAATCTTCTCAATCTTCTTCAAAATATCCCCCTCCAACTTTAATTGATATAAATGATAGTGATAGTGATAGTGATATTGATAATGATAATGATAATGAGGTATTTAAAATATCTCCAAATAATATAATTCAAAGAAAAAATAATTCAAATAATATTATTAACTCAAATATAAATGAAAATAATTCATTTGATTTAAATTCAGAATTAAATTTAAATTCAAATTCCATATATTTAATATCAACAAATTCAATTAAAAATTTTTTAAATTTTTTAAATTTTAAAAAATTTTTTTCAATATTATCTTTTTTAAATATATTATTAATAAATTTTTTTAAAAAAAATAAAAATTCAAATTTTATTTCAACTAATAATAATAATAAATTACATTTACAAAGTTTCTTAATTGGAATTTTTATTTCTTCATTAGCTTCATTTTTAAAACCATTAATTTTATATTATTTAAAATTATGGTTAAATTTATTTTTCAAAATTCTTTTTCATATCTCAACAGTTTCTTTAATAATTTTCTTAATTTATTTATTTTTTAAATTTTATTTAATTCCTTCAAATAATAATAATAATAATAATAATAATAATCATAATTCAAATAATAAAAATATTAATTTAAATAAAAAAATTACTTATTATGATAGTTTAATTCATTCAAAATCTGATTCAAATAATAATTTAAATATAAATTCAAATCAATTTCAAAAATTTTCTTCAATGAAAATTGATTCAATTAAAGATAATAAAACTAATAAAATTAAAAATATTTTAAAATCAAATTCATCCTCATCCACATCCACATCCACATCTTCAAATTCAAATTCAACAAAAATCTCAAATTTAGATTATACAAAATCTGGATTTTTTGATGATAATTTAAAATCAAAATTTATTCAACAAGTTAGAAAAAATGAACAACTTAAAAAATTAGATCAAATTAAAAATTATAAAAGTAATAATAAAAGTAATAATAATAATAATAATAATAATAATACTATACAAAATATAAAAGAAAAATATAATTATAAAGATAAATTAAATGATATTGATAAAGAAAAAGATAATTATAAAGATAAAGATAGAAATGAAAGATTAACTCATCAACAAAAAGAATATTTAAAATATCAATCTATTAATCCATTAATTCAAAGATCTAATGAAATTGAAAATGAATATAATTATGAAAAAAAATCTCCAAAGTTATCTCCTAAATTATCTCCAAAAATTTCTTCAAATTCTTCATCTTCAAGACATCAATCATTAACAAATTTTAATCCAATTTCAAAAAGTAGAAGTCCATCTCCTGAATTAAGAAAAGTTAGAATTAGTTCAAAACCAACTAGGAAACAGATACCACAATCTCCTGCAAATTCTTTAGTATCAACTTCTTCTTTTAATCCCTATGAGAATAATAAAATAGTAATACAACAACAACAGCAGCATATGAGAATGCCTATACCTATAGGAAATGAATATAATAATTTCAATCAATATAAGCAACCAAATCCAATTAATCAAATAAATCAAATAAATCAAATGACTTCAAGAAGAGAAAGATCTCCATCTCCAGTAAATGGGTATAAAAATCAACATAATTCACCACATTCTAGTCATTCAAATCTTTCCACTCATTCAAATAATTCTCCAAAACATAAAACAATATCAAGAGATCATTATAATAGCCCGATTTTAGGTCCAAGACCATTATCATCTTTAAATAATAGAAATGACCCTTCTTTTACAACAAAAACAAGACAGATTGGCATAATGGATATAGATGCATTTAATTCAGATGATATATTAAATCAAAGAATTAAAAATATAAATAAAAATACTTTCAATGAATTCAATAATAATAATAATAATAATAATAATAATAATAATAATAAATATGATACTGATCAAATTTCAATTGCTCCAACAATGATGAGCCAGGAAACAAAGTTCTCAGTCCTCAATACTCGACAGAATTATAAAAACTTTGTAAGAAGAAGTAAATAAATTTAAACTTCTTTTATCAAATAATCACTTATAGAATTTTATATATCTAATAAATGTCATGATGTAATGCTAGTTTTTTTTATCAAAATTAACTTTTATTCTACTCGTAAGCTCTTTTTAACTTGAACATATTAAATTTGAGAAATTATTTAGTAATATAAAATTTACAACTTTTAATTCACTTTATATACGAAAATTGTGATAGTTAGTCTATAAATCTGAGTGTTCCATAGCCTCTTTCATCATAAGTTCTTTTTCGTCAACTGCAACTTTCTCAAGCGTAATAGCATCGTTATAAACAGCTGATCCTTCTTGATTATAAGTTTTAGCATTAGAACACATTAGCTTTATATCCACTATGATATCAGATAATCGGTAGTATTGAAAACCAGAAATTCTAATTTTGATTTCTTTCAATGATATTGGATTTTTGATAACAAGGTAATAATTAGGATAAATTCGTTTGGCAGGCTTTTCTTTGAATAACTCAGTTAAATCTCTTCCATCAGCATCTCGTAAATTTTCAACCTTAGAATATATCCTTCTCAACTGTTTCTGTAATTTAACTCTTTCCTCAGGAATCAAATCAATTACTTCAGGCATTGGTATTTTACCCGAAACACTTGAACTTCCACGACCTCTTCCTCGCCCACGACCTCTACCACGACCTCTACCAACTCCTCTTCCAGAGCCTCTTCCACGACCTCTACCTCTACCTCTTCCTCTGGTTGGTTGCACTGGAATTTCCATCTTTAGACGTTTTTCATCTTGCTCAATTTCGCTATCAACACTGTTTTGTATTTTTCGTTTCCTTAAACCGTCCAAAAAGGTTTCATCTTTTTCAGTTGATAATTCACCGTTTGCACTTAATTTTGCAGCTTCTGCTGCCTTTGCGGCAGCAATTGCTTCGAGAAGTTTTTTAGGTTTTCTTCCTCTTTTCTTGGGAATTTTGATTGCAACAGCAGGAGTCTCAATTTTCGTAAAAGCAGTAGGTTCAGAAGCAGTTACAGTATTAACAATTGGGGTAGAAACTATATCAAGTGGTTCTTTTTGTTCAACAACTTCTTCCAATTTGGGAATTGGAACAACTTCATTAATTGGTGGTTCAAGGTCAAGATCTGGTTCAGAAACATCTTCATCTATCTCATCAGGTTCAAAAACTTCATCTGGAACAACTTCTTCTGGTAAATCTTTAAGTGTTGGATCCTCATTAAGTAAGTCATTTGCTTTCATCCATTCAATTTCAGATTCATCTTTATAAGATATTTTATTTTTTATTCTTTTTCCTTCCACAACTTCAACTTTCTTCTTTGCAGGAATTTCTTCCGAATAAAAAGCAGGAAGTTCTTTTTCTTCGTATAATCTTGGAAGATTTCCATTTTTTTCTGCCCATAGTTTTTTCCTTTCTTTATCCATTTCGGCAAACATAATTTTTTCATCTTCTGATCTTGCTAATATAGTATTTAATTCCTCTTCAGTTAATTCTTCATTTTCTTCGGAGCCTTTCTTTCCTTCTTCAGATTCCAATAACTGTCTTAATAATGCTTCTTGTTCTTCAGCAGTTGATTTGTTATCAAATTTACCTGCTTGAATAACTTTTCCATCAATATCAAGTTTTTGATGTGCTCTTTCCAAAATAGCTTCTTCTACAGAATCTTCTGTTATTAATCTTAGAATTCTAACTTCATTTTTCTGACCAATTCTATGAGCTCTATCTTGTGCTTGTAAATCTTGATGAGGATTCCAATCAGTATCAAAAATAATAACAGTATCTGCAGTTTGTAAATTTAAACCAAGACCACCAGCTCTTGTAGACAATAAAAAGCAAAAAATATCTGAGTTAGGTGCATTAAATTCTTTTAACATATCTTGTCTTTCATCAGATTTCGTTGAACCATCTAATCTTAAATGTTTAATTCCACGATAATCTAAATAATCAACCATAATATCAATAACTTGTGTCATTTGAAAAAACATTAAAACACGATGATTTGATTTATGAAATTTAGGTAATACTCTATCTAATAATTCAAATTTTCCAGATACTCTCCAAATATAATCATCTAAATTTCTAACTGGATTTATTATATCTTCAATATCAGAATAAACAAAAGGATGATTACAAATTTTTCTTAATTGCATAATTGGATTATTTAAACCTCTTAAAGGTACAATTTCTTGAATTTTTTCATCATAAACAAATAAAGAATGATGTTTTAACATTTGATGATAAAGTTTACTTTGAATTGCACTCATTTTACATTTTACAACTTTTTCAATTTTATTTGGTAAATCTTTTTCAACATCTTTTTTTAATCTTCTTAATAAAAATGGTCTTAAAACTTTATGTAATCTTCTAATAATTAATAAAGTTTCTTCTTCAGATAATTCTAATTTATCATTACCACCAGCATTTGCAAAAGGAGTATTAAACCATTCATCAAAAGATTTTTCAGAATTAAAAACTTTTGGTAAAACAAAATTTAATAAAGCCCATAATTCAGGTAAATTATTTTGTAAAGGAGTACCAGTTAAAATTAATCTATATTCAGTTCTATAATAATTAGCTAAAGTAAAAGATAATTTACTTTGAGAATTTTTTAATCTATGACCTTCATCAATAATCATATGAACCCAATTAATTTTACCTAATAAATGTCTATCTTTAATAATATATTCAAAAGTTGTTAATAAAACTTGAAAATCTCTTCTTTTTATCATATCATGCATTTTTTTTCTTTGTGGTGGAGTACCTTTATAAGTAATTTTTTTTAAACTTGGAGCCCATTTATCAAATTCTAAATTCCAATTTGTTAAAGTTGATAATGGTACAATAATTAAAAATGGACCAGGCAGTCTTTTAACTTCAACTAAATGTGTAACTAAAGAAATTGTTTGAATAGTTTTACCTAAACCCATTTCATCAGCAAGAATACCATTTAAATGATTATTAAATAAAGATACCATCCATTGTAAACCTTTAATTTGATATTCTTTTAAAGTACCACCAACTAAAATTGAAGGTTGTTTTTTAACAACTTCTTTAATTCTATGAGCAACATTAAAATAATCTAATTCACCAGGATCTAAATCATTATTAGAACTATTTGAACCCATTGAAGAAGAAATACTATCATTATCATTAGTTGAATGACCAGCTTTTATTGATCTTTCTTGAGTTTCTTGTTGTTGAGATTTAACAGCATTTGTTAAAGAAGCTAAAAAAGAATTAGTTTGTCTTAATAAATGAGTAATTCTTGTATCTTTAGTTTGAGCTAATAATTTTATATAAGCTTCTTCATCATTTCTTTGTAAAGCATCAAGTCTTTGTTTTGCATTTTTTTCAATTCTTTTTATAGTTTCTTTTTCATACCAATTATGAAAATTATTAAATTTTAATTTTAATTTTTTTATTGAATTTTTTTTTTTAATAAATTTTTTTTCAATTAAATTATTAATTTTATTCATTTTTAAATTAATTTTAATTAAATTAAATGAATTTAATTGATTTTTAAAATTTTTTTGATTAATTTTATATAAATTTTGAGTTTTTAAAGAATCATTAATTAAAATTTTTTTTGATTTTGCTAAAAAATTTGGATGAGTATTTGTTAATAATGAATTTTTATACCAATTAAAAGATAAGATTTTACCTCTTAAATTTTTTTGAAAATTTAATAAATTTAAAGATAATAAATCAATTTCATTATCAATATTATTATCAATATTATTATCAAAAATTTCATCATTTTTTTTTTTTAAATAATCAATTGAATTATTAATATTAAAATAAATTAAAGATTGATAAATTGAATTTGAATCTTTAATATTTAAGAAATTATAAGAATCTGGATTTATTGAAGGTATAAATAATTTTAAATTTTGATCATGTAAAATTGAATTATATGGAACTTTATTATTATTATTATTATTATTATAGATTAAAGAATTTGGTAAATTAAAAGAATCTACAATATAATTTGGATTATTTGTTGATTTTAATTTTGAAGAATTATATTTTAATTTTAATTTATTTAAATTTATTGGAGGTTGTGGTGGATCTAAAACTAAAGGTGGATTTCTAATTATATTTTTTGGAGTTAATTGTTGTGATTGATTAATTATTGGTTTTTGAATTTGGTTAGGTATGTTATTTGGAATATTATTTTGTATGTTATTTTGTAATTGATTAGTTATTTGATTTGATCTATTAACAGATTTTATTGGAGGAATTAAAGGAATATTTGATTGTCTATTTATTAAAGGTTTATTATTAGGGTTATTGTTATTATTGATGTTATTATTATTATTAATTGGTAAATTATTATTAATTGAAGAAAGATTAATATTTTGAGATTTTATAAAAGAATAATGAGAATTTATAATTTTTTGAATTTCTTGATATGGTAATTGATTTTTAGATAAAGATTTAAAAGCAGATAATTGAGCATTTAATATATACATTTGAGATTGAGAAAAGATTGAATTTGAATTTGAATTGTTATTATTATTATTATTATTGTTGTTGGCGGTTAAATTATTAATATTATTAATATTTAAAATATTTGGAGAATTTGAAGATCTTGGAGAAATTATTGGAATTGGAGAATTATTTAAATGATTTATTTGATTATTCAATGATATATTATTATTATTAGCATTATTAGCATTATTAGCATTATTAGCATTATTAGCATTGTTATTGTTGTTATTATTAGTTATAGCGCTATTAGAATTATTATTATTATTATTATTATTAATATTAATATTATTTGAATTAATCTTTTTAATATCATTATTATTTGATATATTATTATTGGATATATTATTAATATTATTAATATTATTTATATTATTATTAGGATTTTGAAATTGACGTTGTTGTAATAATTGTAATTGTAATTGTCTTTCTTTTTTTTTATTTGTTACAATTCTTAAATAATTTGATAATTGTATATATTCAGGATTTGAATCTGAATTTATACCATTTTCAGTTTTTAATTGTTTCCATCTCTAATGAATTAAGTTGTAAATAGTATATAAAATAATATAATAAATTTAATAATTTATAATAATTTATAATATAATATAATATAATATAATAGAGTAAAGTATAATATAGTATATAATAATATAATTAAATAAAGTATAAGATATTGATATTATATTATATTATGTTATATTATAAGTTTATTATGAATATATTATAATTATTATATTAAATTATAATTTTATAATTTGAATAATAAAAAATAGTTAGTAAAAACGCGTATAAGAAAGATAATAAATATACAAATAAATAAATAAATAAAAATAAAAAGAAGTTGATGCATACATACCCTAAAATTATTCTGAATTTCTTCTTCTGAGTAAGTATAACTCATTATTAATCTTTGAATTTAAAAAGAATGAAAGTGAAAGTGAATATGAATGAAGAGAGATAGATATGAATATATGATTGAAATTAAGTGAAATAAAATGAGGAATAAAAAAAGGATAATAAAATAGGAATGAAAATAGAAATGGAAATAGAAATAGAAATAGAATTAGATTTAGAATGGAATAGAATAGAATGGATTTAGATTATTTTAGATTTAGAATGAGAATATGAAGAATAAAAGAGTATAAGCAGTATTAATATTGTTAATATTGTTAATATTGTTATTAATGATAATATTAATATATCAAACCAAGCGATGGTTTTTCTTGTTCCAAACTGTTGTATTTTTGTTTTTCGTTCGGGATTCCGGTCAGAGAAAACAAATGTCACATGACAACACAAACTCAGTTGATATTGAAATATTGAAATATTTTTATTTTTGAAAGAGAATATCCACAGAATTGGTCTCTATTCATTACATATAATTAAATTTTATATACCTTTAAAATATACATACCTATTTAGTATATTGAGTATATTTACTTATTGAATTATTAATTATTAATTATTAAACAATATTTATTTTAATTTCACTATTAATATTTAAAAATATTGAATATAACTAATTAACTATTAACAATTGGATAGATAGATATATTTTGAAAAGAAAAAAAAGAAAAAAGAAAAAAAAAAGGAAAAAAAAAAAGTTCATTTTACTATATTTTATAATTTATAATTTATAATTTTTTTTTTTTTTATCATTTTATGTAATATAATTAAGTATTGAATATGGCAACATTTTTAAAGAAAAAAGAATAAAAGAATAAAAGAATAAAAGAATAAAAGAAAAAAGGAATAAAAAAAAATAATAATTTAAAGATAAAAATTTTTTAGTTTTAAGATAAATAGGAGTTAATTATAAAAAAAAGAGAAAGAATTTGAAATAAATTTTGAAATAAAATTAAAATTGAGATTAAAATTAAATAAAAAGAGAGGAGTGATAAATAAATAATTAAATAAGTAAATAAATAAATAAATAAATAAACTAAATTGACTTTTTTTGACTTTTCTTTTTCAACGATATACGTACGTAAGTAAAATAATAAAAATAATAATAATAATCTAAATATAAAAAAAAAACTTAATTGAATATTCAAGTTGAAAAAAAAAAAAAWAAAAWAAAAATTAAAAAAAAAAAGTTAATTAAATAAAAAACTTATTGAAATAAAAATGAAAATTAAACACACGAATGATAAAGAATGAAATAATGAAATAATGAAAGTATGAAATAATGATTTTATGAAATTAAATGAAATTTAATAAAAATTGAAAATTATGATTAAATTAATCAATATTAAGTAATGTATGATGAATATTATGCTACTAATTGAAATATGATTGAAATGTATCATTATCATTATCATTTAATCTTTTTTGACTTTATTATTTAATTAATTCTTTATCTTCTTCTTTATTATGTACAATATTTGAAATTTCTTCATTTTTTTCCTCTTTCAAGTTTTCTTTTAAAGTCTCTTTCAATTCTTTTTTCATTTCTTCTTTCTTTTCTTCACTTTTTTCTTCATTTTTAACTTCTTCTTTTTCTTCATGATTATCATTATCATTATCATTATTCATTCCATTAACATTTTCATCTTTACCATTATAATCTCTTAAATGAATTGGTAAAATCCATTGATTCCAACCATGAGTAACTCTAATTTTTTCATTATTAATTTCAATAATTTTTAAAATTTCACATTGTTTTAATCCATTAAAAATTAATTCTTTATTACCTTTAGAAATAATTTTTAACCTTTTAAATTCTAATAAAATTTTAATTGGTAAAAATCCAAATGAATTCATTTGTTTTCTTAAATAAATATCTTTAATTAAATTTTCAAATGAAAAATAATATGATATTTGATTTATAACTGAATCTATTGGTTCTCCAAATCTAGAAATTGGTATAAATACATTACCATTCATATTACTATTCATATTATTATTCATATTATTATTCATATTATTATTATTATTATTTATATCTATATTCATACCATTCATATTTATATCATCATTATAAATTCCATTCATATTTATATTGGAATTTATACCTGGATAATAAACATTATTATTATGAATTGGATAATTATAATTACTATTTCCATTATTATTATTATTATTATTTATACTAAAATTATTATTATGATGATTTGAAAATCCATTCATTTGAGGAGTAAAATTTCCATTTATTGAATAATTTACATTATTATTATTATTATAAGGTATAAAGGAATTTGAATAATTGAAATTTTTATGATTTTGAAATTTATTATAATTACCATTTGAATTATTATAATTCAGTCTACTTGAACGACGATTATTATTATAATAATGATTTGAATTTTGATGATTATGATTATTATGAGTATTATTATTATTATTATTATTATTATTATTATTATTATTATTATTGTTATTATGAATATTATTAGTTTTTTCAAAAGTTTCATTTGATGAAGATTCATTATTATCAATTTTTTTATCATTATCAATATCATTACTAATTTCATTTTTATTATCATTGATTTCTTTATTTTCATTAATATCATTAGTGTTATTGTTATTATCATTATCATTATCATTATCATTATTTACAATATTTTGATTATCATTAGTGATATTATCATTTAATTTATCTTTTTTAATTAAATTATGTTTATTTAAAAAATTTTTATGATTTAATTTTGATTTATTAATTATATTATTATTATTATTATTATTAGTTAAATCTTTTTGAATTGAATTATCATTAGAAATAGTTGTAGTTGAAGTAGAAGTAGAAGTAGAAGATGAAGAAGGTGGAATTATATTTAAATTTCCATTGACATTACTATTAACATTTCCATTTGAGTGAATTTGTTTTCTATGAGGTTTTTGTTTTTTTTTTGAATTACCATTTGATTGAGAACGATTTGAAGAATCATTATTTGATTTATCTCTATTATTGTTATTATTTGTACTATTATTATTATTATTGTTATTGTTGTTATTATTTTTTGATTTTGAACCTGGTAATATTACAGTTGCATCTTGATAAGGTATCCATTTTTCTTTACCAGTAGTTTTAGCAATATTTTTTTTAGTACTAATATTATTACTAAGATTATTATTAATATTAAGATCATTAATTTCATTATTTATATTATGATTATGGTTATGACTTTGATTATGATTATGATTGTGATTATGATTATGAGTAGTATTATGAGTAGAATTATTATTATTAATTGAATTATTTATTATAATATTTGAAGAAGTTTGTGATTGAGTATTTAAAAGAGGAGGTAAATTTGATAAATTTGATAAATTTGATGAATTTTTTTTTATATTAATAAATTTTTCATTATTATTTTCATTATTGTTGTTAATGTTATTATTATTATTAATATTCCAAGGAGATTTTTGTGGTAATGGAGCAGGAGATAAATTTTTTTTAAATTCTTTTAAATTTTTTAAATTTTTTTCTTTTTGTAATTGAATTTGTTTTTCAATTAAAAATTTATCACTTGAAGATAATTGAGAAGAATTTAAATTATCGATTGAATTATTTGAAGAAGAAGATTTACTTCTTGATGAATTTTTAATATTTTTTGAATCTTTAATATCTTTAATATCTTTAATATCTTTTTTTAAAGATTTTTTAAAATTTCTTGATTTTCTTGAAGATAAATCTTGATTATTGAATTGATTATCATTATTATTAATTTGATTATCATTAATGATATCATTATTGTTATTATTGTTATTGTTATTTAAACTCTGAGATTCTTTAAAAGTATCTTTTTCAATATCTTTATCATTTACATTAAGATTAATATCTTTAATATCTTTAATATCTTTAATGTCTTTAATATCTTTAATGTCTTTAATATCTTTTGAATCTTTTGAATCTTTTAAATCATTAATAGAATCATTTGAAATAATATCTTGAGACTGTAATTGATTATTTGAAGAATTTATTGCAGTTGAAGCAATTTTAGCATAAGAAATAGTTGACATTATTATAAAAATACAAAACTTATAATATTAATATTAACTAAAGACTAATTTGATTAAATAAAAATTAGATTATATTAATATATTGATGGATTGAATGAATTATATATTTTATTATATTATATTATATTATATTATATTAGGAATAATAAAAGTGATTTTAATTTTTAATTGATTAATAATCTTAAAAGAGTAAGAAATAAATATAAATCAATAATCAATAATCAGTATTAATTGAAGATTATTTTATTGATTAATAAAATTAAATTGATTGATGTATTGAATGAATATAGAATAATATAAATGATATAAATGATATATGAATGATATGATTGAATTATTCAGATAGTTTTTTTTTTATTGAATACTTATTATTAATTAATTAATTGATTGATTGAATGAATGAAATAAAATCTGTTAATAAAATAAAATAGAAAAGAGTGAATATTTTTTGTAAGGTTAAAAACAAAAAAAAAAAAGGTCGCTGAGTTTGAATGGTTGAATTGTTAGTAATAAATCAAAAGAGAGAAAAAAAAGCAGTGTAAAAAAAAAAAAGAGTGGTGAAAAACGAGAAAAACGAGAAAAACGTGAAAATTTTGAGAAAAGGAAAAAAAAAACAGAAAACGAATCAAAATCGCAGTAATACAAAAAGAATTATTGCAGTGGAATTATCGCTGTTTGGCAGTTTGCTTCGTGGAGGTTTGTCAGTCAGTCAGTAACGTTTCTTCTTCTTCTTCTTCTTCTTCTTCTTCTTATGGAAACTTTACTTCGTTTCTCTTTTCTTCAATTCAATTCAATTCAATTCAATTCTTTTCAATTCAATTCTTTTCAATTCTTTTCAATTCTTTTCAATTCCTGTTCACTTCAACTTCTCTGCCCTCGAATCGGAATCTGAAATTTAAAAAATTTTCTCTCGTTTTTCGTTTTTTCACCAGTTTTTTTTATTTTTGATTTTTTCTTTGCGTTTTTTCACACCGGAAACAAACGCAGAAAAACCGCTGAAGTCCAGATTTTGAATGCATCCGGTGCAGTGGTACAAACCACAGATATGGTACAGCTCCATTGATTTGGTAATTACCATTACCACGGTTAGGTACCATTGAAATGGTAATTACCAATGGCAGGGGTGTGTTTATTTGTCTTGTTTCTACAGGGAGAAAAAAAACTGACTAATAAATGAATGATTCTTAGTCATCAGTGATAATTAATCTTTGATTTTGTGGTTGAGATTAAAAGATATCAATTAATTAATAATGATATTAATCAATGAGCTGTAAGATAATAATAATACATATAAACAATATTCATATAAATACAAAATGAGAGCCACATTAATTAGATATGTAAGACCAAGACGTCCAGAAAGAAATTTACCAGCTTTATTACCACCATTACAATTATATCGTCGTATTTTAAGAGCTCATAAATTTTTACCAATTTTACAAAAAAATTTAGGTGATGAATATGTTAAAGCAGAATTTAAAGCTCATAAAAATTCAGATAATCCTTTACATATTGTTGGATTTTTAACATCATGGCAAGAATATTTAACAATGATAAGTAATGGAAATTGGACTGAAGCTACTTTAAGAAAAGATCAATTAGATAAAATGAGTCCAGAACAAATAACTCAATTATATGAATTAATGAAAGAAACTAAGAAAATCAAAGAAGAAAGAGATTCCAAAAATTAGTATTTTTATTTCCAATATTCATTCTCATATTCATTCTCATATTCATATTTATATTCATTCTCTGTAAATACTTTATTTACTTTATTTACGTTATACTGTCGCCATAAACTCGGGTCTTTTCTTTTCTTTTCTTTATTTCACTTCTGTCCACGTGCTCCCATCACGTGGCTCCCCTTTTTTTCTTCAATTACGACGTGGAGCCTTCGACTCTTCCAGGCCTGCTTCAATTAACTCTGCCAAAATTCACTGCCAACACTCATTAATATTACTAACACTAACACTAACAATATATTAGTACCTTGCTTTCTTATTGATATTAATATTGATATTGACCTTTTTGATAAATATTCATAATAATATTAGATAAGAAGAACCAATAATAAATCTTTCTCTCTCCAATATCCATAATTTATATTATATTATATTATATTATATTATATTATATTATATTAATTATCAATTGAATTAAATAAAATAAAAAAAAAAAATAAAAAAAATGTCATTATCTGAAGAAGAATTCTTAAATTCATTTCCTCAAGAATGTTTTAAAACTGAAATTACTGGTTATCCAGGTAATTTAACTCAAGAACAAGAATCAAAATTAAATTTTTTTAGAAATGAATTAAAATCTTTAAATTATAATAAAAGATTAGATAATTCAACTTTATTAAGATTTTTAAGAGCAAGAAAATTTGATATTTTAAAATCAAAAGAAATGTTTATAAATTGTGAAAATTGGAGATCTGAAAATGATGTTGATAATATTTTAAAAAATTTTAATTATTTTGAAAAATCAAAAGTTGCAATTTTTTATCCTCAATATTATCATAAAATTGATAAAGATGGTAGACCAATTTATATTGAAGAATTAGGTTCTGTAAATATTAATGAATTATATAAAATTACAAATCAAGAAAGAATGATTAAAAATTTAATTTGGGAATATGAAAGTTTTGTAAATTTTAGATTACCATGTTGTTCAAGAAAATTTGGTTATTTAATTGAAACTTCATGTACAATTTTAGATTTAAAAGGTATATCTTTATCTTCTGCTTATAATGTTTTATCTTATGTTAGAGAAGCTTCAAAAATTGGTCAAGATTATTATCCAGAAAGAATGGGAAAATTTTATTTAATTAATGCTCCTTTTGGTTTTTCAACTGCTTTTAATTTATTTAAACCATTTTTAGATCCAGTAACTGTTGAAAAAATTTTTATCTTAGGTAGATATTATCAATCTGAATTATTAAAACAAATTCCAATTGAAAATTTACCAATTAAATTTGGTGGTAAAAGTTTTGTTGATGAAAAAGATGGTGGTTTATATATGGCTGATATTGGTCCATGGAGAGATCCAAAATTTATTGGTCCTGAAGGTGAAGCTCCTCATGCTTCTTTTGAATCTAATATTAATCCAGAATCTGAATCTGCTCCTCCAACTGAAGTTCAACCTCAACCTCAACCTCAAGCTTAATCATATCTTATTATCACCTAATCTTAATATCAATCTCTAACTTCATTACCCCCATCATCATCTTCATCATCAAAATTTAATTTATATATACATATATATCTTTTTAACTTATTGATTTACTTATTATTATTATCTTATCTTATTTTATCTTATCTTTTATTACTTATTTATTTATTTATTTATTTATTTATTTATTCATTTAATTACTTAATTACTTATATAATTACTTATTTAAATAATATTTAAACTATATTTTTTTTTTCTTTATTTAAACTTTCACAATAATTTTAAATATTTAAATTATAATTTAAAAATAATTCAAATACTTTTATAATATAATATTAGTTTACTTTAATTTGATTCATTTAACAAAACTAAGTAAATTCAATTAGTATTTTTTTTTTTTTTTGCTCTTACAATTTTTATAGAATATTTTTTAATTACAAATTTTATTTACTAATTTATTTTATGTAGACGTATAAATAAATAAAACTTAAAAAAAGTGATAAATAATAAATAAATAAAATGAATGATAAATATATAATAAATGAATAAATGAATAAATCCTATTCATTTAAATATATTGAAGAAATGAAATTTAAAAACCAATTATAAAAAATTAACAAAATTCATAAGTATAACCTTAAATCTAAAGTTCATCATGTTTAGAATCATCAACTTTAGCATCTTCAGTAGCTTCTTCTTTAACATCTTCAACAGTAGATGAAGCTTCTTCTTCTACTTTACTTTCTTCTACAGTTTCTTCTTCCTCTTCGTCATCTTCATCATTAACTAAATTCAAACCATCAATTTTATTTGAACCAGATTCTTTAATAAAATCTGCCATTGAATTTAAATCTCTTGCTTGTTTATAAATAATTGGATTTTCTTTATCATTTGCAGGATATAAAATTAAAGTTGGATAACCTTCAATATCAACTTTAACATCATTAGCAGTTGCATCTAAATCTGCAATTAAAACTTTTTTAGAAGCATCTTTATCATTTTTATATAAATCACCTAATTCTTCAAAAATTGGTGCTAATCTTTTACAATGTCCACACCATGGAGCATAATATTTAACAAAAACATCTTTTTCAGTATCATTAATAATTTCATTATGATTTTTACCAACTAATTTAAATACGGAAGTTTCTTGAATTTCAGGTATATCTTCAGATTTAATTGTTGGAAGTACTTTACCTTCAGAATAATCATTTACAAATTTTTCAATTAAATCTTCTGATAAAGTTTCATTTTCAGATAATTTTAAACCATATTTTAAATTTTCTTGAATATCATGAATTACAAATAATGGAAAAGTTTGAGGCATATTTAAATTTTCTGCATGTCTACCAAATCTTTTTGAATCTATACCAACAAAATTTAATTTATTTCTAAAAGATTTACCTAAAATATTAAAAAATTTAGAATATTTTTCTCTTTCTTCTAAATTTTCATAAAAGAAATAAGCTAATGGATCTGTTGAAGACATATATTCTTGATATGTTGAGCCATTAATTTCACCGAAATATGGTTTTGATTCAGTTTTAATAAAATCAGATAATGAATCTTTTGTAAAAGTTGAATCAGCTTTAATAATTGAAGGTTCCGAATCACCAACTCTAAATACAAGATAATTTGGAGTATTTTCAGTATTATATTTTTCATTTAAATCTTTTGAATTTGATGATAAAAATGTAAATTTTTCTCTTAAAGAATCAGCTACATCGAAATAAGTTGAATTTAAAGAAGATACATCTAAAGTAGAATCAGAATCAGATGGATTTGAAGGTATTAATTGTAAAATAACAGGTTCTGGAGCGGCTGAAGTTATTTGAACTATTTCATCAATTGATTCAAGAGTTTGAACAGAAGGTAAAGATTGTTTAGTCATAAATGATACAATTGCATCAGATTTTCTTGCACCTTGATAATCAGTTGGTTCATTATCATTACCTCTAAAGATTTTTAAAGTTGGAAAACCTTTTACACCATTTTTAGTACATAAATCTTTTTCTTCAGTACAATCAATTTGAGCTAAAGGTATATCTGAATCACTTAAAATTTCTGCAGCTTTAACATATTCTGGAGCTAAAGTTTTACAATGACCACACCATGGAGCAAAAAATTCAGCTAAAACTAATGGATGTTCAGAAATAAAAGATTCGAAATCATTTGAAGTTAATTTAACAACATGAGAATCTTTTGGAGCAGTTGCTTCTTGGGCATAAGTTATTGTTACAATTGAAGCTAAAATAGCCGCTAAGGATTTTAAAGAGAATTTCATTTTTTAATTGATAGTTTTTTTTTTTTAATGATATAGTTATACAAAATTTAATTTGAGAAAAAGAATTGAAATTTTAAATTAAAAGTTGAATTGAATTAAATTTAATTTAATCTAAATGGTAAAATAGTGAAATATATAAATGAAATAAGAAAAGATATATTTTTAAGAACAATTGATAAATTATATCTATTTTATAATAATGAAGAATCAAAGAATTAATAATCTGAGAAGGTGATTATTAATTATTTATCAGAATATCAATAGATATGGGTAGTGATTGAAACAACAGTAGTAAAATGAGTAGAAAAGTGAATAATTTCTTTTAATTTAACGCCAAAAACACACAAATAACAATCTGAATCAGCGATGACTTGTTATTAACAATGCACACGCCACAGGAGCACCGCCGGGAAAAGCAACTCGTGGCGGTGGTGGACGTCAAGGGCGTGGCTGGAGGCTACGTGGCCACTGAATCCTCAATATGCACGTAGGTGTGACCACAGGCAGACCCACCCCATTGGCTATTGAAACTTCTGCACCGCCAATCACAAGCCACGTTCAAACAAAAACAAAAGCCATATTCATGGGCCTTCTTTTAATAAAATTGAATAGTCACGTGTTTGCAAACTTGCGTTTCTGCTTCCGATTATATATATCTTTATTACCGATAGCCCCAATAATATCATAACTAACAATTTCATAAAATATAAATAAATTCTAAGACTCTTCTCAATAAAAACATTCATAAAAAAATAAATAATATAAAAATAATATAAAAATAATATAAAAACAAGTTAATTCTTTCCTTAAAATCTACTCAATTATTTCATCTCCTTCATAATCCACATTTTCATCATTACCAATAATCTCTTGAACACCACCACTTTCATTTCCACTTTCATTTTCAGTTTCATTAACATCATTATCCTCAATATCTTCATTATTATTATCCTTATTAATTCTATCATATTTATGGTCATCTTCTTTACTATTACTATTATCATTATCAATTTCATTATCAATTTCACTTTCACTTTCACTTTCATTATCTTCAATATTTTCAACAATATCAATATCTTCTTGATTTTCTTCATTATTTGTATTATTTATTCCAATAATTTCATTATTATCAACAATTTCATTAACACGATCTAATTCATCAACAATAACATTACTCCAACGAATTGGAGTTTCTACTTTAAAACTTGTTCTTTTATTAAGACTAATATTCTTGAAAAAACTGGGTTTAATATCAATATTAGAAATAGAATTTGAAGTTGAACTTAAATTTACATTTGTACTTGTACTTGTACTTGAACTTGGATTTATATTTGAATTTAAATTTGTATTAGTTAATATTTCTTTTAAATTCTGATCATCTTTTTCATTATCTTCGATAATTCTATCATCATTCTCAACTTTCTCATTTCCTTTTTCTTGATATTTTTTCTTTTCTTTATCTTTTGATTTTTTATTTTTTATAATTGAATTTAATTTATTCATTTCAATTTCTGCATCTTTTGGTCCCCAAATTCTAACAGTTCTATCATCACTTGCACTTGCAATCATCCATGGAATTTTTGGATTACAATCAACACAATTAATTAAATTTTTATGACCTTTTAAAGCTAAAATTAAAACACTATATTTTTTATTCCAGATATAAATTCTACCATCTTCACTACCTGAAATTACTAAAGATTCATTAATACCTGCAAAACATGATCTTAAAATAAATTTTTCTTGTTGTTGTCCAATAAATTTTTTTAATAATATACCTTTTGACCAATCCCATAATTGAACAGAATCTGGTAAAACATTAACTAAAACTTGAGTTGGATGAGTTTTAGATTGAATAATTGATGTCATTCTTCTATTTACAGGAATTTTTTTAACAAATTTAAATTTTTTTAAATCCCAAACTCCAATATAATCACTTTTACCAATACTTATAAAATAATTTGAATCAAATGTTATACATAAATCAAAAATTCTATGATTTGTAGTTCTAAAAATTTCTTTATAATTTATTGAATTATAATAAATTATTTCTCTATCTGGAGATCCAATAATAAAACCTTTTGAATTTGGTAACCATTCACAACACCAAATTCTTGGACCAGATTCAATACATTCTCTTGCTCTACGTTCTTCATCATCTTCAATATCATCATCTTCATTAATATTTTCATTATCATTTTCACTATCATCTGGTTCAGGTGAAAGTCTTTGAGAATAAATTCTAGTAATACTACCAAGAGTACTAATATCAATATCATTTTCATTAAGATTATTAGTAGAAGAATCTGGATTATTATTATTTTGAATAGTTTCATTAACTTTATTCAGAATTAAAGAAGAATTTGAATTTTTATTTTTATTTTTTTTTAATTTTGAATTAATATTAATTGTTTTATCACATTTACCAATTTTTAAATCCCAAATTTTAACATTTGAAGAATCTGTACTTAATAATTTAAAATCATTTGAAGACCAAGATAAATATAAAATACCCATTTTATGACCAGATAATTTTTGAATTAATTTAAATTTATTTGAATTATTTATATTTTTAATATCAATTTTATTTAAATTTTCTAAATAATTAAAATTTGTAACTTTATAAATAAAAATATTACCATTTGTTGAACCAATTGCTAAGAATTTACCATTATTTGAAAATTTTAAAAACCAAGATTGATTTAATTTATTTAATTTATTTGAATTAATTTTAAAATTTTTATTATTATCATCATTAGAAATTTTAATAATTTGTAAAGTTTTATTTGGAAATTTATTAATTGGATAAATAAAATCATTATATAAAGTTGAATTTAATTTAAAATTATAATTATTATTTAATAAATTTAAATTATTTAAATCTTTTTGATAACCTAAAGTTATTAAATTTCTTGATTCTTGAAATAATTTTGATTGATTAATTAAAGTTAATAATCTATTTGGAGGTAAGAAATAATTTGAATTTAAGAATAAAGAAATTTTATTATTTAAAAGAAATTTTCTTGAATTAATTAATTGAAAATTTAAATTTTTATTTATATTCATATTAAATTTTGAATTTAAATTTAAATTTAAAGGTTCATTATTATCTATATCAATATTTAAAAAAAAACCATTTTTTTGTAAAAAAATTATTAATGGATTAATATCTTTATTTTTATTTATATTAATATTATTATTAAAAATTTCATCATCAGTTTCATCAAAATCATTTAAACCAAAGATTTGATTTTGAGTTAAAATTAAAGAAAGTAAATCATTTTGATCATCTTCAATTGAATTTATATTTATATTAAAATCTTTAAATAATTTATTAACTGGATTAAAATTTATTGATTTAATTTTTTCAATAAAAATTTTTGTTGGTAAAGTGAAATCATTTGTTGAATTTGAAATAAATAAAGATTCTAAAAATAATTGTTTTCTTATTAAATATTTTATAAATAAATGTAAAATTTTTAAATTTGAATCATTAGAAATTGAATTTGAAATTGAATTTGAATTTGAATTTGAATTTGAATTTGAATTTGAATCTGGGTTATTATAAATAAATGAAGAATATGAAGATAAATCAGATTTATAATTAAGTTTAGATATTAAATTTTCAGCATTTTCGAAATCTCCATTAATTAAAAAATTTATAAAATTTAAAGTATTATTTGAATAATCAATTGATTTATCATTTAATTTATCATTTGAATTATCATTTGAATTAATTTTTAAAATTGAATTTGATTCTTCTTTAAGTTTTTTTAAAGATTCAGAATAACCTAAATCATTTAAAGTTTGTAATAATAAATTTGTTAATTCAATTTTATTTATATTATCATAATTTTTTGTAGATGAATCTGGGGTTATAGTTATTGCACCATTTAAAAGTTGAATTGCAGAATTTTTTAAAGATTCATCAGAATTTAAAATTGAACTTAAATCATTATTTCTTTTTAATGGAGTCATTTTAATAATTGATTGATTATTATTTAATTTAAATATAAAGATAATTAATTGTATTGCTCTCTCTCTCTCTATTTGAGCTAGATTTTAAAAAAGATATTGGTAATGGATGATTATTATTGGGAAGTGACTATTGAGAATTGAAGTTATTTATTTGTAATAATTGAATGATAATCTTGTATATTTATAATTATTTATCAAAATGTAAAAGAAGTAAAAGAAGTAAAAGAAGTAAAGGAAGTAAAGGAAATAAAGCAATCTTTATCTATAAGTTCATATACTTATCAAAGATACAAACAATAGTTTTAATACAATAAATAGTAATAGAAAGATCGATTATCCTCTTTATCTAATCGAATTTGAAGAGCAGTAGCAACTTTGTTAGTGTCAGCGTTAACAGTGTCAGTGTCAGTGTTAGTGTTAATGGTAATTTAAACTCCTTTATTGTGATAAGTGTTGATAGTGTGATGTCACGTGGCGTATTTTGGGAGACCAGTAACATGGATCTGTTGAGATTGGAATAAATTGTTGATGATAAAACGAAGAAAGAGAAGGAGATGCAGAAGAGATTGATAGAAACCCTTCAATATCAGAACTTTGGATGTAACTATATTAATTAATATTCCAATTTACAGAAAATAATCATGTGATTGTTGAATAGATCTAATATTTAATTTATTTGTAATTATATATTTTATTGCTTTATATCTTATACTGCAGAGAAAAGAAAAGAAAGTAAAGTAAAGTAAAGGAGAGTTAACAATGGCCACTAGTTAAAAATATAAAAGAAACGAAAGGAAAGAAGAAAAGAAAAGAAAGAAATAAAATACAACTAGACTTAATGAAATTTTAAAATACCCAAATATGCAATAGTAATAGTTTGTTTATAAAAGAGCTAATAAAGAACCAACAATGGCAATGGAAATACTACCACCAGTTGCAAATTTATAACCAGCATTTGAAGAAGAAGAATCTGAACTTGAAGTTGAAGTTGTAGTTAAGATTGAATTTGAAATTGAATTAGCATTAATAGAAGCTTGTGAAGCTTCAGAAGCTTCATTAGATGAAATTGAACTTATTTTACTTGAAATTTTACTTGTTAAAGAAGATTCAATAGATTCTGCTTTTGAAGTAGCTTTAGCATAATCAGAAGTTACATCACTTGCAATATCTGTAGCTTTTGAAACAACTTTAGAAGTAACTATAGCATATTCTGAAGTTACATCACTTGCAAGATTTGTAGCTGCGGATACAACTTTTGATGTAACTACACCAAAATCTGAAGTTATATCACTAATTATATCTTTTTTTTGAAATATTGGAAAAATAAAAGCTGCTTGAGTTGTTGAGATAATTAATAAAAGATTTAAGAATTGCATTTTGATAGAAATTTTGAAATTATAATAGTATTTAATATTGAGTTATAAAAATATAAGAGTATAAAAATATATTAATTGATTGAATTATTGTATATGATTGTATATGATTGTATAATAATAATAATAATAATAATAAATTAGATCAAATATTGAATAATAAATTAAAGAGAAATTAAGTAATATTTATATTAATTTGAAAAAATGTACCAATTTTTTTTTAATAAATTAAAATATTCAATTAAACCAATTAAATTAATTTAGACCATAATTTCAATTTTAAAATTCTAAATAAATAAACAAAAACATTTTCTATCTTTGAGGCTATCATTATTAAAAATATGACTTTAAATTGGTAATGATATTTATTTAAATCATTGATGAAATTTTAGAGTAAGTTACTGTAATATTTGAAGTTATTTCATAAATATTTCATATTATTTTCATATTATTTTCATAGATTTGCAGAAAAGTAAACAATAAACAGTAACTGTACCGTTAAAAATATCAGAACTGAATGATGGATTCGAATGAGTGAATGGAGTAATTCGAGTGAATGGAGTCATTAAAGAACAAAAGAGAATAACAGAAATAATAGGAACAAACACCACGTGAGCAGCTCTAAACCAGCCGGGCACTGCGGCACGAAAGCAGACGGCGTAAACAAACAAACCACCGCGCATAACCAGCGGCTGCTCAGCACCACAGCACTGGGTCTCCTCTCCTTAGTCTCCTCTAGTCTCCTCTGGGTCTCGTGCGGGCTTAAGAAATGAACAAGGCTTGTTCACTGCTTGTTCACTGCTTGTTTACTGTCAACTTTCTCACTTAAAAGCCTTAATTTATTTGTTTATTTATTTGTTTATTTGTTTGTTTGTTTGTTTGTTTGTTTGTTTGTTTATTTAATGGCCTCGCTTTGTTCTTACTTGCTGATTACTTGCTGATTACATAACATTTATTTATTACTTATTCACTTATCTACAGTTACTTCTTTATTGTTTTAGGAGGTGGTGGTAATTCAATCTTTTTATCATTACTATCATCAATCTCTTTATTTATATTATCATTACTTATATCATTACTTATATCATTATGAGGTTTAAATTCTTTTGATTTTGGTGGAGGTGGTAAATTTTTTGAATTATGTTTTATATCACCATCTAATTCTTTACTTTTTAAAATTTGTTCATTAAAATATGAATTTAAATCTAAATTATTATCTAAATTTTTGGAATTTGATAAAGATTGTCTTCTATTATGTTTTTTCTTTCTTTGAATTGGATTAATATTATTATTATTAATAACTGGATTAATAATTGGATTATTAATAATTGGATTAGATATAATTTGGGCGCTTAAATTATTATTATTATTATTATTATTATTATTATTATTATTATTATTATTTATTGAATCATTAGAAATATCAAATATTATATCATTATGATTATGATTATGAGTATCAATATTATTATTATCAATAATTTCATTATTATTATCTTTAGTTGAAATTAATTTTGAAATGGGTGGTAATCTATGTAAATAACCATATGCAACTGAACATCCAATAATTCCATTTCCACCCCAATTACTATCTGGTTTAATTTTTACAGGTCTAATTAAATTATAATCATGATTATAAACATAAAATATAATTTCTTTATTTTTTTCTTTTTCTTTATCTTTATTTTTAAAATAAATTGAATTTATAACTTTACCAAATAATTCTTCACCACCTGTTGATAATAATCCATTATTTATATTAATTATATAATCTGAATTTGATAATAATTTAGCTTTATAAGCTGGTGAATTTTTTTCAATATTTATAATATGATAAACATATGTTGAAGAGATTAAATTTTTTAATTGTAAATAAATTCCAAATTTTTTAAATTTTTTAAATCTATTATCTTCTTTATTACTAATGTTATCATTATTTTGAAAATTTATTTCATCTAATTTTTCATTATCATCTGTAAAATTTTCTTCAATATTTAAATATACTGATCTAGTTACACCACCTTTTGAATTCCAAATATTTAAAACAATATTTGAATTTATTGAATTTTCAATTTCTTCTAAAAATAATTTATAATCAGGTATTAAATCATCAAATGAATTTATATTATTATTATTATTATTTAAATTATTAATTTCTAAATTATGATTATTTATACCAATAATATAATCAAAATATGGTTCAAATTTAAAATTTTTTAAATTTAAATAATTTTTAATAAATAATATTTGAAAACCATAATTTGAAATTTTTTTAAAATTTAAATTTGAATCATTTGTAAAATTTAAATTTTTAAAATATAAATCATTTAAATATAATGAATTTGAATTTAAATTAGAATTTGTAATATTTGTTTGTAATGTTTCTGCAGTTTGTTCAATAGTTTTAACAAATTTACTTGCAAATGATGAAAACATTTTAATTCCTATATTACTTGAACTTATATACTATTTTATACTATTTTATACTATTTTATATTATATTATATTATATTATATTATATTGTTGTATTATCTTGTTATCAATTGATCTTTTTGTGTTTAATTGTTTTATATTGAATTGAATTTACTTATTATTGATAAGAAACTTATAAATTTATACAATCAATACAATTATTTGTAGTAGTATTAAAGGTAAACGTCGCAATAAATAAATAAATAAATTATTCTTATCCTTGTATCCGTGCAAATGAGTACCAAATCCGTAAAACAACACGGATACCAGCCACGTCCCTTACTGGCCACTAATTCCATCAATCACCATCCACAACTACTTTGCCACAAAACACCTGCCTCGTTTCTCACTTGCCTCGTCCCAATTAGGTCTGTGTTCAGTGTTTACATTTTTATCCATTGATTTGTTTACATTTCACACCACCAACAATAACAATCAATAACAGTTAATATATTATTTTATTTTTGACTTCAATCACTAAAAAGAACCTTTATCCACATCTTTATTCTTCGTTCATTTTAACTTCATTCAATTCAACAATATCCACTTAACTACTTACTTACCTACTTCAATCAATTAATAAACAATTCTAGTCTATTCTAATTGATCTCATTTTATTCATTTATATTCAATTGTAATTCAATACGGTCAATTACAATTACAATTACAATTACAATCAAATACATTCTTATAATTATAAATCTATATTCATCTCCTATTATATAATAAATCATTAATCTTATCCAATTCAATTCAACTCAATTCATTCAATTCATTCAATCCATTCAATCAATTAGTTAACAATTAATGGTTTTCATATATTTAAATTAATTAGAATATATCATTAATTCTTCCCCTTTTTTTTTTTTTTTTTTTTYTCTCTCTCTCTCACTTAAATACCATATTTTCCATACTTATTTAAAATGTCAGATACTGAAGAAGATGCTTTACAATTTTATGAATTCATAACTGGTGATTATCCAATATCTTTAAAAGAAAATCAATTAAATAATTTCAAATTAAAAGTTAAAAAAGAATTAATAAATTTAAATAATGTTCCTCTTTATTTTAAAACTTTAGTTTATGCCTTTAATACTTATAATAACAATAATAATAACAATAATAACTCAATTTCAAATATCTCTTTAACAACAATTGGTCATTTAATTAAAAGAGTCTCAATGCAAGATAATTCAAAAAATTTTCAATCTTTAAAATTATCAATATCTGAATCAAATATTTTACAATTATTAATTAATAATTTAAATAATTTTAAAAAATCTTATCAAACTTTATGTAAAAAATGTTTATTTAATTTTTTCTTAGTTTGTCAAAATGATTTAAAAATTTTTTTAAAAAATTATTTATTAATCAATTCAAATAATTATAAAACTTTTTTTGATTCAAATAATTTAAAAATTTTAATAGAAATTTTAAATTTAATTTTAGAAATTTTTAATAATTTAAATAAAAATTTAAATTTAGAAATTTTTTTAATTCCAATTCTTAAAATTTATCAAAATATCTCAATTTTTTTATATAATAATCAATTAAATAATAATGATAATAATAATTTAAATAATGATATTGATATGAATTTAATTAATGATTTAATAAAAAATTGTAATTTAATTGTAAAATCTTATATAAATAATGATTCAAAAAATTTAAATCATTTTAAAAAAATTTCTTCAGATTTAAAAGTTCCAAATAAAATCATAAATGAATTAACAAATGATATCATTATCAATAATAATACTATCAATAATAATACTATCAATAATAATAATTATAATAATATAATCAATAATAATATACTTAATGAAAATAATACAGGTGAAATAATAACCGCTGATAATTCAAATAAAATTTATATCTCAAATATTAATACCAATACCAATGTTAATACCAATGTCAATTCTCATTCCAATAGTAACAGTTCTAATAGTAATGAAAATAAAAGAATTAGACCAATGTCAACTTTAAGTTCAAGAACTATTTCAAGACCAAATATTAAACAACCTTTATCAAGACCAAATTCAAGAACAAATTCAAGATCAAATTCTCGATTAAATTCAAGAAGAAATTCTTCTCCATTAACTCCAAATAAAAATAATAATTATAACTTTCAAAAAACTTTAAATTCTTCTCAATTATCTTCTCCAATTTCAAATAACTCAAATTTAAATTCAAATTCAAATTCAAATATCACAAATTTAAATATCGATAATAATTTAAATGATATTCAATTAACTCCAGCAAAACCATATAATATTATAAAAGATAAAAATTCAAAAACAAAATTAGATTTATTTTTAGATAATTTACCTAATTATAAAATTGATAATAATATTAATCCAATCGATATTTATGATTCAATAAATTTTAATAATATTTTAATAAAAATGTTACCTGATTTTAAAGGTAAAGAAACTGAATTTAATTGGTCAAAAAGAGAAAAAAATATAATTAAATTAAGATCAATTATTAGAGGTAATATCTTAAATGATCATAATTTATTAAAAGTTTTTTTATTTAATTTAAAAAATAGTTTATTAGATGGTATTTCAAAATCTTCTTCATCTTTAAGAACAACTTTATCAATTAATGGTTGTAAATTAATTAAAGAAATTTTTATAATTTTAAATCAATCAATTGAATTATCAATTATTGAATATTTTTTTAATATTTTAATCAAATTAACAATTTCAACAAAAAAATTAATTTCAAATACTGCAATGTTATCAATATCTGCTTTATTAGTTAATTTAATTCCAAATCAAAGAATTTTAAATACTTTATATGCTTATTCAAAAGATAAAAATTTATCTCCAAGATTATATTCAGCAACTTGGATTAAAATTCTTTTATTAAATGATTCACTTATAAGTTTAGATCAATTTAATATTGATCATATTTATAAAATTATTCAATCAAATTTAGCAGATTCAAATCCAAGTGTAAGAGAAAATTATAGAGATGTATTTTGGTTATTTTATGAAAAAGATCCTCAAAAATCTGTAAATTTATTTTCAACTTTAACTAATCCAATTAAAAAAACTTTAGAAAGATCAAAACCTGCAAATGTTAACTGGTCTTCACTAATGTCTTCGGATACAGTTAGTTTAAATCAAATAAATAACAACAATAACACTAATAATAATAATAATAATAATAATAATAATAACGGTCATCCTATGAACGATTCAAATAGTTCAGGAATGAGTATTAGAAATTCAAGATCTAGTGCTGGAAGTAGAGCTGGAACTTTTAGAGATTTTATAAAAGCAAATAGAGAAAAATTACAAGAACAACAAAAAGATCAAAAACATATTGAGCTTAAGCATCAACGTAATATATCAAGAAATTCAAAAGGTTCCGATACCGATTTTAATTCACTTGAAAGACCAAGATATGATCGTTCAGTTTCATCTTTAAGTCATTTTAATAGAAATGCTCCTTCATTGGGTCAACCGATTAGAGTTTCTCATAATAGATTAAACTCTTCTTTATCAACTAGATCTGCTGTTACAACAAGCCCGACAACTTTAAATAGTCATCCAAAAACTAATTTTAGATCTCAATCTTCTGTTGGATCAAGAAGATATATGAATTATACTGAAAGTTCTCTTAATAATATTGTACCTCAAAAAAAAATCATTCCTTCGCAATCACATAATTCACTATCGGGAAATCCTAAAAGCATAAGAAGAAGTTTGGAAAGAGATTTAAGTTCAGGATCAATCAATAGTAATATTAGTAATAGTAATAATAACAATGCAACTAATAATCATTTAAATAATAAACCTGCATTTAAATTTAGCTCTAATTCTTTTGCTAGTTTAAGATCCAAATTTGAAAACAATGAAAAAGACAATTTAACATCAAATTTTCCACGATCAAGTTCAATGACTTTCAAATCCAATAATAATAATATGAATAGATTAAAAACTCAACGAAGTACACCATCTTTAAGATTGTCGGATGATTTATTTTCAAATTCTGATAATAAAATTGAAGAAAAAAAAAATATTGACATGCTTCAATCTGAACCTATAAAACAAAATGATGTTAATATGCAGCATAATCAAGATTTATTACTGAATTTGAAAGATGAAAATCTGATTTATAATCATAAAAATCCATCTAAGATCAATGAAGGGGTAGAAAGCTCTGATGATGAAGAAAAAGTAGAACCTAAAGTTACTCTACTAGAGGATAATGATGTACAAATGAAAGAAGTTATTGGAAAACCCAGTTTCAGGCTTCCAGTCAGTAAATTTTCACCAATAAGGAAAGTATCAATTATGAAATCACCTTTTATTTCACCAAAAGGAACTCCTCTGAAAGCCATATCTAAAGTTACGGTATCCTCTCCAAAATCATCATATTCCTCACCTAAATCTCCATTAATGCCAATAGGCCATAAAATAATCCAAAAGTTATCAGTAGGATCAGAAGAATTTACAATGGAAGGGTTAAGATTATTTTCCAATGCTCTAAAAGATAAAGAGAGCTTTACTTTCAATGAACACCAAAAATTAAAGCGTCTCTTAAACAATCTTGCAATTAACTCTCCAACTCTTCTTTCTATTTTAATTGAAGATGATATCACTTTTCAATCAATTAATGGCTTTTTTAACTCCGATATTTTTCTTGAAATTGTTTCAATTAATTATAAAGGTGGATTTGAGTCTTCCAAATTTAATTCTTTGGCCCTAGTTTTACTCAATATACTCGGATATGAGAATTTAATGAAAGAAACACTTTCTTTATTTGCTGCTTTAAATTCTGGTCTAAGTACAATGAACTTCATCAAGAAAAATACAGATATATTTGCAATAAAAAGGTTTTTGAAATTCAAAGAGTGTAATTTTAGGTTTCTGGTTCATTTATTGAGCTACTTATTAAAACAAAATGAAAGTTCTTTATTTGTAGAAAAAAATATGCAAAAAAGTATCAATGCAATTGTGCCTCCACTCAAATATTTATATTCTATAAATGAATCAATTGTTGCAAATGAAGTTATGACACTGTTGTTCAATATAAATAAGGACGACTTTAAAGCCAAGCTTTTGAGTTACCTTGAAGCAGTTGATAATGAATCAAATTCTCTGCTGTTTAAAAATGAAGAGGAAGCAAAACTAAAAGTTTGCAGTGCTGATGTTCTTGGCGTTGTTGATCCAGACTTTAAAGTCGATCTTGCTGATAACTCAAATGATCAAAATAACATAAATACCGATATTTCATCCGATCATGATATAGAAATGGAAGAAGATGATGCATTACTAAAATCCCAAGAACATTTAAGCCCAGTAAAGGCTAGTGAGGTCAAAACTGGAGGTAATAGCAGGGAGACTAACAGCTTCAACCCTCAACCTAATACTGGTTCAAATTTCAGTCCATTTAAGATACAAAACTTAGAAGGTGAAAATATGATTTTCAACAAAGAGCAAGAGAAACAATTACTGGAGCTAACTATTATAAATCCATCAAAGGATATTAAACAACTTTTAAAAGATAATACTAACTTGATGAAACCCCCACCCAAAGTTAATATGATTGCAAAAGAGGAAGCATCGCTTTCTTCTACAACACAAAAATCAAGCTTAACTTCAAGTAAACCAACAAGTATTGATGAAGAGATGCCATTTGATGATGCTGTAATAATTGACAATATATTCACTAAATCTATTCTTGAAGAAACAGTAGATGCTCATAATTCACTCAAACTGGAAACTACTAATGAAGCAATTAAAGAAAATTTACCTACAAAGGCTGCCCAGCAAAAAAACAGCTTTGAATCCAATGCCTATAATAAAAATGGATTAATTGAACAAAATGATCAATACTCAAAAGATAATTATATTATAAATTCTGCTGAAAGCAAACATAATTTGGAAAAAATGATTAAGGATACAGATCCAATTCTCTCTAAAATAACTCAACCATTTATTATTTATCAAGATGTCCGTAAATCAAAAGCTTCAAACATTAATATGTCATCAGATGTTTGTTCGACAACTTTTTTATTTGAAAAGCATCTTATGAAGTATGAGCTTTCGTACCAAAAAATAAACTCACAGTTGAATAGTAATGATGCTGAATTTACTAGAAGAAAACTTAGAAATCGATCATTAATAAGGGTAAAATTTACAATTGATGAGCTTGAAAAAAAAATTTCAAATATACCAACAACAAATTGCTCTGAGTCAGATATGGTGGTAATCATTTTTATAATTAAAAATCTTGTTAAGAGCTATAACGAATCCGACTTTAAAAAGAATGGTCTTTATCAGCCTTTGCAGGAATGGTATACTACTAAAGGATTTGAAATGCTACTAAAAAATACAGTTATATTTTTTGAAAGTTATAGATCCGGAAATATTTTTGGTAATGAGTTACCTGCAATGCTGCTAACTTTGTTGAATTTATTAATCTATAAGTCCAAAATAATAACTGAAAATGGGACAGAAACTCTTCTTTTGAAAAAGGGAGATAGAATAGATTCAATTTTTAACTGTTTATTGGATTCTGTTAAATCTACGCGTGAAATTAATGATCGTCTTTTTATTCTCAGTGAAGAAGTTGTAAATGGATTATTCTCCTTAAATGATCGCAGTATAATGAAACAATTAGTGGATCTTGGCTATGTGTCATTGATTTCTACTAATCCAGAAAGAAATTCTTTACTACTGTTTTCATTAAGTTCAATAACCAAAGTGTTAAGTATTTTTATTTTGGAATATGATTTTATTAATACTAAAGAAATTGAATATCTTAATCAAGTTATTCTTAGAATGAATGAAAAAGTTAGACCATTCTTATATGATAAAAATGTGGAATTAAGAAGGCTTGCAGTAATAATGTTTGCATTATTCAAATTATATCAAGGTAAGTTGAGAGCGAATAATGATGAAGCCAATAGTTCAGTCATTGATATTGCATTTTCTGATTTAAATCCATCTCGTAAAAGATTAATTGATTTTTATAGTCAAAAAGATATTAATTCATGTATTATTAATCGATTAGCATGAACGACAGTTGAATTATGCCTAATCAACAAACTTTTAGCTAATTAATTTTTTTTAAATTTTTTTTTTTTTTTTAAAAAACTTTTTCATTTCTTTTGTTTGTTAATTTTATTCTTGATACCTAATGTATAATTTAATAAATTGCTTTTATTTTTTCAATTCATAGAAACTAAAATAAGAAAATTGAAATATAATATATAATTAAACAATGGTTTAATGATCTAAAGTAATATAATCCATGTTTTTAATTACAGGTCTATCTTTTATGAATTCTAAACCTTCACCATTATATGAAACCAAAGCATCCACTTCAGCAAGATCATTATCATTTGAAAAAACAGCACCATTTTCTTTTAACCATTTTGTATGTAAAGTAAGTAAATCATGAGCACTTGTTTCAGGAGTATCAGATTTAGCACCAGAAGCATTTTTTAAAGGAGAAAATTCTTCTTCTCTTTTAACTTCTAAGCAACCAAATTTATTCATATCAATACTTTCAAAAATATCAAAAATGAATTGTTCTAATTTTATACCATTTGGAATTGAAGGTTTAATAGTTGAATTTGTTTCAGAATTATAATATGGAATTTTTTTTTTTGCAATATGATAAGGTAAATATTTTCTTGAATTAATCCAAATTGGAATCATTTTATTTAAAAGATCAACAGAATAATAATGATTAACAATATTACCAGCTCTTAAATATAATAAATTATTATTTAAAGGATCTTTTTTAATTGATAAATCATTTGAAATTTCACTATATTCAATTACTGAAGGTTTATTATTTTTTGAAATTATTAAACCAACAGATTCATTTGGATCAATTTTTCTTACAACTTTTGTAATTAATTGTAAATTTTTTTCAAAAGCTAAACCAATAAATAATGGATCAGCAATTTTAACTAAACAATTATCAACACAATACATATGAATATGTTTTAAACCTCTTTTATTAAAATCATTTAATAAATTATTATCATAAATACCTTTATATAAACCACCATTACCATCAGGAGATTTTGATAATTTAAATTTTGAATTTAATAAAATTTTATCACCATTAATATTAAAACATGGTAAAGTACCTTGATTAAAAAAAATAATATTATTTGGATTAAGATTAAAATAATTTTTTGATTTAAAAAAATTTTCTGTTGAAAATCTTGTTGATTCTGAAGTCATTATATACCATGGTAAAATTCCACCATTTGATAAATTTTGTAAAGTTTTAATTCTTTTTGCTTGTAATTCAAATAAAGAATTTTTTGAAGGTATATTTAAATTAAAAGTACCTTTTGGAGAATTTAAACCTAATCTTGTACCTTGACCACCAGCCATTAAAATTATTCCAACTTTATTTTCTTTAATTAAATTTAAACCTTTTAAGAATAATGAATTTTGATCAGATTTATTAATTAAATTATTTTTATCATCATTTAATAAAGAATAATAATTATCATTAGGTAATTGATTAATTTTATTATTAGTTTTATCAGAAGAATTATTTTTTGAAAATTTAAGATCATTTAAAGCATCTTTAACATTATTAATTAAATTTAAAGGATTTGAAATTTCTTTTAAATCTTTTAATAAAGATAATTTTTCATCATTATTTAATTCATCATAATATTGAAATAAATGAGATTGACCTGCTTTTATAAATGAATTTTTAATTTCTTCGAAGTTTTCTAAAGACATGTTAAATTAAACTTAATATTTGAATTGAATCTTTTACTGGTGATAATGAACAGTGGGGGTATAATTTGAATAATCTTTTTGAATAATCTTTCTCTTTCTTCTTCAATTTGGAATTGGATATTAAAAAGCTGTGGATAATTGAATATTTAAATATATTTATTATTATATCTTGTATCTTTTACTTTATTATTATTGTGTTGTGTGTCGTAGTTAAAAACGGCCTGGGCTGTGGGAACGTTTCGAGACGGGGCGGTGCAGGGTCTGTTTGGGCTGTGGAGAAGCAGAAGCGGCGCAGTTGGAAGAAGACCCGGAAATACGGTCTCATTTTCATTTTTTATATTTTTTATTTTATTTTCCATTGTTCATTCGTTGTCTATTATTGTATTTATTGAGTTGATTCTATTTAATGTTATTGATTTCTATTTATATTGGTTTGATATGAATATTTGTTTGAATTATTGGAGAGTGAGTATTGGGTATTAGTTTAGATTATTTAAATCATCATCTTCAAGATCACATAATTCTTTCAAGGACATTTTTTTTAAAATTTCTGCTTTTTCAGTAAAATTATTATAAATATCATTTTTAATTTTAAAAGTATGAATACCAATTTCAGGAAATTTATTTAATTTAACATCATTATTATAATTTGAGATTGAATTTGTTGCAATTTTTAAAAAATTATTATAATTTTTAACAAATTTTGGTAAATTATTTATACCATGCATACCTAAAAGATCAGATTGTACTAAAACTTGACCGGATGTAAAAGGTCCAGCACCAATACCAATTGTTGGAATTTTTAAATTATTAGTAATAAATTTAGATAATTTATTTGGTATACATTCAAGTACAATTAATTTAACACCAGATTTTTGTAAAGATAAAGCATTTTTAAAAATTTTTAAAGAATCTAAAATTGTTTTACCTTGAACTTTAAACCCACTTAAAGAATTAAATCTTTGTGGTGTTAAACCAATATGAGCAATAGTTGAAATTCCAATTGAATTTAATTTTTTAAATAATGGTACAAATTCAGAACCACCTTCTAATTTAATTGCATTTGCACCATTTTTAATTAAAATTATTGAATTTTCTATACATTTTTCAAAACTTGATTCATATGAACCAAAAGGTAAATCTGCAATTAAATATGAATTTCTTACACCTCTTGAAACTGATTTTACATGATATTTAAATTCTTCAAATGATATTTCATTTGTTGTTGGATAACCTAAAGAAACCATGGCTAATGAATCTCCAATTAAAATAATATCTGTATTTTGACTTAAATCTGCAAATTTTGCAGTAATAAAATCATGAGCTGTAATTACAGATATTGGAATATTTTTATTATATAATTCATAAATATCATTAATTGTTTTACGTTTATTTAAATCTGTTTTTTTACTTATTGGTTTTAAGTTTAAACCTGATTTTCCATTTTCATTTCCATTTTCATTTTCATTTTCATTTTCTATTTCTAATGAACCATTTGGATAAGCAGATAATTTTTTTGAAAAAGATTGAAAATTTCTTTTATTGAATTGTAATGAGAATAAATTTAAACATTTCTTACTTGAAATTGTAATGGAATTAACCATTATTCTTGATTTACTAACAAATATCATTATAATGAAGTGAATTTAACCTGAGAAATGAAAGTAATCAGTAAAAAGAAGAATAACAAAAAGAAGAAGAAGAAGAAGAAGAAGAAGAAGAAGAAATAACTGCATAAATAAATGTCTTCTTAAGAGTTTTCTTCTCGCACACTCGTTCCTGATTGAAAAGTGCAAGAAAAGAAGACCCGTGGAACTGGATACACCAGCCATAAGTGCACCTCCACATTCAGCCGCGGTCACATAAACTGAAGTTAACTCAATTTGAAATATTTACAAAAAAGTCACAAAGTTATAAAAAACATTTATTAAAGAATTAAAAAATAAAGAAAATTATAATATTGATTTATATTTTATTTTATCATTTAAAGAAGAAGAATTGAATTAGAGTTTGAGTTTGAGTTTGGATATAAATAATGAATTTTTAATATTATTTCTCATCTAGAGAACTTGTATAAGAAGTATATTATATGTAATGAATTATTTAATGTAAATAATATTGTCAGTTTATTTCTCATAATTATAGACCATAAATCATTTGAAGTATCAGTAATTTCAATTTGATTTTGAATTTTTTGAATATTTTGATAGTTTTTTAATAATTCATCTAAATTTTGCTTCAATTCATTCAATGTATTTTTTAATTCTTCTTGAAATTTGAAATTATTTGAGATTATTTCTTCTAATAATTCTTTTGATTTGATTAATTCATTTAAAACATTATTATTTGAAATAGATTGATTTTTTTCTTCTTCTAAAGAATCTAATTTTTTTAGTTTATCAATTGCAAAATAAGTCATATTTAATCTATTTGATAATTAGATCTTTTCTGTTGATTATCCTTTTGCTCTTTGTTGAAGACCTCCTTGCAGTTAGTTTATATATTTTATTCTATCATGATGAGTAACAAACATGCTGTAAGTTTTCTTTCCTGTTTTCTTTCTTCTTTTCAATTCATTTTCAATTCATTTTCAATTCTGTTTCAATTCTGTTTCAATTCTGCTTCTTCTTCTTCTGCTTCTCCTTCCACAAAAACCAGTAGCAGCAAAAACATCTTTTTAAACTGCAACTTTTCTGGTTTTGCACACAAATGCTTTGGTTTGACGTTGGATCCGCAGTTCTGGAAACTAAGGAGGAATTGCTTCAGTGGATCAATTATTTCAGCAAACATTTACTATATAGAAAAATAATAAAAAGATTCTAAGAAAAAAATAAATAGAAGATCAAATAAAAAATTATTTTACAATAGTTTTTAACTATACTAAGCTTGTGAATTCTCGATTACGAAAAAATAAAGAAGCGTCTATTGCCCAATAATCTTCATCAAAAATTTTTAATTTGCTTTGCTCTTCTTCTTCTCTAGGACCTATAATATATTTTCGAAGAATAATGTCTAAATCCTTTAAAGTATTCCCTTTGGAATGTGAAAAAAAAGTTTTCCTTTTAATTTTTTTATAATTAAATTTTACTGAAGAAGTTAATTGTACTGTTGATTTAAACGGATTTTCTGAAATTGCAATCATACCTAAAAAAATTGTATCATAATAATGATAGTAATAATAATTTACTCCAATTTTATTTTCTCTCTTTTTTTTAATTCTATTTTCAACTTGTTTTATTGATTCAATTAGATCAGGAATATCATTATTAATATAATGTCTTAAATCAATTATTTTAAACAAATCTTTAATACCCAAATTCAGCATTCTAAAATATTGCTTTCCTAACATATTAGTGGAATGACTTCCTACAGCCAAGAGTAGACCAAGTGAATTTATTAAACCTTTTTTTGAATTTCCTTTTGGATTTTCAATTAATTTATTATTACCAAAATATAATTTAGAAGAAATAATCCTATCAAACATATCAGAATCTATTTGAAAGGAATTTGAAGAAAAAAATTCAAAAAAAATTGGTGTTAAATCTTCTTTCATATTTGTAATTTTAACTTTTTCTTCCATTAATAATAAAAGGTATTTTAATAAATTTCTAAAAAGCTTTGCTGCATTTTTGAAATAAGTTTTAATAACCAAATTTACATAAATTTTGTTTATATATGTAATTTCAAACGATTCACCCATAATTACTAAATAACCCAACATACCAATAATATAAGCTAAGGCATCTATTCTTAATCGTAATTCAAGATTACCCAAAAAGTATTTTAATTTAAATTCTTGATTCTTAGAAAAAACTGGAGTAAAAAAATAATCTTATGTCTTGAACATTGAAATTTGGAGGTAAAGTTTTATTTATTAGTTTATATGCATATTTAGATTTCTCATTGATTATTTTTAAATATAGTCCATTTTGATATTTATATATATTTCTATCATATACGAAATATTTAAAATCATCCATTTTTAAGCTTTCTGTTGTATTTGAATTTGTATTTGTGATTAAATTTATATTTTCAAAACCTGTAATTTTTTGGGTTGACATTTTTGAGTTATTTATTAATGATGTATATAAATTTAAATAAAAAAATTATAATTCTTTTTAATGAAAATACTCTTTTTGTATTAATTTTCAGTTATTGAATTATTATTATTTGAGTAGGTAAATAAATAATGATTAAATAAGTAAATTACTTAAAAAAAAAATTAACAAACGAATAACAAATATTATCAATTAGTTAAAGAAACTTAGCAATTGAATATAAAAATTAGATCAAACTAACTAGATCAAACTAACATACAATATAGCATTTAAGGTTAATTAAGGTTATCCTTCCTGCAAAGAACTGCAAATGCCAATACTGGAGTTCATTTACGAGTTACCATCCCAGAATTTCGAATATGTAATTTCATGAAAGTATGTTTAAATTAATATTATTTTACTCCAGGAAATATATAAAGTTGTTTTAATAGTTAATAGTTAAGATATTGATATTTTTTTTATTCTAATGAATACATAAGAAGAGCAAAATTTTTTAGATCAATTGACTATTGATTTTTTTAGAAATTGTGCAGGATTTTGTAAGGTAATCAAAGTTATTAATCATTTTCTGGTTCAAAAGTTATAATCATAAGGTTGGTCAATGTGCTTGGAAAGGTGATAATAAATTTTTTTGGTAAAAGTGAAGAAAAGAATACTCAATTCTAGAAAATAAAATCAGTATTACTTTATGTGGACGTGGATCTATTCAAAATAAAGATTAAAAAAAAAAGGGCTAAAAAAGGGTTATAGAAAATATCTGATCAAGGACTATAAACAACAACAAGCAAGATGAAAGAGTGAAAGAGCTTTTTGAATAAGATTCAAATAGCCCAATGAAGCTTATTACTCTTTTCTTATGATCATTGTTGATTTCAGTTTTAATAAAAGTTTATTTGATTTTTCTTGATCAAATTCCATTTTTTGATTGTATTAGCCAGGTTTATGATTACAATATGTAGAGGCTTCGGATTATCCAAGAAACAATTGAATATACAGTATATAAAAATTTATAATTCATATTTATATTTTATATTTCATGTTTATTTTCTACAAATTTAAAAAGAAAATATTTCTTTAAAAAATATTTATTAATTAATCAACAAGTACATAAGAATTATCAGTAGAATTATTACTATGATCATTGAGAAGAACACTAATAGGATCTGTTGGATCACTTGGATCACTTGGAGCACTTGGAGCACTTGGAGCACTTGGAGCACTTGGATCACTTTCTAAATCTATTAGCATATTATCCTTTGGTTTACTAAATTCACATACACAAATAGATATTGTAAAAATAGAATATAAGAAATAAAAAATTTCCAAAATAAAATAATAATATAATTTTTTTTTTATTAATAAAATAAATCTAAAAATATACGAATTTAAAAAAATTAATTTCAATATTAAATTTTGGATATATATTTCATAGATTTCATTATTTTTTATTGGTGGTATAACAATAAGATTATTTATATCTTTTTTATCTTTTTTAGTATCAATACATTTTAACCCAATTGGAAATCCATCAATTAATAATAAACTTATAAAAGAATCATCAGTATCAATTGTTTCATCATTATAGTTAAACTCAAACCACTTAAAAATTTCACTTTTTGATGGTGATGAAATTTCATGATACATTGTAAACATTCTATATTTCCAAAAATCTAATTCTTCTATATAATTATTAGATTTTTAAAAAAAACAAAATCCACCATACAAAAGAATGGTATTATTGTATCTAGAATTTCATTAGAATCTACCATTTTTTTTTGAAATGTTTATTTTTATTAGTATTAATTATAGAAATTTTTATATTTTATTTAATTTATAAAATGTAACAAAAATAATAAAGTAAAATTCAAAAAATAATTAAATTACAATATATTTGATATAATCCATCTTTCTCATGATCTATTAGCAATAATAATATGGTTGCGACCAACTAGGATCAAAACCATTCCAACGGATCCCTTTGTTATACCTTTAGTTAGAGTACTCGCCTGCTTTCTGTCTCCAAACGTAAACCTAAACCAAATAATGGAGGATAAGTCTTTAAGATTTACTGATTTAAAATCGAAAGTCACTCACAAGAGACATATTTGGATCAAATCAACAAAGCTTTTATTATGACTCTAGCTACATAGTTGATAATAAAAGCAATAATGTTCCTGGTGATATCAAATGTAATAATGCTGAGATTCTAAAGAATATAAGTAGATGAATCTTAATAAGGATAATCATATTTTCAACTCCCAATCAAAGCTACACAGTAGTCAGTTCAAACAATAACAAGAACAAATGTATGAACAATAACCAAGTCTTGTTGATTTCAAAATAACCTGATAGTAAATAATTGTCAAAGCATTCAAAGATAAATATATATATATATGTACAGTATATACGTGGTTGTTCTCCCAATCAGAATCAGTTTCAAGACTAGATCCGCGAGTATGGCCTCAAATTCCAAATCTACCATTCAAGTGGATTCACAAGCCACGCTGTTTTCTGCACCTCCACATGTGGGCTTATTACAGCTACTTGTCGCCAGATATATGGGTTTTCTTCTTTATCCCTGTTGAGTTTCCGAATTCGGCAATTTCCGAATTTTGTTCTTTGTTCGTTGAGGGTGCAACAGTGGCGAAGTTGTAGCAGCAGAAACAGCAGAAACAGCAGAAGAAGCAAAAGAAGCAGAAAAACAGTACTTTCAGAAACAAGTATAAATATCAAATGATTTCCCTGTTTTTTTTTTGTTTTTTTTACTTCTTTACCTTTCTTTTTTATCATCTTTTTCACTTGGAACAATTCTCAATTAACCTCTTGGAAATGTCTCAGTTACAAAAAATATTCCCATCTGAATCTCAATTACAATCATTTCCTGCAACTCAACCTTTATCACAACCTTTATCAAATTCTATAAAAAAATCAGATATTTCAAATATTTCAAATATTTCAAATAATTCAAATAATTCAAATAATCCAATAACTAAAAAACAATCTCAAAAATTAATTCAAACTTTACTTTTAATTTCTCTTGGTTGTATATGTTATTTAAGAAATTTATTTCCTGATGATTCATTTATTGATCAATCATATTCATATAATCCATTAAATTTTAAATTATCTAAAAATTCTAAATTAAATTCAATTAATAATTCAATAAATGTTAAAATTTTAAAGAAAAACAAATTAAAAGAAATTGATAATTTATTAAATATTTTAGAAAATGGAATTTTTGAATCTATTGAAAAAGATTATTTAAATTCTTTGAATATTTTAATATTTAATAATAATTTAAATTATTTTGAATCTTATTTTTTCAATTTTAATGATTTTAATAATACAAATAAAGAAAATCTTTTCAATTTCAATTTTAATTTCAATTCAAATTCAAATTCAAATTCAAATTCAAATTCAAATTCAATATCTTTATTAAATTCAAGAAAATTAATTCAATCAATTTTAACTAAATTTATAATCATTACTCAATCTTTAAATCCATTACCACTTAAAAGATCAATAAAATTTAATTTATTATTTAATAATAATACTCCAATATATTATCAACCTGATTTATTTAAAAATTTAAAATTAGATATAAATAATTCTTTTAATAATAATAATTCAATTTATAAATCTCATAATTCTGGTGATATAAATACAAATTATCATAATGTATCTTTAAAAATTATTCATTCAAATAAAATAAAAGATAATAATGATAAAATTTTAGATTTTAATAAAATTAATCCATTTAATTTAATTTTAAATGATTATAAATTAAATGATAATAAAAATTCAATTAAATTTATAAAATTTAAAAAAAATTTAATTGAAGAAGAAAAATTAATTCAAAAAAATAATTTAAAATTTAAAATAAATAAAAATATTAATAATTTATCAAATGAAATTAATGAGATTATAGAAATAGATAAAAAGATTACCAATTTAAATTCAGATATTTATTCAATATCATCTTCAACTACAATTTTATCATTAGAAAATATGAATAATGAAAATAAAATTATAAAAATTGATTGTGAATGTGGTTTTAATTTTTTAAATTTAAATTCAAATGATTCTTTGAATAATTCTTCAACTTTATTAAACTGTAATTCTTGTGAAAGAAATTTTCATAAATATTGTTATAATTTTAATAATATTAATAAAAATTCAGAAAATTTTTATTGTCATTCATGTTTTTATGAAAAAAATAAAGAATATTTTAATTTAAAACTTAAATTAAAATTATCAAAAAAAAATTTAAAATTATTTTTAAATTTAAGAAAATTTTATAGAATTTTCAATAAAAAAACTTTTGAAATTCCAAATTCATTTAAAGAATTAGTTAAATTTTTTGGATTTAAAAAATTAAATAATAAAGATGATTATGGTTATAATTTTAAATTTTTTAAAGAAATTTTAATAAAATTAATTAATGATAAAATTTTAATAATTAATACTATAAAAAAATTAAAAACAAGAATGAATTCAAATTGTAAATTAATTAAAAATGATTTATTTAAACCATTTTTAAAAGTTAATGATAATTTAGAAGTTAATGAAATTAAATTTAATGAAAGTTATATATTAACATTTGTACCAAAATCAAGAAATTCAGTAATTAAAGATCAAATTGTGAAATTGATTGAAGAAAAATATTTTAATATTACTTCAGTTATGTGTCCAATTGATGAAATTGAAATTGACAATAAAGAAGAAGATAATGATAATGAAAAAATTGAAGATGATGGAGTTGAAATCGAAACAGATAAAAAATTTAAAATGTCAAATGAAAAAGCAAAAATTGATTCAAAGATAATGAAAATTAAAAAATTAAATAATCTTTCCTCTTCTCCAGTTAAACCTTTTGTTCCAAATACAAAAGACTTTATTAGTAACAAAAAAGAGAAAGAAAAAGATAAAGAAAAAGAAAAAGAAAATGTGAATGAAAATGTGAATGAAAATAAAGAAAAAACTGAAAAAGAATTAAATATAATTGGTAAAAATAAATCTAAAGAAGAAAGTTCTAGAAATGTTAAAAATAAAGAAAATAATGATGAAAGAATTTCATTCTCATTATTTAAAAATGTTTCAAATGAATTTAATAATGATGAAGAAAGTTTAAATAAAAGTCAAAAATTATTTAGTGATGATGATTTTAATGAAAAAATTAAATTTACTCAATATTTACCAAATTCATCAATGAATTTAATTGAAGATAATGAAAATAATAAACATAAACTTATCAGTAATGAGAATAATAATCAAGATCATTCCTCAGTACATAAAAGATTAAAAATGAATAAAAAGTGATTTTCTTCTTTATTTTCTCTTGTGCATTTGTAAATAACTTCAAATAAAATCAGATTTGTAACTTGAATTGATTCATCGGCGTTAAACTTATTTCGTTGAAGATTGTAATTGGTTGGTTTCGGATACGAGCGAGTCCTGTATATTCTTTGTCCCTGACCCACGCCAGGACAGTTGTGTCCCATACAGCAATGCATTGTCCTAAATAAGTTGACTTCTCGCACCAGCGTTTTATTTTTGTCCTACCACTTCTGTCCCAATATTTTTTTCTTACTGCCCTGACACTGCCCGGAAACCACTCTGCGATGTGCCCGGCGACGACTTCCGAGGGCGCTGTCCCCCTGAAACGCTTGCGCTCCTCTTTTCCGCCACCACCTCCCAGGAACACTCTGCAAATCAAAATAAATGAATAAATGAAATATCACCTTAGAACAATACAAATTAACTTCACCTTCTTTTGTTTCTTCAATCAACACTATCAATTACTCAATCAATCACTTTATCATTCAAATAATCAAGTAATCAACTAATCAACTAATCAATCAAGTGATATTTAATCAAATCATTAGTCAATCATTCACTTCATTAGTTTAATAATAAAAAGTACTCTTTTTGTTCATTGATTAACAATTCTTTTGATTAGAATTAATAAGAATTATATAAAATTACAAGATTATAAGAATATCTAAAGATCTTTAAAGATCTAATCATAAATTTAATCCATTAATATTCAAATCATATTTCAATTATAATTTTTAATTATTAAAAATGGATAAAAAAAAGAAAAGTTTACAAGCAGAATTAGATGCAACATGGTCAAGAATTGAACCAAATTTACATCATATTCTTGGTAATAATTTTAATAATCAACAATCTCCAAGACTTCATATGGATTTATATACTTCTGTTTATAATTTTTGTTTTAGAATATCTTTAGATCAAAATCAATCAAAATCAAATTTAGTATTTTCAAGTACTGTAAGTCCATTTAGTGGACAAAATTTTGTAACTGAAGAAGAAGAAGCTTTAAATTTATCATCAAATTCTTCAAATCCATTTATAAGAAATAATAATAATAATAATAATAATAATAAAAATAAAAATAATAAAAATTTTGATGAAAATATTAATCCAACAAATGATGAAATTATTTATAGATTATATTTAAAAATTGAAGATTATTTATCAAATTATATTAAAAATTTAAAAAAATTAAATAATGATGAATCTTTTTTACAATTTTATGTTAGAACTTGGACAAGATTTAATATTGGTTCTGGTTATTTAAATCAAATTTTTGATTATTTAAATGTTCATTGGTTAAAAAAAATTAAAGCTGATTCAATTAATAATTTAAATATTTTTGAAATTAGTACTTTATGTCTTATACAATGGAAAAATTTTATGTTTTTACCAAATAAAGATATTTTAGTTAATGAAATTTTAAAACAAATTGAAAATCAAAGAAATCATTTAAATATTGATCATAATTCTTTATCAAAAGCAATTAAATCCATTGTTTCTTTAGGTATTAATACTAAATCAAATAATAACCCTAATAATAGTAATAATAATCTTATTTCTACAAATTCAAATTCAAATTCTAATTCTAATTCTAATTCTAATTCTAATACAAATACTACATGTACTAATCCTAATAATTCAAGTACCATTAATCATAATATTAATTATAATAGTAATAGTCAAGATTTTAAAAAAATTACATTATCATTATATATTGATACTTTTGAAAAAAAATTTTTAGAAAATACAATTAATTATTATGATAATGAATCAAATAATTATTTATTAAATAATAATATTATTGATTATATGAAAAAAGCAGAATATAGAATTAAAGAAGAAATTTCAAATTCAAATATGTATCTTGATGAACATTCAAAACCATTATTAATTGATTCATTAAATAATTCATTAATTGAAAAACATTCAGAAAAATTATTTAATGAATTTCAAAATCTTTTATTATCAAATGATAATGAAAATGTTTTAAAAATGTATAAATTATTAGAAAGAGTACCTTCAACATTAACACAATTATCAAAATTATTTGAAGATTATGTTAAAAAACAAGGTTTAAAAGAAATTTTAAATTTAAAAAATAATACATTAAAATTAAATGATATAAATTCAACAACATCATCAACAGTTTTAGCTTTAAATTCAAATTTAGCTTCTGCTTCTGCTTCAGCATCTGCTTCTGCTTCAACTTCAACTTCAACTTCAACTTCAACTCCACCTAATTCTGCTTCAACAAATTCTACAATTAGTTCATCATTAAATTCAAATACTATTTCTAATTCAAATTCCAATACAAATACAAATACAAATACAAATACAAATACAATTATAAATATAAAACCAACAACTACAAATATAAATATAAATAATGCAAATAATAATGCAAATAATAATAATAATTCATTGAATTCAACATATATTATTAGTCCAAAATTATATGTAAAATCATTAATTGCAATTTATTTAAAATATAAAAAAATTGTTGAGATTGCATTTGAAAATAATTCAACATTTGTAAAATCTTTAGATAAATCATGTAGTAATTATATTAATAATAATGTAATTTCATTTCCAAATGGTAATAAAATTAAAGGTACATCAAAAACTCCAGAATATTTAGCAAGATATGCGGATATATTATTAAAAAAAAAATCAAAAGATTCAGATATTTCAAATGATATGAATGAAGATGATATTATGATAATTTTTTCATTTTTAGTTGATAAAGATGCATTTGAAGTTCATTATAGAAAATTATTAGCAAAAAGATTAATTTATGGTACATCATCATCATTTGATGATGAAGAAAGTTTGATTACCAGATTACAAAAAGAAAATTCAGTTGAATATACATCAAAAATGACAAAAATGTTTCAAGATATGAAAGCTTCAGAGAATTTAAAAACAGATTTTGAAGAATATTTTTTAAAAAATAATAATAATAATGAAAATAAATTAATTGAAGATTTTAGACCATATATTTTAGCAGAAACAATGTGGCCATTTCAACCATATAAATATGATTTTGAATTACCAGAAATTTTAAAACCAACATATGAAGCTTTAGAAAATATTTATACAGAACAACATTCAGGTAGATTATTAAAATGGATTTGGAATTTATGTAGAGGAGAAATTAAAGCTAATATTTCTAAAGTTGGTAAACCACCATTTATTTTAACAATGACATTATTTCAAATGGCAATAATATTACCATTTAATGAAAAAGAATCATATACATTTAATGAATTAGAAAAAATTACAAAATTACCTTCAGAACAATTAACGGGAAATTTATTACCATTAATAAAATTTCGATTATTAAATCAAATACCAAATGGTAATAAATTTATTAATAAACCAAATACAAAATTTATTATTGTTAAAGAATATAGATCAAAAAGAATGAGAGTTAATTTTGCAACAAATATAAAAATTGAACAAAAACATGAAATTGAAGAAACTGAGAAGGAAATTAATGAAGATAGAAAAATCTTTTTACAAGCATGTATTGTAAGAATTATGAAAACTAGAAAACAATTAAAACATGTTTCTTTAATTACTGAAGTCATACAACAATCTCATTCAAGATTTATTGCTCAAGTTAGTGATATTAAAAAATGTATTGATATTTTAATTGAAAAAGAATATTTAAGAAGAATAGATAATGATAATTATGAATATCTTGCATAAATTTTTTAAAATAATTTTTATCTTTTTGATATATATTGCTTTATTTATTATTATCATTCATATTTATTTTAGTTTATTATAGTTTATTATAGTTTAATTAACATGAGACCATGAACATGGGTCTTCTTTTGAGTAATTTTAGATTCATTTCCGCATCCTTTGTCAAATTCCATAATTCCATATCCGGTTTCATTTCCGTATCACCTGACTGCTGATTACGTAACACTGTCACGCGACTGTTTTTTTTTTTATATTTTGATTCCATTCCATTCCATTCCCACGGTACCAATTTCCTTTCTTTTCCTTCTTTTTCTTTCGTCTTTTCTGTCTGTGTAACATGTTAATTAAATTAACATGATAACAGTAACAGTAACAGTAACAGTAACAGTAACAGTAACAAGACCACGACCACGACTAATCACCAGAAAAACTGAAGCCGAGCGAGTCTGAGACAACTCGCTGCTCACTCGCTGGTGATTCATTCGATTCATTCGATTCATCATGGCTTTGGCTCTGTACGAGAATAATCACTTTCAATCACTTTCAATCACTTTCAATCAGTGCCTGAGTAAAAGCAAAAGAGAAGAAGAAATGAAACTGAATTAATTTGCACCGAGTTCATCGAGATCCATTTCAAGCCCACTCCAATTCTCTTTCTCCCACTGCTTCGACACTGTCGAGTTATTTGAAAAACACTCAAACCACGAAATAACACCTGAAGAACACCATCTGTTTCTTCTTCACCTTCTTCACTATCTTTTTCTTCGCCTTCTTCTTCTCTTTTCTTTTCTGGCTTCATCTTTAACACCTTTAACACCTTTAACACCTTTAACACCTTTAACACCTTTAACACCTTTAACACCTTTAACACCTTTAACTCGGTGCTGCTGAAATTCCCCCGCGCGCGCTGTGATTGGCTGTTCATCTTTTCTCTGCCGCCATGGAACTTTTGTCACTTTTTTCCACTGAAATTTCACTTCAAAGTGAAAAAAAAAAAAATAAAAAAAAAAAGAATAATTTTATTGAGAATATTGAAAATAATACTGGAAAATAATAATTGAAAAATAATTATCAATAAATATTCATTATTATTATTCATTATTATTATTCATTATTATTACTATTATTATTAATTACTACAATTAGTCACACATTTACTACTCTTTTAAACAAATTTGCTCTATTTTCTATTAAAATACTGTACAATTAATTATTACAATTCTATTATTTTTTTTTCTTACTCATAATATTCAAAATATTCAAATCTTCTTAAAAAGATCTTTTAAGTTATTTATTAACTTTATATTTTTATATTTTTGAAATTTTAAATTTATTTGATCTTTAAATAAGACTCTTTTTATCTTTTATTAAAATTTTATTAAGTTTTTTTTATCGAATAAAACTGTCAATTACTCACTCATCTATTATTTATATTACTCATTTACTATTAAATTATATTAATTAAAGTATATAAATATTATACTTTATTCCACTTTTATATTCTATTTTATTAATTAAATATTTATTATAATTATATATATATATATATATATATAAAATATAAAATATAAAATATAATTAAAAAAATTCAATATGTCAACTGAAGGTTATAAAAAAGTTTCTGAAGATAAAAGACCAAAAATTCAAATTAATCCATATGGTCCAAATCCTGCTGATTTCTTATCAAATGTTTCTAATTTTCAATTAATTGAATCAACTTTAAGAGAAGGTGAACAATTTGCAAATTCTTTTTTCACAACTGAAAAAAAAATAGAAATTGCAAAAGCTTTAGATGATTTTGGTGTTGATTATATTGAATTAACTTCTCCAGTTGCTTCTGAACAATCAAGAAAAGATTGTGAAGCAATTTGTAAATTAGGTTTAAAAGCTAAAATTTTAACTCATATTAGATGTCATATGGATGATGCAAAAGTTGCTGTAGAAACTGGTGTTGATGGTGTTGATGTTGTTATTGGTACTTCTCAATTCTTAAGACAATATTCTCATGGTAAAGATATGAATTATATAACAAATTCTGCTGTTGAAGTTATTGAATTTGTTAAAAGTCATGGTATTGAAATTAGATTTTCTTCTGAAGATTCTTTTAGATCTGATATTGTTGATTTATTAAATATTTATAAAACTGTTGATAAAATTGGTGTAAATAGAGTTGGAATCGCAGATACTGTAGGTTGTGCAAATCCAAGACAAGTTTATGATTTAGTTAGAACTTTAAAATCTGTTGTACATTGTGATATTGAATGTCATTTTCATAATGATACAGGTTGTGCAATTGCAAATGCATATACTGCCTTAGAAGGTGGTGCAAGATTAATTGATGTTTCTGTTTTAGGTATTGGTGAAAGAAATGGTATTACTCCACTTGGTGGTTTAATGGCAAGAATGATTGCTGCTGATAGAGATTATGTTTTATCAAAATATAAATTACATAAATTAAGAGATATTGAAAATTTAGTTTCTGAAGCTGTTCAAGTTAATATTCCTTTTAATAATCCAATTACTGGATTTTGTGCTTTTACTCATAAAGCTGGTATTCATTCAAAAGCAATTTTAGCAAATCCATCAACTTATGAAATTTTAAATCCTTCTGATTTTGGTTTAACAAGATATATTCATTTTGCTCATAGATTAACAGGTTGGAATGCAATTAAAACAAGAGTTGAACAATTAAATTTACATTTATCTGATGATCAATGTAAAATTATTACAACTAAAGTTAAAAAATTAGCTGATATAAGACCTTTAAATATTGATGATGTTGATTCTATAATTAAAGAATATCATGCAGATATTTCAACTCCAAAAATTATTCCAAATAGTGCTTCAAGTGGTACTGCAGAAGTTATTAATGAAGAAATTTCAATTAATTCAGAACCTGATTCAAAAAAACAAAAAATAAATTAAAAAAATTATAGTAATTTTATTATTATTATTATTATTATTATTATTATTAACTCTTTTTATTATATAAACAGTATAATTGATTATTCATTTTTTTATTCATTTTTAAAGAACTTGTTGTTTCTACTTCCTTTTCCGTTTTTATTTTTTTTAATGGGTTAACTGGGTTACTTCAATTTATATACTACTACTACTACTACTACTACTACTATTAGTACTATTATTCAAGAATACATGTTTTTTTTTTATTATTATTAATATTATTATTATAGTATTTATTGAATTAAATCATTTGGAGAAATATCTCTTAAGATTAAATTTGAATCAGCAGAAGAAGATAATAAAATTGAATCATTTGGATGATAATCAATATCAATTACAGTACCAATATTTAAAATTTTTTTATTTAATAAATTATTTGAATTTAAATCAAAAATATTTATTGAATTATCATAAGAACCAGAAATTATTATTGGAGGTCTATTAAAAGAAATATTATCAATAATTTTAGATTTTATTAAGAACCATTCATTATCTTCTTCTGAATTAAAATTTAAAGTATTATAAATTAATGAATTAATTCTATTTTTTGAAGAAGAAGAATAATTTATTGAAGAATTATATGATCTTATTGTACCATCAATAGATTTTGAAATTAAAGTATTATTATCACTTGATAAAGATAATGAAGTTATTGGTTTTGAATGTAAAGTTTTAATTTGAAATAAAGGTGATGATTGGTTATTATTATCATCATTAGTAGATATATAATTTGTATTTAAATATCTTAAATCATAAGCATTAATTATTGAATCAATTCCAGAAGTGAAAATAATTGGATTTGAATTTGAATTTGAATTAGTTAAAGTTAAAAGAGTGAAATTATTTTTAATTTTTAAAAAATTTGAAAATTTTAATCTTTGATCCCAAAATTTTAAATAACCAAAATCATCAACAGAATAAAAAATTTGATTAAAATTTAAAATTTCATTAATTATTGAATTATTTTTAAAAGTTTTAATTTTTTTACCAAAATTTAAATCCCATAAACATAAATTTTTATCAGAACTTGAAGTTAAAATTCTATTAAAATCATTATTTAACCAATTTAATGAAGTTATTGCATTTTTATGACCAGATAATTTACCTAAATTAATTTCATTAATATCTGAATTTAAATTTGAATTTGAATTAATTAAATATTTATTTGGAGTTTTCCAAATTAAAATATCTTTATCAAAACCTGCAGAAGCAATTAAACTACCATCATGATTAAATTTACTTGTTAATACAGGTCCTTTATGACCTTCTAAGACTAAAGAAGAATAAGGTAATGAAGAAAAAGTTTCAAATGAATTATTATAGTTATTTATTAAATTTGAATTTATTTTTTTTTTTTTTTTAATTAGGGCAGATTCCATTGATTAAAGATATTATTTATCAGTATAATATAAATTTAAGATTATTATCCATTGAATTACAATCAGTTCTTCCCTTTGTTTATTTTTCTCTTCAATGGGTTGAATGGGTTCTTGATTTAATCATTTATTTGTTTTAATTATTTAGTCTTTCTTATTAAAATCATCTCAATCAATTCATATTGATTCATGAATATTTTTTTAAAAAAAAAAGAGGATAGAAATTAATAAATTGAATATATCCGCATAAGAATCCGGGGATTATATCCGTTTAAATTATCCGCGGTTTCTTATTTATTTCAAAGTTACCCGGCTCATAGTCACATGATCCAGATCCGTATTACATCAGCCGTTGTCCGTTTACATGGATCAATGCTTTTTTAAAATAAATTGTATCCATGCCCGTGTCCGCTCCGGCAGGGGGTGTTTATCCGCGGGTTTTCAATGAGCAGAAAGCAGTGCTGTGATTGGCCACTGCCGCTGGGTCTGGTTAACTTCATTAGCTTGAATTTGTATGGGTTTGTTTGGTGGGTCAGAAGCTGAGCTCGGAAGCAGAGAAAGAAGAAGAAGCTCTGGCACCGGAGAGAGATCTTCGCCTGTTCACTGGGGAAATACTCGACGGTGCCAGAAACACAGGAAAAAGACTGGAATAAAGTATCTGAGGATATTCTGGTTTTGTATGGGAGACTTGATTCAATCACATAAATTAATAAATAAATAAATAAATAAATAAATAAAGAGAGAATACTTCAATCATAAGAATAATCATAAGAATAATCAAAAGAAGATTATAAATCATCAATTTAAATATATTCAATTATATTATTCATTACATCTCCATAAATCAATTCAATTTAATAATGTCATTAAACTTATTCTCTCGTCGTGTTTTTTCAATCACTCCTCGTTCTTTATCAAGTGTAAGAACTTATTCTGAAGGTGCAACTGGTTCAACAAGAAGTGATGGTTCTTCTGATGCTTTTACTGTAAGTAATTTATTCAATCCATTATCTATTAAATATTATATTCAATCATATTTACTAACTAACTAATCCTTTCTTTATTTATTTAGAAACGTGAAAAAGCAAATGAAGATTATTATGTTAAAAAACATCAAGCTGAACAATTAGCAAATTTAAAAGAAAAATTAAAGAATTTAACTAAAGAAAAAGCTGAAGTTGAACAAAAAATTGGTAATTTAGAATAAATATACAGTATATTTAATCAACTAACTATATTAATTCATTATTAACTTAACAAATTAACAAATTAACAACTTATTACCTTTACCTTTTTTTTTATTTTATTTAATATTATTTATCATTTATCTCTTTCAATATATATTCAATTAACTAAAAAAAATAAATTACTTTTTAAAATTTAATTTAAATTTGTACTGTAGTTTCATTAACAAAACCCATTTTATATTTAGCCCTGGCACATTCATTACTTTTCTTCTAACTCACAAATTACCATTTAATTATTCGATATTTTATATCTCTTCTCAGATTATAACATTATAATATATCATTCTTTCTATTATATATATATCAGTATCTATTATATATTATCTAACATTATTCATTTACTTCCCGAATTAAATCTCTTTAAAGAATAAGATTTGTTGAGTTTGCTCACTTTTTTCACTTATCCGTTTATTAACTTACTAATAATAACAATAACAATCATCTAATTTAATCCTTATTTATTTCTTTATTTCATTCAATTCATTATATTATATTCTCAAGTTATCTTATATTCAATTATATCATATCATATTATATCAAATGAATATATTGAATATATCAAATTCATTAAAGATGGCAAATCAATTGAATAAATATTTAAAATTTAATTCAAATTCAAAATTAATATCATTTAATAAATACATATTTAAAAATTATTCTTCATCTTCAATTGATTTGAAAAAAAAATCAAATGAATTAAATAATTTAATTCCAAATAATAAATTATCTCCATTAAATATAATATTATTACCAATAACAAATAAAAAAAATTTTATTTATTATAATTTTAATAAAAAATTTGATATTTCAACATATATTTTATTAAAAAATGAAAATAATAATTCAAATTTTAATTTCAAAGAAAGATTTTCAATATATTCAAATAAATTAATTTTTAAAAGTAATAAAATTTGGTTAAATTTATTAAAAAATAATAATAAATTTATTAGAATTTGTGTAAATTTTATTCAAAATTTAATTAATAATATAAATTGGTTTGAAATTTGTTTAAAATCATTTCCATCTAAGAATATTATCATGAGAGAAATTAAATTAATTGATCAGTCAAATGAAAATTTAAATGATAATGATAATGATAATGATAATGATAAAAATAAAAATAAAAATTTAAAATATTTAAATAATTCAGATATTAATGAAATTTTATTAAAAGAATTTAAATTAAATCATGAAAATAGAAAAAAATTATTAAAATTTCATAATAATAATAATAATAATAATAATAATAATAAAGATTTGTTAAATAATTCTCATTCTTCACTTTCAATTACACCAAATGATATTAATGAATATAAAATTAAACAAAATATTTTAAAACCAATACCTTTATATTATCCAAAAAAATATTTTAATCATTCTCAAATTAAAATTTATTTAAATAATTTAATTTTTTTAAATTCTAAAAAACATTATAAATATTTATCATATTGTTTAATTGGTTTACCAATAACTTTACCAATTGCAATTATTCCATTAATACCAAATTTTCCTGGATTTTATTTATGTTATAGAATTTATTGTCATTATAAAGCAATCACTGGTTTAAAACATTTAAAATATTTAATGGGTAATAATATTAATAATAATCAATTATTATATACAGAATTAAAGGAATTTAATGAAATTTATGAAAAATATAGTGATATTAAAGATAATTTAAAATTTAATGATAACAATAACAATAACAATAACAATAATAATAATAATAATAATAATAATAATAATAATAATAATAATACTGACGAAGTTTTAGTTATAAATGAAAAAATAATTGAAGAAATTGTAAATTTTACTGGAATTTCTGAATTAAAAGATCCTTTAGAAATAAGTTTAAAACAAGAAAACAAGAAAATAGAAAAAAATCAAGAGAATTGAAAAGACTTAAGAAAATCAGAATGGTAATTGTAATTGATTTCAAAGAGAATGAAAGTTGTGTAAATATGTTGTAGAATAATTAAAATTAAATAAATAAATAAGTAAAATAAAATACTATTTTAAAGGGAAATAAAAAATTAAAAATCAAAAAAAGGTTATAACCGAAAGCCGATAACCGGAACCTTCAGACCTCTTTAAAAAGGGGTTTATAGAAGAAAGTATCGTGACTTGCATGAATCCAGATTTACGGAATTTTCCTTTTTACCAAAAAAGTTTGTTGATGTTTGAAGCAAATTGATTATTAATGAAACATTTGCTGAAATATTTGATTTAATGATTAATTGATTAATTAATTGAAGAAGAAGAAGAAGAAGAAGAAGAAGAAAATCTATTCCTTTTGATTATCTTGTAAATACTTTATAAGCTAGATCTTTTAATCAAAATGGAGTCCTTGGATGATCGTAACTTGGCTTTGTTGAATTCATATCTATTATTATTATCTCCATATGATTCATTTAAATCATTATATCTTCAAAATCAAAATATTGAAAAAGATTCAGATTTATCAAATACAATTCATTCTATATCATTAATACTAAATGGTCATTCAATAAAATGTTTAGATGATTTTCTTAGTGAAAAATTATTATTCAATGAAAATAGTTGTAAGATCTTAAAAGTTTATTCGGAAGATTTACAAAATTATAATAAAAATAATAAGACTATTGAAAATTCCAATAATGATCAAAATGATGATTTAAATTTCGAAGAAATTGATAATAAAGTAAAAAATCAATCATTACCAAATTTAAATATCTACCTTAAAGAAATATTCGATTCATTTGTATTAGATCAAAATAATAATCAATTTGATTTATTAATTATTGCAATTTCTTTATTACAATTATTTATTCAATTAAATTTCACAGGTCCTTCATTATATAATAATTCAAATTTATTTAAATTTTTAACAGAAAATTTATTTAATTTAAATGAAAACAATGAAGAATTAAAAAATTTAATAAATTTTGAAATTTTAAAATCTTTAGATTTAAATGGTCAAAAAATTTATTCATTAACGGATTATCCAATTTTATTATTATTTTCTTTACATTTATTTGAATCTTTAATTTCAACTAAAACTAATGATTCTTTATTAATTAATAATAATACTTCAGATTTTAAAATATTTGAAAATTCAATATCAATTTTACTCAAGTCTATAAATTCAAATGATATTTTATTATCTTCAATAATATGGTGGAGATCAAGAGCTTTACAAGTTCATTATTCTTTATTTTTTGAAAATAATTCATTTATACCAATAATTTCAAACTTATTATTAAATTATGATAAAATCTTAGATAATATAGTCAATAATTTAATTCATTCAAATAATTCAAATGATATTGATGATATCAATAATAATAATATAATTAAAAATGTAAAATCAAGATTTTATTTAGAAAAATCAAGAATTTTTATTCATTGTAAAAATGAATCATTTTCTCTAAATTTCTTAAATGATTTAAAAAAATTAAATCAATTTAATTATATTTTAACTGCAACAAAAGCAAAAAAAACTAAATATCAAGAAAATACAAAATCAACTTTAATTTTATTAGCAAAATCAATTAATCAAAATTTATTTGATGATTCTTATATAATTAAAAAAAAAAATAATAATTCAAATCAAATTCAAAATCTTGATTTAAATTCAGATTATATCTTAGAAAAACCAATTTATGAAAAACTTGATAATGATGAAGATGATCAAAATAATAATGAAAATGATAATGAAAATGATAATGAAGACAAAGATGAAAGATTTTATAAAAATGAATTTGATAATTCTTTAAAAATTGAAAATATAATACCAATTGCAATGAAAAAAAATTTAATTCCATCAACTCTTTTAAATCTTGATCTTAATAATCAACCAAGATTAAATGATTTAGATAATATTCAATTATTATCAAGATATTATATAATTAGACAAACTTCTCCATATAAAGATCAATTAATTGAAGAACAATTATTATCATTAATTCAAAGAATTTTATTTACTGAAGATAATAATAATGAAAATATTAAAAAAAATGAAAAATCATTAATTAATTGGACTATTTTTTCAAAATGTTTATGGGAAAGATCAATTATAGAATCAAATAGAAATAAAACTATTGAAAGAGGTATTTTACAAATGCAAACTTTAGTTGAAGAATTAGGTATGAAAATTAAAAATAAATATATTCCTGAAATTAAAACTGATAGTAATAATAATAATAATAATAATAATAATAATAAAAACCAGATAAATAATGATGATTTAGAAGAATTTAATGAAAGTTCAGAAAGATTAAGATTTATACATCAATTACCTTTATTACCAAGATGGAATATGGATTCTCAATTAGCAGAAAAATATAAATCATATGGATTATTTAAATCAGCTATTGAAATTTATGAAAGATTAGAAATGATTAATGAATTAGCTATATGTTATTTAGCAAGTGGAGATGAAAAATCTGCAGAGAAAATATTAATTAAAAGAATTAAAGAAAATCCAGATGATGCAAGATCTTTATCAATTTTAGGTGATATTAAACAAGAACCAAAATTTTGGTTAAAATCATGGGAAATTGGTAAATATAGTAATTCAAAATTTTCATTAGGTAAATATTATTTTTATAATAAAAAAAATAGAGATTTAAATAAAAGTTTAAAACATTTAAAAGATGGATTAAATATAAGTTCATTAAATTTTGATAATTGGTATTTTTATGGATGTGTTGCATTAGAATCATTAAATTTTGAAACAGCAACAAAAGCATTTAGTAAATGTGTTTCAATTGATGATAGAAATTCATATGCATGGTCAAATTTAAGTTCATCATTATTAAGATTAAATAAATTTGAAGAATCTTTTAGTGCATTAAAAATTTCAACACGAATGATGGATAAAAATAAAGAAAATAATAAAATTTGGGAAAATTATTTAATTGTAAGTTTTAAATTAAAAAAATGGAATGATGTTTTAATTTCAGTTAAAAAATTATTTGAATTAAATAAAAATGAAAATGGTGAAAAAAGTATTGAATTACCAATTATTGAAAAATTAATTGAAATTTTAGTTGAAGATAAATATCCAAATATTGAAAATGGAGAAAAATTAACATTTTTTCAAAAAGAATGTATTAAATTTGTTTGTAATGATATACCAAATTCAATCAATTCAGATATTAGATGTTGGAGATTAGTTAGTAAAGTTGAATTATGGAGAAAAAAACCATGGGAATGTTTAAGTTGTTATGAAAAGGCATTTAGAGCAATAATTCATGATCCAAAAATTACAATTGATGAAAATATTTGGAATGAAGCTGTAATTTGTTGTGAAGAATTAATTTCATCATATGAATCATTTGGTGAATTACCTGGTAAATTTGGAGCAGATGATTTAGTTTGTAAAAATTGGAAATATAAAGCAAAATCAAGTATTAGATCACTTGTGAGTAAAGGAAAAAAAATGTGGGAAGATTCAGAAGGATATGAGAAATTAGTTCAACTAAAAAATGATCTCTAATTAGATAGAGATAGACAATCTAATAATTAATAATTAATAATTAATAATTAATAATTAATAATTAATAATTAATAGTGAATAATTAATAAATGTATATTCAAAAAACTACCTTTGATTCACTCCTCATTTTTTTCATGTAAAAGTATATAATCATTGCACTTCACTATGGAGACATAAATAATACAAATAAAAAGACAGATAAATGGATAAAAACGACATTCTCAGGACTCGAATGGGCGTAGGGCTCTTTTGTATAGCCCTGACTATTATCAGCTGATAATTAAGCAGTCACATATGTTGGTAGCACTGGCTCCAAAGACCCCTTTTTAAAATAATAAACCCCAATGTCCACGTGCCACTGTTAAATACCGGCTGACTAAGCCCAGAACCCTGGGTTTGAGTGGCGACACCGGGTAATTTTCCCCAGAGGAGAGATTCTCGTGCTGGCGCTGCTGGGCTTCTTCTTCCCTGGGAACATAAAAACGATCCGTTTCTGCTTCTTAACACTGTTTGTTCTTTTGCTATTCAGTATACATCTAGAACAGCAATTTTTCAGTAAGTGAATCACCAACACCATCATCAGTCAATATCAGTAGATGATCAATAATAATTATATTGCAATTATGGATAGTCAATTGGAAGAAATCAATTGATTATAATCAGTAATCAATGAATATTCATTGGATATGTTAATTACTAGCTTTGCTTTATTGATAATATTGATCATCAGTTGACAATTGTATTTCAATTACATTATCTTTTGTAATCAAGATTCGTTAACTAACTAAATTCTATTTTATTTAGAGATGAGAGCCAAGTGGAGAAAGAAGAGAGTCAGAAGACTTAAGAGAAAGAGACGGAAGGTTAGAGCTAGATCCAAATAAGCGGACGAACTTTGATTCTATTTAATAAAAATTTAATAATTTTTTAATCTCCTTTAATTTCAAAAAACAACTATTGGTTATATTATTATTATTATGCTTTAGGTTAATTTTAATTATTTATGATGGATGATATTGATGGTAATTTAAATTTAATAAAAAAAAATTGTTTATTAATTAGATAAATTTCGGTTTTTGGTTTCTGGTTCTTTAAATAAAAGTACCCTTCGAATTTTAAGTTTTTACATTATTTTAACTAATTTTATAATTTATTATTTCTTTGTATAGTTTATAATATCGAAGTCTGCAAAAAAAAAAAAAAAAAAAAAACGTTTTCTTTATAAATTGTAGTTCAAATTGTGATTTAATTGATTGAATTGTCAATTGCTCTTTTATTGATATCCATTTAACATATATATAATACAAAGTTTGAGATTTATCAGTTTTGGTCATTAAGATTGTTATTTATAAGAGATTTAATTTCTTTATCTTTAGTAAATAAGAAATCAAACCAATTTAAATTTAAATAATTTGAATTTGATAAAATTGAATTAAAATCATGAATAATTTTAAAAAATTGCCAATTTTTATCTAAAATTTTATATAAATTTAATTCAATATTTAAATAATTTTGATTAATTAAAAATTTATAAGAAATTCTACAAATACAACAAATTTTATAATTATAATTTTTTTTTCAATTTGAACAAAATATTAAATGTCCACAATTTATTGAATAATAATATAATTTTTTAGAATTATTTAAATTATTTAAACATATTGGACAAATTATTGAATTATTTTTTTTATCATTTTCAATTAATGGTAATAATCTATTTAAAATATTTTTATTTATAATTTTAAAATGACATAATTTTAAATTATTTAAATAAATAAATAAAATTTTCCATTGAATATATTGAAAATCATTTGAATTATTATAAATTATTTTATTTAATCTTTTTTAGAAAAACTTTTTAATCAATTGAAATTATCAAATATTGAAATTGAGTCAATTTTTTATAATATTTATATATCTAGGAATTTAAAAGGGGATAGATATACTGTATATATTTTATTGTTTTCTTTTTTAATTGTCATTATTATTTTTCATATTATCATTTATATTCTTCTTTCAAAAGGAATAAATTTTATTGACTTTGAATAAGTTAATATTTATCCAGAGTTAAATCAATTTATTCGCTTCTTGATCATAAATTCAATATATTTATGATAATTAATAGATGATAATAAAGGATAAAGAATATATAAAATATACGCATATGAGAATAACAGCCAATAGGAACAGAGCAGCCGAATGGGGAAACAGTCCGAAATAGGCAACTTCAAAAACTGCGGAGTCTGCATAAAAGTACAGCGAGACCATATTTGTGGATGTTCTTATTTGAGGCCAGAAATACGGTACTTCTTTTCAAAGTCAGGTGACATTTCAAATCCGCCTGCGTGACCATCCGGGCTCAGCGGTTCTTCTCCGGGGAACATCCTCATCATCATGTTCTTCTTCTGCTTCGTCGTCTCTCGCAGCTCGATCGCCACTTTATCTCAGTTCTGGTTCAGTTCTGACTCTGTTCTAGAGCAGATTCAAATTCTGCTGTTTCTGCTGCTTTTGCTTCTCTTTCTTCTTCTCTTCTCGTTGTCTTCTGCTGCTCGCTCGCCTTCTCTGGTCTTGTAAATACACCCAAACACTCTTCAGGCTTAGATATTATACAACTATTATAATTACTATATAAAGAAATAACTTCATTCTCATTTCCAAATATTCACTTTCAATATTCATTTAATCTAAATTATATTTTTATTATAAATTATACAAATGAATAATATAAATTTATCAACAATATCAAGATCTTCATTCATTCAGAATGTATCTAAATCTCTTTTAAATCATACTCTATTATCTTCTCCATTATTACTAAGATCTTCATTTTCAATCTATAATCATATCAATAACAATAATAATAAAAATAACAATAAAATAAATATATCTTTATCAAAAAGAAGATTATTCTCAAATTCAAGTTATATCCAATCTTCTTCAACATCAACAAATAACTCATTAACTAATCCATCAGGTTTTAATAATAACAATAACAATAATAATAACAACAATAATAATCAATATGATTTATCAAATAATCCAAATTTAAAAAATTATTTAGCTTTAAAAGAACAATTTGCAAATTCAAATTTACAAAATCCAAATATTCAAGCTGATTTTTATAAAATTTTATTAAATTCAAATTTTTCAAATATTATTATAAAAAGATTTGAAACTAATGGTATTTCAAAAAATTTAAATTGTATTTATTATTATATTCAAGCTTTAAAAAAAACTGGTAATTATATTAAAGCTAATCAACTTCAATCTCAATATCAATCTCAATTAAATACTTTAAATATTAATAATTCTACTAGTATCACTAATAGTAATAATGATTTAATGAATAATAATAATAATAATAATATCAATAATTTAAATACAAATAATAATAGTAATGATTTAGGTATTAATAATATGGGAACAAAACAATTACCTGTTCATGTGGTAATAACTGAATCTGGTTGGACTATATTAACTAAATTATTAAAAACTTTAATTCCAATTGGTTTATTAACTTGGGCTGGTATTGAAGGTTTTAATTGGTTAATTGAAAATGGTAATATACTTAAAAATTCAGAAATTAATGATAAATCAATTGATGGTTCAACTTCAAATGTAAAATTTAATGATGTTTGTGGTGTTGATGAAGCTCGTGCTGAATTAGAAGAAATTGTACAATTTTTAAAAGATCCAAGTAAATTTACTGGTCTTGGTGGTAAATTACCAAAAGGTGTACTTTTAACTGGTCCTCCAGGTACTGGTAAAACTTTATTAGCAAGAGCAACTGCTGGTGAAGCTGGTGTACCTTTTTTTTTTATGTCTGGTTCTGAATTTGATGAATTATATGTTGGTGTTGGTGCAAAAAGAGTAAGAGAATTATTTAATCAAGCAAGATCAAGAGCTCCAGCAATAATTTTTATTGATGAATTAGATGCTATTGGTGGTAAAAGAAATCCAAGAGATCAAGCTTATGTAAAACAAACTTTAAATCAATTATTAGTTGAATTAGATGGATTTTCTCAATCAACTGGTATTATAATTATTGGTGCAACTAATTTTCCAGAATCTTTAGATAAAGCTTTAACAAGACCTGGAAGATTTGATAAAATTGTTAATGTTGATTTACCTGATGTTAGAGGTAGAACTCAAATTTTAAAACATCATATGAAAAATGTTGAAATTGGTAATGATGTTGATCCTTCAATTATTGCAAGAGGTACTCCAGGTTTATCTGGTGCTGAATTAATGAATTTAGTTAATCAAGCTGCTGTTTATGCTTCTCAACAAAATGCTTTATCTGTTGATATGCCTCATTTTGAATGGGCAAAAGATAAAATTTTAATGGGTGCTGCAAAAAAAACAATGATAATGACTGAAGATTCAAGAAAATCAACTGCTTTTCATGAAGCTGGTCATGCAATTATGGCTTTATATACTCCTGGTGCAACTTCTTTATATAAAGCAACTATTTTACCAAGAGGTAGAGCTCTTGGTATAACTTTTCAATTACCTGAAATGGATAAAATTGATTTAACTAAAAAAGAATGTCTTGCAAGAATTGATGTTGCAATGGGTGGTAAAATTGCTGAAGAAATTATTTATAATCCTGAAAATGTAAGTACTGGTTGTTCTTCTGATTTGACAAGTGCAACTGGTGTTGCAAGAGCTATGGTAACTCAATATGGTATGTCAAATAAAATTGGTCCAGTAAAATTATCTGATGAATGGGATTCTTGGTCTCCAAAAATTAGAGATATTGCTGATCAAGAAGTTTTAACTTTATTAAAAGATAGTGAAGAAAGAACAAGAATTTTATTAAATGATAAAAAATTAGAATTATCAAGATTAGCTAATGGTTTATTAGAATATGAAACTTTAACAAAAGATGAAATGATAAAAATTGTAAATGGTGAAACAATTGATAAAAATAGATTAATTTCAAATACTGTTGTTAAAGGTAATAATGGTCGTGATAAAGTTTCTGATAAAGGAAATTCTGATAAACCTCAACAACCTTTTCCACCTGTAATGGAACCTCAAACTTAATTCAAAATAAAATAATAAAAATAAATTATATTAAAAATTATACTAAAAATTAAGTTACTTTTATCTTATACTTCTCAATTATTCCAATCTTTTATTTTTTCCCTTCTCTCTCCCTCTCTCTCTCTCTCTTTCTCTCTCTATAACTTCCATTTATTTATTTATATAATTATTTCATTTTTTTTTTTTTTTTATTCATTTTCTTTTCCCTGCCCAAATATGCTTTAAGTTTTTGTTATCAACCTTATTGAAATTTGATATTATTTCATAAAATTATGATTAATATCAAAAAAAAGTTATTAATATTAATTATTAATCATTAATAACTAATACCATTTATATTATCATTCTTCAATAAACTTTTAAATAATTGATTAATTCTAGTTTATAAAATCAATTTATGTTTTTGTGCATATTCCTATTTCAACTTCAAAAAATAAAAAAATTCATATAAAATTTAAAGCTCCATTTTCTTTTTTTCTATTAATTTTTCTCAATCTCTATATGTCATATCTGTATATAATAATAAAATTGTTTTATAAAATAAACTAATAAAGAAAAAAATTTATTTTTTAATAAAATATTAAAAAAGAATAAGATTTATTTTTATTTAAACCATGTATACAGTTTTTTTTGATTTATATTAAAATATTTATATCCAAAAGAAAAATAAGAAAAATGTATATTATACAAGTAAGTGGTATCAATAAAATAATGAACAAAACAAAACAAAAGATAAATAAAGAATAACAAATAATAAATTAAAAAACAGAATAAAAATACAAGTCGTTAAAGAATAAGAAATAAATAATCATTTTTAAATTTCATGTTAACCCAGTTATTGTCAAATCAGAAAAAGTTGAATTATTCTGTATTTGTAGACCATGTTCATTAGCTAAATGAAGAAGACAAATAAAACAGAAACTTGTACTCAAATCTTTTCCTTCTTCTCTAGAATACATTCCAGTGATATTATGAACAACTTCCTTGAATGTAACTTCTGGTTCAGGTTTATCTGTATTTGGTTGAGTTTGTTCATTCTCATTATTTATATTTTCTTTTTCTTCTTCAATTGCACTTTTACCAACTTTCACTCTATTTAGTGCAGTCCATAAATTATTTTTAAGAACCCTAACGTCAACTTTCTTTGCTATTCTGGAAAAATTTAGTATGTGAGGTCTTGATTTCTTACCATTTTCTGAATTTTGACCTGTTGATGATAAAGGTAGTGAAGGCAGAGGAGCAGCTGCATAATCTTCATCATCAAAATCTTCGGCACCTGCTCCGTGATCAAACGAAGCACCATCATCATAAAAGTTTGCATTATTTTTACCAGATTCTTCTTCGTAAGCTTTAGCAAAGAATTCTTGATCTGCTACATTTCCTTGAGGTAATACATCTTCTTCTTTAACTTCTTTTTCTACTATAGCTGGAGTATTTTTTGATTTTTTCACATATACTCTTAATAAACTATCTGGTTTCAAAAAATATCTAATTAATCTAGCAGAAGAAAAATTATAGTCTCTTGGTAAAAGATGATTTGTAGGACTTATTCTTTGTGCTTTTGGTAAATCAATAGCTTTACCTTTTTTAAATAAATTATCTTCATCTTCATCATTTTCATCAAAAAAATCTATTGTTATTATATCCATTTTCTTTTTTCTTCCCAGCAGCAGTTGTTGCTTTTCTCCACCTTTATCAAGTTCTGTTTCAATTTGTTTTTTTCTAAATTGAATAACTTTCCAATCTCTTTTAGAAAACCAATTTTTTCTAGAAAATTTATTATCATAATATTGCATAAGCTCAGGATCAACTCCCAATGGTCTTCTTGTTTCATCATCAACCGAATTTGTACTATCATTTATATTATCTGTTGCAGCATCTAAGTCATCATTGTCATGAAACATGTCAGGATTTTCATCATCATCAACTCCATGTACCAAAACGTTCAAAGCTTTTTCATTTAAAGGTCCCAAATTTCCTGTTTCAGCATCTGCATCTGCATCAGGATTTATATCCGCATCATTATCTGTTCTATAATCATCAAAATCCTCTGCACCTGCACCTGCATCAAAGTCATCATCGTCATCTATAGGTTGAGTTCCTAGATCTGGAGTATGGAGTCCAAGAATAGGTTCATGGTCAGCGAACTCAAATGCAGCACTATTAAAATCTTCTTCATGAGGACTAAATATAAGAGTTGTATCTTCCTCTAAGATATCTTGAATAAGATCTTTTGATTTCCCTACATTTTCAGCTATATCCCTTAATTTGTCTAATTTATCACTTATTGTCAAATCATTTATATCATTTTGACCTCTATATATCATATTCTTAAGAGCTGAAAAATCAAATATATTCTCAGAATATGATTTATTACTTAAATCCATATCTAAATCATTTTCTTCTTGTTGAATGGAGTCAATTATTTCGTCATTTGTATTATCATTTTCATAATCTTCTGGATCCTTATTTTTTTCTTTTTCTTTTTCTTTTCCGTTATCATTTTCATCATCAACTCTGATTATAACTTGATTGTGTTGAGTACCAGCGTCAAAGACAACTCTTCCATGTTTATTAACATCTAAAGTATTTAGTAATAAAGATTTTGCACCACCTTCATCAAATTCAGATAATGCTTTTCTAAATAAAGGATCAATTTGTAATTCTTGATTAACTTTTTTAATTTTAATTTCATCAAAAGTTTTAACTAAAGTTGAATCAACATATCTATTTCTATTCACTTTTTCTTTTTTTTTGCCATTTCCATCAGCATCATTTTGATTTTCGTCATCATTATCATCATCATTTTCAGCATCATTTGCATCAGACCCATCTGGATTTTTTTTTTTACTTGCTAAACCAGTTAATAATTTCCCAGTTTCGGTTGCAACAGAATCAATTCTTGATGAATAAACTTTAACACAACCATCTAAAGTTGCTGAAGCTTTTTGAAAATTTATATTATTACTTTCATCTTTTAAATATGATAATTTATAAAATACATCAATTAATTGAACAGCCCATGAATTTTGACTGGTAATTTTATTATCAGTAATCATTTTAAGCCATTCATTATAAGTATCTTGATTGAAAGTTTCTCCGACATCAAATAATTCATCATCTTCATTGATATCATCATCGTCGTCATCATCATCAAGAAAATTTAATTTTCTCCCATTCTGTTTATCATTGCTACCATTTGCATTTCCATTAATAAGATTTCCATTATTAGTTGTACTTGGATTGTCTGTAGATAAATTTAGTTTTTGTCTTAACATTTGAGCTCCACTAAAACTTCTGTTTGAATTTGATTTTTTTTGTGGAGTCATTGAAACCCTTCGCCTCTTTTTATTATTCAAAAGTCCACTCATCTTTTGTTAACAAGAAAAGAATAGGAATAATCAAGTTATATTTAACTATATTGAAATTTAATTTTGAATTTGAATTTGAATTTATTTTAATCAAAAAATATAAATGTTTTTAAAAAAAAAGACCTTAAGTTAACTACTTTGATTACTATATGTTCATTCCCTTTTACTTTTACTTTCCCGGATTTATATAAATATATAGATTATGAACAGGTAATAAATGAAAGTCTTTATTCTTTTTAATAAATTGTTTTCTTATTATTTCTTTGTATTTAAATTTCAAATAGTCTATATTTCCCTGTAGAAATGTAATTAACAATTCAAATTCAGATAACCGTTGCAATTCCTGTTATGTCAAGAGCTTTTCAATTATTGTTGTTTTTGTTGTTTACATTAAAAAAAAAAACACATCCAAATCAAAATAACATTGGTCACGTGGGAACCTTATTTTTTATTTCCCTTTTAGTTTTTTGCATCAGAGAAATTAAGAAATTAAGAATTGAATCGAATTTATAGATGAACTGAATCATTACAGAAAAAATAAATATTTAAATTCAGTTGAATAATAAATTTATTATATATTTAGTACGTAGCAGATTAGAACAAAAAAAAAGTGAAAATAAAATTGGACCAAAGACAATGAAATAAAATAAAATGAAAGTTGAAAAAGATTAGAATTGAAATTGAGAAAACTAAGATTAAAATTAAAATTAAAATTGAGATTAAGATTAAAAATACAATTGATATAAAGTATAAAATGCTAAACATTAAATATTGAATATTTAATATTGAATATTTAATAAAATGTTAAGAAATGCAAAGAATGCAAATGTAATAAAAATTATAAGAATTATATGAAAAGAAAACAAACCAGAAAAAGAATCAAAAACGAATATCAAAAAAAAAAACAATCATACCTGAGATTGAGAATTGGATGTAGCAGAAGGATTTGGATCAATTTGATAATCAGAATCAGCATCTGAAGTAGAATCAGATTCAGACTCAGATTCAGAATCAGAACTAGAAGACTCGACCTCTTTTCCATAATAAGCATAAGCTTGCTGATAATAAGCTTGATAAGCATTATAAGGATCAGAATATTGATTATGATGGTGTGGTGGAGGAGGTGGATATGGATAACCATTTTGAGCTGGTCCTGGCCCTGGTGGAGGAGGTGGTGGTGGGTGCCCATGTTGTGATGAATAAAATCCATGACCGTGGCCATGGCCTGGAGGAGGAGGAGGTGGTGGTGGTGCATATGAACCATAGGAGCCAAAAGCACCAAAATGAGGTGGTGGTGGACCTGGTGGTGGTGGATGTGAGCCATGAGCTTCATGGGGATTATGAGGACCATATGGGCCAGGAGGGCCATGATGACCATGAGGAGGTGGAGGACCATGACCTGGAGGTGGAGGTGGATGATGTGAAAAATCACCATATTCATTACCAAACTGTCCATAACCTGGAGGAGGTGGTGGGCCAGGAGGTGGAGGAGAAGAAGAACGATGATTATGATTATTGTGATGATTATGATGAGGTGGTTGACCATAATCAGGATGAGGAGGTGGTGGTGGTGGAGGAGGAGGATGAGAATTAGAATTCCAATAATCACCAGAATATTGTTGTCTATTCGAATAATAAGGATCAAAAGATTGAGATAAGTAATAATTTGAATAAGCTTGATTCATTGGATCTTGGAAAGCAAAAGGTCCTGGAGGAGGAGGAGGGGGTGGTGGTTGATAATAAGCGTTTGAATAATCAAAATATTTACCAGAAGGATGAGTTCTTTTTCTTTTATTTGATCTTTTTTCATTTGACTGATCTTTATCAAAATTTGCTTGATTCATTTTTGTAGAATTTGATTTAAATTTAGATTTAGATTTAGGTTTTTCAGATTGAGAATTCTGTTTAGATTCTTTTTGAATATCTTTTTCTGAGATTGAGCTTTCTTTCGAATGTTCTTTTGAATTTTCTTTGATATTTTCCTTTGAAGTCTGGGTTGAGTTTTCTTTAGAAGTTGATTTTGATTTTGGTTTTGATGATTTTTTTTCAGTTGTATTCTTATCACTTGATTCTTTTAAATTGGATTTATCATTATTAAAAATAGAATTAACAAATATACGATCTTTAATGATTTTTTGAGCAGCAGTAACAATATCAAGTAAATCTTCAGATGATAAAGTTTCTAATCTAAGTTCTTTAGCAGCCATTTATATTTCAAAGTTTTTTTTTTGTTATCAATGATTAAATCAATAATTAACAAAATTTTTATAAGTAACTGTTTTTTTTTTTTTGGAATATAAATGTTGAAATATTTGTTATGATTATATTTAATTTATAACTAGTAACTTATTTTTTATGAATAAAATATAATTTGAAGTAAAGTTAAGAATCTTCAAAAGGAATTTCAATCTGAAAAACAGATATTATCTATAAAATGAGGATTATACACCAATTTATATAAAATACATAAAATATAATAAGGAATTCTCCAATTGAAGTTATAAGAAAACGGGGATTAAAAATTTGAATTACAGTACTTTAGTTACAAGAAAACTTACAGAAACGTTACTAATAAGTGGTAAGTAAATTGAAAAAGGAAGAATTATGGCTAATATTTGAAACGAATGGTAAAGGAACGTGCACTTATGCGCGTTGGCTAGTGTAAAGCCGAACAGATTCATATAGCTAAGCCATGAATCGCCATACAAGTTCAGGTTTTTTCTCACGCAGAAGCTGAACTAGTGGATTCTATTGGCTTTAACGTTCGGGAACTGCTCAGCCTCAGTTCAGTCACCGGATAGGCCTGCATTTGAGCGCGTGCTTAGTCACGGCTTTTAAAATCTTTAAGCCAAATATTTGTACACTGAATTATACAGTGTTTCACCGAGGAGTGCACAGCTATACGCAGAGCTCGTCAAGTTTAAAAAACTTGAATGCCGACACGTGCTTTGTGTTGTGATTTTGCTGAAATCCAATATCATGGGTTTTGTATTTTTACTATGCTTCCCACATGATCTCACCAGCCACCTTCTAGCTTTTTTTTATATGCTGTATAATTCAGGTGCTTGGCCGGAACTACTTCTCTCTTATTGTTCTGCGACTCTTTATTCGATTCCACGTGACCTTTCTGGTTTCACCTTCTCCTCCAAAATCCCTATCACTCAGCGCAGTCGCCCACGTTAACAGTTTTGCCTTACTGTAATTTCTATTGCAAGCTTAATTGTTCTGTAGAGTCTAAAATATCCTGTTTTGTTGTTACTTCTCTAAAGTTACCTTTACCTTTACCTTTACCTTCTTTACCTTTATTATTTCTTATTTATTACTTCTACCATACAATTGTCTAGGTATCTTTTGATCTTTATGTCAATTAAACTAATATTTTACAATTAATTGTTATTATATCTTTCTTATTATAATAAATAATTTTGTTTTAATTACCAAAAACATTTATATAATATAATTCAATTACCAACTCAATTAGTGTTTATTCCATTTAAGTTTGAGTTATATTGAAATATATAATTGATTCAATTCAATCATATTACTATATCCTATTCTGTTTAATCATATCATTCAATTATACTATCCTATTTTTGATAATTTAAAAGTTGCTTATTTTATAAACATAATATTCGTAATCAAAATTACTTTTATATTCGAATTTTAAATTAAACAAAACTAATCAAAAAAGTATTTAAAGAATTTTAATCAATCAAAAAGAATATTCTACTTTTTTTTTATCTATTACGTGATTCAATACCCATAATATTATACTATATTTTATCTTATATCATTCAAATCTCTATCACTAATATATCCATAATATATATAAATATTTATTTTCAATTAACTTTAATTCATTTCAATCAATACCTGATTTATCTATTTATTATATCAAATATCTTTCTTTAAAAATGTTAAAACGTAAAAATGAAGATTTCGCTTCAGAAGATCCAAATACAAAAAGAGTAGCTTTAGATACTGAAATGATCTTAAAAGAAGAAGAAGAAAAAGAAAAATTAATAACTGCTCCTTTACTTAATAAGTCTTTAGTTAATTCAAATTTACCTACTGCTAATTCTACTTCTTTGCCTTTACCTTTACCTTTACCTAATTCCGACTCAAATAATACTACTAATAATGATTCAAATACAAATTCTACTACTAATACTAATAGTGATAATTTAATTAATACTGTAAATACAACTGCAACTACTATAGATAATAGCATAACACCTATGTCTACGGATATCAATAATAATAATAATAATAGCAATAACAATAATGATAATAATAATAATAACAATAATAGTACTACATCTATAACTAATACGTTGACTAACAATGCCTCTTTACCTCAGCGTTCAACTCCAACTTCAAGTCATAAAATCAAAGAAGATGATGATCCAACTTACGTTCATTTTAGAATGTTATGTCTAGTTAAAGAAGCTTCAATGATTGTTGGTAAAGGTGGTGAAAAAATTAATCATATCAAGGAAATTTCAAATGCAAGAATTAATGTATCTGATAATATTAAAGGTATTCATGAACGTATAGTTCATGTCAAAGGTCCTGCTGAAAATATTGCAAAAGCATTTGGTTTAATTGCAAGAGCAATTACCGATGAACCCGAAGAAACTTCTTCTGGTCCAAAATCTCCTCAATTTGCTTTAAAATTATTAATACCACATCCTGTTATTGGTTTTGTAATTGGTAAAGGTGGTACTAAATTTAGAGAAATTGAAGAAAAATCTGCTGCAAAATTAAAAGCTTCAGAATCTCAATTACCTTTCTCAACTGATCGTTGTTTAACAATTTATGGTGTCGCTGATGCTATTCATATCGCAACTTATTTTGTTGCTCAATGTATTTATGAAAATAAAAAATATTTTCATAAACATAGAATGATTCATTATCATCCTGGTAATTCTCCAATGGGTTTACCTGGTGTTGGCTTAAATAATACAATGGGCCCAAATATGAATATGTTACCAAATATGAATTCAAATATGTCTGGTATGAATATGATGAATATGATGAATCCAATGGCTTCAATTGGTGGTTATATGAATCCATCAACAAATAATATTAGAATGTCAAATTCAAATCATTTAAATAATAGAAATTTAAAACCATATATGACAAATCAACAAAACTCAAATTTCAATCCCTCAAAACCTCCAAATATCAACTTTGTTAATTCGAATTCGAATTCAAATTCTTTAAATCAAAATCAATCTTTTGGTTTCAATCCTTCTTTGAATGGTCCTTCAAATATGGGTATGAATCAAAATCAAGAAATTTTAATACCTAATGAACATGTTGGCTCAATTATTGGTAAAGGGGGAAAGAATATTAGAGATATAAGAGATAAATCTGGTGCTCAAATCAAAGTTAATGATCCTGATACCAAAAATCCTTCAGAGAGAAAAATTTCATTATCTGGTAATTATGCTTCAATTCAAACTGCCATTTATTTAATTAATAATAGAATTGAAATGGCTAAAAGACAAAATCATGGTAATAACAACAATAATAATAACCTGAATAATATGAATAATATGAATATGAATAATTCAAACTCAAACGGAAATTCAAATACTCTCAGTTCTAGTCATAGAGGTTCTGTAGGTAATCATGAACAAATCTAAAATTAAAAATTGAAATATAATCAAACTTTACTATATCAAATGTAATATTGTTTTTTTCTGTTTTTCTTTTTTTTTTCTAATGATTATTTTTATTGCAATTACTGCTATTATTAGTACTGTTAATATTTATTTTTTTTATTCTCTTTTTTTATGTTTTTTGTTTGTTTTTTACTATCATTTAACTTATTTATGAAATAAATCTTCAAGATGGTATGATTTTCAAACTATATTAAAAGTAATCAAGGAATTCATGAAAAATATACATATATGCTATCATTAGTCTTAATGAATGTTTTATGTATTTATTTTTTTTCTGTTTTCATTACTTGTTTTTTTTACTACAGTATATTTAAGGTATTTGATAATATTTATTGGTAAAACTTGAGAGAGCTAAAGTTTTTAGATATTATCAAAAATTTCAACAAATTAAAATTCAAGGAATGAAAATTTATTTCAAAATATTATTGATAAAAAATCAGATATAATCTTAAAAATTTAACTTTTTTTATGTGCAATTGAAATACTTAATTTCCTTTGCTAAATATGGAAATTTTTTTTTCTCTTTTTTTCTCGGGGGATGAATATTTCAATCGAATTGTGTTTTTGCTTCTTTTTATCTTATTTTGTGTGAATTAATAATTTTGTAATTTTTTATCTGTTTAATTTTTATATATTTAAACTTAGCTTTTATCTTTTTGCTAACTGTTTTGTTAATTTTTTTTTGTTTGTTTTTCTAATCTTATTTAATTTTAATCGTATAATCCTTTCCTTTTTGAATCTATCCTTTTATTGGCTATTTTTTTTGTATTTTTCTGTATTTTTACTATTTTTTTCTTTTCTCGACTCTACATTTGACGGAGGATTTCAGTTCTACATTAGCTTTTATTTGTTTTGAATCATTTGTACTGTTACACTATCATTCTCATCTATTATTAAGTAAATTCCTCTCATTGATCATTTTTCTAGCATTTGTTAATTATTAGGAGCATATTTAAATCCTTTGTATACTATTAACCTCATTAATAAAAATCATGGAGCTTTTTGAAAATCAGATCAAAAAGTATCAAACCAAAAAATTATATTCTTTTTTTATAAAAGTAAAAAAAACTACAGTTTTAAAAAAAAATTTCAAAAAAAAATAAAAGACAAACAAAATATTCATTATGAATTAAATTCTATTTTTGCCTGTAAGTATCTAGCCAATTAATAAAATCTATAAACATAGTTGGTTGAGTTTTAGAGTCCTTGTTCTTAATCCAATCAATTATCAATGTTTCATATAGCTTAATGACAGTCTCTAAGTTTTCAGAAGAAAATGAAGTGAGAAGTAATTTAGATATAGTAACTGAGCATTGATTGCAAGCTTGAGTTTGACGTTGATTACTAGAGCCCATGGATGACTTATGAATATTCTTTAATAATTCTAAAAGGGTAGCTTCTGAAATAATAAAAGAATTATCTTCCCCTTGAGTTTTTTGTGCAAGTTTTTCCTGGGATTTTTTAAATTCTTCAGTAAATATAAATTTGATTTTGCAAATTTTCTTAATAAGTTTACTAGTCTTATCTTTAATGCTCTCATCGGTTGTTAATTTCAACGTCTCGATCAATGGCATTAACAATGAAAGGGACAAATATGAATTACAAGATCTGTCACTTTTTTCCACGAAAATCTCAAGAAGATCAAGTACTCTTAATTTGAAAAAGATCATGTTTTCTCTAGCCTCGATGGCTCCTTTTTTTTTATCGCTTCCAGATTCCCCTTGGCCCTGGTCTAAAGTTTCTTTTCTACTTTTGAAGATCATCGATAGCTGCTCATCTATTGCCATCATTTGTTCGTCATCCATCTCGTCAGAATCAGAAGAATCATCCAGATCACTTTCATTGAATTTAACTTCTCCATTTTCTTGGGGAACTCCTAATACTTCTGCTAGTGCTATTGTAGTCTTTCTATCAACCTCATTGACACTATCTTTTGCTTCGTCTTCCGAGTCTGATTCACCACTAAAACTGGATTCAATTTCGGATAGACTATTTGAACCTGTATCGTCCTTTTTAATAAGAGTATCTTCCTTTTTGAGCAAAGCTTCAGATTCTTCATCCAAATTTTTATTTTCTTCACTTAAAGAAGTTTCGTCTTCTTCCAAATTCTCACTTTCGAATAAACTCATCTGACCTTCTACATTCTCTCTGGTGATCAATACTTCTGTTAAAGTTTTCAAAGCTCTATAGTCAACATCCAATAAGAAATTTTCCCAGATAACCATTGATATTTTTCTAATTAAGCTATTTTTTTTACTCACAAAGCTGAGAATTATATCCACAAGAATATCCAATGAGTGCAGTTCCCCTTCAATTTCTGGCGAATTTTTATCATCGTACAAATCTTCATTATCGTCAATTTTTAAAGATTTATAAATATCACCAATTTCATTCAAAATTGATACGGAATCAGCAAGATTTTCCTCATCGAAACCAAGACAAAGTTGTAATAAAGTCAAAGAATATAATAATTCAAAAGATAATAATTGTCTTATTTGTGGATTACTTTTCAACCCTAACTTTGACTTGGTTGAAATCAAATTTAATCTATTTTGATTGATTTTTTTTAAGACTTTTAAGTTTGAATGTTTGGTCTTTTCTAAATCCCCTTCGATTTTGAATCTTAAAGAATATATAGGGCTAGGATTTTTCAAAATTTCTTGCTCTTCCAATTCAGCTAAATACTTTAAAACTTTATACGACCAAGTCAAGTTATCTACTCTTTCAAAATTTGTAAGCTGTGATAGTATGAGGTTTAATTTTTCAGCTGCAACTTTAGCTATTGAATCCTTGAAAATATTGCCCTTTTCTTCTGAATCTAATGGTTTGAAGTAACAAAAGAATGATATAGCCTTCAAAATATTGTCAATCCACTTATGAGAATTATCAGGCAAGAGTTTGTCACTGTCCAGTATTACCGATTTTACTGTAGAAACCATTTTGTCTAATGCCCATCGTTGTTTTTTCTCGATAAGTTTATCTTCTTCTTTCTTTGTCTGTTGAGTAATATTTCCATCATCCATATCTATATCTGAATCATTTGAGTTGTCTACATTTCCATTAGTATCACTCTTATTTTTCTTCCTGTTGTTTTTAGATTCATTTTTTATCAATGTTTGCTCTTGCACACTCAAGAACTTCAATGGGTCATTTAATACTTGAGTATATAAGTTTATTAGCTCATCAATCATTTCTTGGTTGTTCGAAGAAACTATGATATTTATAAGGTTTGAAATTGTAGATGTCTTACTTAATCTGTCAAAGTTTAAGTTTCCTGAAGGTGACAATAAAAGACTTTTCATTAAGGTCATTGCTAATAATGGATTTTTTTCAGGCAAAACTTTAGATATTAAACCTTCAAGAATTTCAATTTTAACAAGTTTATAAAGAAAATTTTTGCTGTTGTTAGCTTGGTTAATAATTGTTCTTAGTAAATGTGGGGTAAATAAAGAGCTTATTTTAGAGTATATTTCTCCTTTATTTTGAAAAGTTTGAGAAATTTGATATAATTTTGTGAGAAACAATTCAAAAATTTTAAATCCAGTAAATTTTCTTTCCACTGTTGGAGAATTTCCAAAAAAGGAAGGATCTATTATATCATACCAAAATTGTTTAATTGTAATAAATTTTGATATTTTCTCTTTTGAATCTTTCTTAGAATGCTTGTGTTTTTTCTTTTTTTCATCCTTGAAATGCTTCTTTCTTTTATTAGTGATTGTGGAACTTTCAAGATCTTCTTCATCATCAGAAGTGATTTCAATTATCTCTTGATTTGCGTCATCATAAGTTTCCAAGTCAAGAGATATTATTTCTTCAGATAATAAAGACCAACAGTAATGCAATCTTGGAGACCAAGTACCAGAATTAGTTGTTTTAGGTTTATTTTGATTTTTCATTTTACCTCCTTTTTTGAGATTTTTTGTTTTTCCAGTTTGAGGCAAATTTTCAGATTCGTCATCATCTTGTTTTAGTTCCAAAGCTTTTGAAACTTTTATTATGTTAGCAGTATTAGATTTTAATAAAGGATCATTAGAAACCCATCCATTTTTAAACTCTAGTTTTTTTAATATTTTTTCTTTCTTATTTTTAGGAATTAATAAATATATTGAAAGCCCTTCAAGAGTTACTGTTAGTTTAGAACTATTTATTTTATTTAATATTTTAGCAAATAAATCTTTTGAAATTTTTTTTTTTTCAATTAATCTTTTGAGAAAATCATGAAAAGTATAAAATGAAGGTTCAAGTAACCATGGTTTTATTAAAGATAATTCAACAATTGAGTCTAATAATTTTAAAAAATCAGATTCATTAAGTTCATTTTTTTTTTCTTTAATAAAAAATAAATCTGAATTACATAAAGATTTTAAACCAAATAATCTACCGAATAATAAAGCTCTAATATCTCTTCCCTTTTTACCTGAAGATGGATTACTTTGATTAATTAAAATTTCAATGAATTGATTACAATTTATTTTATTTTGACTAAATCTTAAATTTAAAAATTCAGTTAAAACTGTTGAAAACCCAATTCTTGCGGATAATCTTGAAGAATTTAAACCCATTATTAATCTTTTTTGAGAATATTCCCATTCCTTTTCATTATCTACAGATTTTAATTCATTGATTAACTTTATGGCAGCATCGATTCTTTCAGATTCAATATCACTTGCAAGTAGATAATAATAATCTTTGGAAACTGTTTCAGATTTGACATCTGATTTAACATCAGATTTAATAGTTTTAATATCACTAGAGTTTGAAATAGAGGCTTTCTCCTCTTGACCTTTTGACATTTTTAATTGAAATTTATCAAAGAAATTATTGAATTTGAAAAACAATAATTATTATTAGTCTTTTCAATGATTAAAAGTACTTTCTTGTTTGATTGAATATTTCTATTTACTTACATTACAATACCCAAAAATGAAATTTTCAATAAAAAATTATATATTTTTTCAATTACAAGCCAAAAAATTTTGATAGAGAGAAGACCTACATTTATGGTCTCATTACCACCACGTGGCTTTCCTGTGAATTTTGAAAACGTTTTTCTTTTTTTGGAATTTTCAAAGATTTATAAGTGTCACGTGTATTTTGGTTTTTGATCCTTGCAGCGGATATTCAAATCATCCGTGACGCACATTTGCTCTCTTTCTATTGGTTTCATTAAAACCAAAACTCCAATTTGAAAATAATGGGTGGAAATAATTGAAATCAAAGTATATTGTGATAAGTTAATATAATAATACGAATATTAAGTCGACAATAAATTTGTATATTATAATAAGCATTATTATAAATCAATTAAATTATATTCATTAATATTAAATAAACAAATTCATTAAAAAATGTCTGCCTGGAAAAAAGCTGGTTTCTCGTAAGTAGTTTTCAATTGAATATTTCAATGGATTCAAAATAATAAAATTTTAAAAATATCATTAAACTAATCAATCATTTTCTTTTATTAAAATTTATAGATTCAACAAATATCTTGCTATTTCAGCAAAAACTGTTCGTTCAGTATTAAAAGAAGATCTTAAAGTTGCAGCTGTTCGTCGTGATGCTGTTGATGCAAAAGTTTCTAAATATGAAAAAGGTGTTCCATCAGAACCAAAACCTTTAAGTCTTTCTAAATAATTTAAAAATAATTTTATTTGACTTTTTTTTACCTATCATGAAATGATTTTTCAAAAAGTATATTGAAAACCGAGAAAAAGAAAAAAAAAGAAAGTGAGAATAATATAAAATGAGTCATAAAACATTTATTAATTCATTATTATAATAAAAATGAAATTTACTTAAGTTTTTTTGGTTCATATATTTTCAAATGTCTACTAAGGTCAATTAAGAGTTAAATAATTATAATAATAAAAATAATAATCATAATAAAAGATTTTTTTCTATATTCTATTCAAATATTTATCTACTGATACAAAGGTTGAAGATTGAACTTCAATCCAGTAGTTGAAATTCAAAAAAAACATTATTTTATTTATCCATTTTTTTGAGCTAATCAAGTTTGGGGAATATAACTTTTAAATTGATTCAAGAACAATAACATGTTAATATTTTTGAAAGAATATTAATAAGATTTGATAGGGGAATTAAAAATTATTACTAAAGAATATGTCTTAATAATTACTTTTCTTATAAAAGCATAAATTTGCCGTAGAATTTATAAGTTCTTAAAGATTTCAAAATGAATTAGCATTCAAAGATATTCTCATATAACAAAATCTAGTAACTTTGTTCTAAATTTTAATAAAAAGGGTCTACAGTACGTTAAAACATTTAAATTTTAATTCATGTTTAATCAAATGTTTTTTTTGATAATTAATATTCTGAAAAAGTTCCTTTTGATAAATAAAAGTCTTGAAATCTTGAACTAAGAATATGAATAAAAGGGAAGTACCTAATAGTACATCAAAATACATCACCGTACACCTAATCTAAAAGCTGACTCAGTGATGACTCAGCACCCTTAACATTGTTTTTTTCGATCAGTGATTAGAACATAATTAAAATCCAGTACAATTACTGCACAATTCAAACGAAACTTGAGTTTTAGAAAATTATAAGATGATGAAGAATAGTCCGACGAGATCGGAAACCAGAAAGGGCTTTAAAGCTGTCTGAAAATTTTACTTCTTTTTTGCTTCATAAAAAAAAGAATATGGTAATTTGAAAAATTGAGCAAAGAGAATTGAAAATTTGTAAAACCGGTGAAATTAAGAATACAGACCTGTAAAAATATTTTTTACTATTTTTTTTGCAGGGACATTAATTCTTGAATTCTTTGAATATTTTGAAAACAACTTTTGTTAAATGGAAATAGTAAATTCTTTTAAGAGATTTCTACAAAACTTCAGCACTTCAACAAGACTTTTAACAGAATTCTAACAGAATTTTAGGAAATTGGTGCACGACTTGGTTATGCGGAACTCGTATTGGTGAGAGATTGAATTGATTAAACTCGCACAAAACCACCCACATCTTGACCCACAACCCTGGTTGCAACTAAATCCCTCTTCAAAATATTTGTTTACTAAAGGGACTCTCGTGATCTTTTTCATTTAAAGATAGTTTAGTTCAATATATGTTTGGTAACTAGAGGGTTTTCATGTAATTTGTGTGCACAGCGCTGCAAGTCATATGTGCCTTAGTTTAGGCTGTAGCAGGAGCGCACTGCTTGGCTGCTAGGGAGACGCCTAACGGCGCTCGCTCATTGGCTGAGCTTTGATCTTTTAGATTAAAATCCTCTGCTCATACGCAGCAATGCTTCCTTGTTATTTAGTATTGATTCCGTTGATTTTTATTCTTTTAAGGCAATCTACTGATTTTTTTGATAATTTTTTTAAATAAACCCCCCATGGAAGTTTATGAGGAAATAATTTTACCCAAAGTTACTGAAAACCAGTAAATTTATTAATAAAATATTGATAAATTATCAATACAAACTGCCAATTGGTGTTTAAATCTTTTGTACTTTTAGTTAAAACAGTTCTTAAAACTGTTATGTCAGTTTTTTAAAACTATTTTCACCGGAGAAAAATTATTTTTGAAATTCTCAGTTTTATTTTCCTATTATTATTATCATTATTATTATTATATTCATTTCAATTTTTTTATATATAAAGCCCCTTAGTTTTAATTTTTTAATTATTCTTTTTTTTTTATATATAAATTCATTTTCTTTTATAATTTCAATTAATATTTAACTAATTTATAATTCATTTATAAAAATAACATTAATTATAAATCTCAAAAATGGCAAGAAATACAGTTTTTGCAGTTGGTAAGTTTTCTTCTTTTCATTTCCTTTTATATTCATAATAATATCGATAATAATATATATAATATTTGATATTTTTTATATCTCTTATATATTTATGCTCTTTTATTTCTTACATTTGCAATATTTGCTCTTTTCGGGCTTTGATTTTTATACAAGATTAATTTATCATTTACTTATCAAAAACTTATTTCAAATTAATTTATCTTTATGACTTATCAAAGGAATTGATAGGTTTTATTAACTCGATATCTTTAAATATATTTCCAATAATTTAGATGCTTTAATTATTTTCATTATTATTAATATTATTATAATTATTTTAATCATTCTTTCATTTACGTTTCTAAACTATAAACTATGACTCCTTGCATTTAAGAGACCCAAATTATTCAAACGAATTCAAAAATAATTTCATTTCGAAGATCATTCAACTAACAGCTTTATTTTTTATTTTTATTTTTATTTTAATTAGAGGTTTTCTTCATTGTTTTAAGAGAAACATTAGAAGCAGTAATTGTTGTTTCAGTTTTATTAGCTTTTCTTAAACAAGGTCTTGGTAAAGCTACTGATGATCCAGTTGTCTATAAAAAATTAAGGAATCAAGTTTGGTTTGGTGCTGTTACTGGTGTTTTTATTTGTTTAGTAATTGGTTGTGGTTTTATTGGTGCATTTTATTCTTTAGATAAAGATATTTGGGGTAATTCCGAAGATTTATGGGAAGGTATATTTTGTATTATTGCAACTGTTTTAATTTCTCTTATGGGTATTCCAATGTTAAGAATTAATAAAATGCAAGAAAAATGGAGAGTTAAATTAGCTGAAGCAATTATTCAACCTCCAACTAAAAAAACTTTTTTCAATTTTGGTTTTTTAGTTAAAAAATATGCTATGTTTATTTTACCTTTTATTACTTGTTTAAGAGAAGGTTTAGAAGCTGTTGTTTTTGTTGGTGGTGTTTCTTTAAATTATGAAGCTAAAGCATTTCCATTACCTGTAATTTGTGGTTTAATTGCAGGTATTGCTGTTGGTTTATTACTTTATTATGGTGGTAAATCTTCTTCATTACAAATTTTCTTAATTATTTCAACTTGTATTTTATATTTGATTGCTGCAGGTTTATTTTCAAGAGGTATATGGTATCTTCAAACTGATAAATTTAATAAAAGAACAGGTGGCGATGCATCTGAATCTGGTTCTGGTCCAGGTTCTTATGATATTTCTCAAACTGTTTGGCATGTTAATTGTTGTTCACCAGAATTAGATAATGGTTGGGATATTTTTAATGCACTTTTAGGATGGCAAAATACTGCAACTTATGGTTCTGTTATTTCTTATAATATTTATTGGTTAGCATTAATTGTTATTTTATTATTAATGTTATTTGAAGAAAAAACTGGTCATTTACCATTAATGAAAAATTTAACTATGAAACAATTAAATCCAATGTATTATATCAAAGGTCATAAAGAATTAACTGAAGAACAAAAAGAAGAATTATTCAAAGCTGCTGATGAAAAAGTTAAAAGTTTACAAAAACCAGAAACTGACAAAGTTGATAATTCTGTTGAAGTTAAATAGTTAAATTTATTTTCAAGGTCAATTTCATCTTTCTATTTTTCATAATAATATAAAGATTATCTTAATGATGAAAATGAAGATAATATTCTAATTAATTAAAATATTATTTAATCTTATGAATATTTTCTATATAATTTCTTATGGTTTTTTTTGATTTATTAAATTTTTCTTTTCTCTTCTTTTATTTTCAATTACAAATACAATTTTTAATCTTAATTTTAATCTAAATTTCTTTATATAATGTATATATATATATATTAAAATATATATTTAAAGAATATACAGTTTCAAACTTCTGTTTACATAATTTCAAAAGAACTACAAACCCGTAGTTTTATTTATTTGGATGATAAGTACGTAAAAAAGTACTTGAATTCGTAAAGATCATTATATTGTCATTGTCATTATTGAGGCTTGAAATAAAGAATGGAATTGAAATATTATTCATCTATATCTTTATTGAAATAAGTGGATAAATTATTAATTGAATTTTCAAAATTTTGATTCAAACTACTTAATTTATTATCTAAAATTTGACCAAAAATTTCCATAACATCTTCATATTTATATTCAGATACAATATCGTAATTATTGAATAGCAGATCAGGAGATGAAGTTGTGTTTTTTTGAATAGAATCAGTGTCACCTTCAGAATTGATATTGACATTAAGATTGTTATTGGTATCAATAGTATTAAAGTTAAGATTTTGAAGAGTATTATTATGAATATGATTCATTGAGGAAGTTAAATTAACCGTAAGCGCTCTTTTACTAAATTGAAGTTGATTAATTAATTCATCTTGGATTTCATCCCAAAGAAAATCACTGAAGCTATTGCAGCCTGGAGGGAATATTTCAACAAGAAACTGCTTTGAAAGAACTTCTTTAGTCTGGGAATCTATATTCATTATGATCAAGAGAAGATAAATGGTTATGATATTGAAAAATTGATTGAATATGTGTTCTAGATTATAATTTTATCTAATTGTGCCCATTTGAATGATAATACAGTATTTTATTAGGAATTCACATGAACTAGTTGTTTGAAGTTACTCGAGATTCTAATAAAATTTCTGATAGAACTTTTGTCATCTACTTTTGAGTTTTTATATCTGATATTATTCCTTTAATTTTGAGTAAAAAGGAACAAATAAATTCACTAATTAATAAAAAATCAAATAGACATATCAATAAATAAACAAACAAACCAGGAACGAAAATGTATATCCGCCGTTTAAATTATCCGATATCAGGAAATAAAACAAATCCGGAAATTATTTATTTTAAACTAGGCCTCTTTCACCAAATTGTTTCAAGGCCTTTCCTTTCCTTTTTAATTAAACTCCTTCTCCGGCCACCAGGCCTTATTTTATTTTTTTCTGCGGACCGGTCCACAAGCGGAAGTCCTTTCCGCACTGCTCGTCTGCTCGCTCTGCGAGCGCATCTCTTCCGATGAAAGATTTAGCTTAGCTTAACAGTTGATTGACTTTAACAGTTACTGCCTGCCTTGATCAGATTCCTCCCAGAGCTCTGAGAGCAAATCATCGCTTTATTCGATTACTAATACTAATATTACTGACCTTAATTACAGAAATATCATATCGGTAAATTAACTTACTCAAAATAATGATAAAATTATTAGAACTTAAGTTATTATTATCACCAAAAGAAGGTTGCATGAATTCTTCAATTCCATGAAATTTTGATGTTCAATCTCAAGAGCTCTTACTTCCTTGGCTCAAAGTGATTGCGTTGATTCTTTCATATATTCAATTACTTTATAATTCAAATAATAAATCTAAATCTTCAGGTTATTGCTTTCTTCTCAAAATTCGTTGATAGTTTTTATTTGCTTCTTCTCAATATTCTTTTCTCATAAATTTCATATTCTTTAAGTGCTATTCATTTCATCTCATCTTATATATTCTATTCATATTTGAATTCTGTTTAAAAAATCTTTAAAGCGATAATAAGAAAATCGATTCACAAATGTTGCTATTAATTTGAAAAGAAAAAAAAACTATTTATCTGATCTTTTGCTTTCATATATTTTATCTGCTTTTTTCTGCTTTATCAATTATATTTGCTTCATTTGCTTTACACTTTTCGTACAAATTAGAGAGATATATATTCTTTAAATTATTTGACTATATTCTATTTGCTTTATTACTTTATTTTTTTTTTTCTAAATTATGGTACAAATTCAAGAAGATGTGATACCTTGGAATGAAAAACCAGCAATCAAACAATTTACTCTTAGATCTGTTATTGTTGGTTTAATTATTGGTTCTGTTGTTTTAATTTCAAATTTTCAATTTGGTTTACAAACGGGTTGGGTGTCAATGATGTCTTTACCTGCTGCTTTATTAGGTTTCACAATCTTCAAATTTTTAAATTTAGGTTCGATTAATCCATTCACTGATGTTGAAAATGTTTTTGTACAAAGTGTTGCAGTTGCAGTGGGTACTGGACCTTTAGCTTATGGTTTAGTTGGTATAATTCCTGCAATTGAAAAATTTTTAACAATTGAGGAAAGTGGTTATGATTTTAATTTATCTTTCTCAATTTTTCAATTATTTATTTGGTCAACTGGTCTAGCTTTTTTTGGTATTTTTTTTGCTGTTCCTTTAAGAAAACAAGTTATAATTAAAGAAAAATTACCTTTTCCTTCTGGTTCTGCAACTGCAACTTTAATCTCAGTTCTACATAAAACTAAAATTCTCAATGAAGATGAATATAATGAAGAAATTGAAGATCTAAATCAGAATCAAATTTCAAATAGAATTGATAATGATATTGATAATGATCTTCATAATGATAATCAATTAATATTGGATAATATTCATTTAAATTCTGATATTTCAAATCAGAATCAAAATCAAGATTTACATCAAAATATAGACCAAAACATAGATCATATATCCATATCTAAAAACTTCAATAATATAAATCTTACAAAATCAAATCAAGATAATGACTTTAATACGGACTCAAGTTTAAACTCAAATTTAAATCCCAATTCAAAATCTCCTAAAAACTTACATAACTCTGATAATAACAATATTAATGATAATAATAGTAATAATAGTGGTAGTAATATAATAGATTCTGAGTCTTTAATTAAATTACAAAATACTCAATCATATTCTAAGAATTCAAATTCGCTTTTAATAACTTTTTTTTTCTCTTCAATTTATACTATTTTATCATATTTTTTACCAATTTTAAGAAATTTACCAATTTTTGGTAATAAATTATCAAAAAATTATTTATGGAATTTTCAACCTTCTCCTGCTTATATTGGTCAAGGTATAATTATGGGTTTACCAACTGTTTCTTATATGTTATTTGGTTCAATTTTAGGTTGGGCAATATTAGCTCCATTAAGTAAAAAATTAAATTGGGCTCCTGGTGAAATAAATGATTGGAAAACTGGTGGTCAAGGTTGGATTTTATGGATTAGTTTAAGTGTAATGATAAGTGATAGTATTGTAAGTTTTTTAGTTGTAAGCTTTAATACTTTAAATCAACTAATAAAAAAATATAAGAATGATAATTTAAATAAAAAAATTATCCATTCTGAAAGGCAAACTCTATTGAATACTTCAACTATAGCTGAAAGTGATAATCAAAATAGTCAAAGTAATCAAAATATGACTAAAAATATTAAGAAAAATGAAACATTTGATATTGATTCAAAATTTCTTGTCTCAAATAAAATAACTATTTTAGGGGTTATATTTTCTTGTATCCTTTGTATTTTATCTATATCCTATGTTTTCCCAAATAATATTATTCCAGTTTATTCAATATTTATTGCTTTTATATTGGCTTTATTTTTATCAATATTAGGAGTTAGAGCTTTGGGTGAAACTGATTTGAATCCAGTTTCTGGTATTGGAAAATTATCACAATTAATTTTTGCATTAGTTATACCTAAAGATAAAAAAGGAGCAGTATTAATAAATTTAGTAGCTGGTGGAATTGCAGAAGCAGGAGCACAACAAGCAGGAGATTTAATGCAAGATCTTAAAACGGGTCATTTAATAGGAGCTTCTCCTAAAGCACAATTTATTGCTCAAATGATTGGTACTATTTGGTCAATTTTTTTATCATCCATAATGTATCGAATTTATAATAAAATCTATGATATACCGAATGATTTATTTAGAATTCCAACTGCAGTAGTTTGGATTGATTGTTCAAGATTAGTAACAGGAAAAGGATTACCAACTAATGCTTGGATATTTTGCATTGTATTTGGGATAGTATTTGCAATTATTTCTTTAATTAAAAATATTGTATTAGATAATGAAAATAAAAATTTCATTAAATATAGAAAATATATGAAATATTTACCCAGTGGAGTGGCTGTTGGAGTTGGAATATATAATACTCCTAATTTTACGCTTGCTAGATTTGTTGGTGGAGTTATTGGATATATTTGGCTAAGAAATAAAAAGAAAAATAACTTGGGAAAAGATGATGATAGTAAAGTCTCGATGATTATATTTAGTTCCGGATTAGTATTAGGAGAGGGGATGTTTAGTATTGTTACAATGTTTTTAACTAGTTTGAATGTACCACATTTATGAAATAAATTATATTGTCTCTACAGTAAGCATTTATGATTGTATTAGAAATACGTCATATATTTTCTATGAAATTGAATTTTTCTTATATTTTTGTTCTCTGTGGAGTTATCTATGTACTTAATATTTGAAAATAGTAATTGATAAAAGTTCTTTTTAGTCCTATTTTAAAAAATCACAACTTCTTTCAATTAAAAAGCTTAAAACGTATTTAATATCCATTTGCAAAGTATAATTATCATTCCTTAGTTACAGTCGTTAATTATCATAAATGCTCATTGTTTATGAATTTATTCTTAGCAATAATTGTAAGCTCTTTTTTGGAGCTTACTCGTTATATATTTGAATAGGGGTTTCCTTTTTTTTATTTTATTCATTTTCCCAAGGAAATAAAGACTCGAAAGATTTTCGATAATTTCAATTTAATCATGAAAAACTAGAGCAAAACAAAACCAATAGGTCATTCTATCATTTGAATATTGATAGTAATTTGCTGATTTCAAGCCACCATTTAGAATACCTTCAAGTTGAAATAAAAATAGTGATGGGGCCAAATAAATTTCAAACACAAATTGGAAAAATAAGTAGCGTATCATTAAGTAATAGCATCCACTCTAATATACTAAGAATAATATTATTTCACTTTGAAATTGTAGGGATTTAAATTGGTATTTTGAACTTTGGTTAATGATATGTCAATAAAATATACGATTTCCATCAGTTAGCTCAAAAACTTACTTAAACAAAATAAATCTAATTAAAGTGCTGTTGTTTCTATTGAAATTTTTGTATAACTACTGTAACGATCAGTATATTGAAATTTGAGTGCAAAATAAAATTATAAGTTGCAAATTTTTTTGTTAAACCAATATTTTTACAGTAGTCTTGACTCAGATTTGAACAGAATCTATTGATTGAAGTATTCTCAAAATGATTTGAAGGTATGTTTGAACTCCTTTATAAATATCATGAAATTTAAGACCAATTAATAATCTAATCTCCTAGCCTGTAATGAAATAATTTTTATAATCAAACTTGGATTCCTACAGTACCGATGGTAGAAGTTATTAAATCAAAAAGCTATTATTAATTAACAAATTCATGATTTTCAATCGTTTCAAAAGAATTCGATAATGTAATATTTAAAATATCTTTAAAGGTAAATCCAAATCTGATTTGAAGCTGATTTTAAACGGATTAAAAATAATTTCAACTTGTAAACATTAAAAAGTCTCTTACAAAGCGGAAAATGGAAACCAATAATAATCGAGTAAAATCAAACAAATTTATGGTATAATTTTAATTATTAATTTCATTAATACTGATATGGAATTGTATTAAAATGAATTTTTAAGAATGTGACGGTATGTGATAAAATAATATTATCATATAAAAGTGCAAATTTCTACTTACAAAACTAGTAAAAGGGTGTTTTGTAACAATTTTAGATTTTTGAACTGAAAGTTCAGTACAAAGTGGTGTACAAATTACAAAGACAAATTACCAAGACATATTAAGTTCTTACTTACATGCATAAAAACAAATTTTAATATCTTATTCATTCAACTTGAAAATTCAAAAAAAAAATTAAATAAAATAAAATATTAAATAATTTTAAAAGAATTAAAAGGCTTAAAATATTAATTTATCTATGATCACATCATTCTGAGACCTGTACACTAAACTTCACTTATTGAATTTACTAAAACATATTAACCAAATTCTTTTTAAACTAACAATACTTAAGATTATTTGTTTTTTTCTCTTATTTTAAAGTATAGATGTGATTTTTAATTTTTTTAGGAGGTAAGTTTAAAAGAAATGACTGTTATTGAGCAGATAAAATCAAAAACTGGTAGTCTTTGTAAGGATAATATTAACACGGGTAGTTTAGATAACAAAATTGCTTGCAATTGTAAATCTTAAGATTGTAACCAAGTTTATTTAAAAGCATAAAACCATAATTACATAAAGTTATATAACTTAAAGGTATTTATACTTTTAAACTTGAAACCATAAAAGATTATTCTCAAACACCAAAAATTACACAAAAAACAATCTGTGCAATATTCAATCAAATGCACAAAACCTAAAAAATGTTTTGAAGTAACAATCTGTAGAATAACTTGTTTTTTTAAATTCATTTTGCATTTTAATCAAGCCACAGTTGTTGGGGCATGCCGGATATATGACAAGGCTTTGACCTACAGATTGAGCATATTTTTAGTTCCTTTTCCGCAGATATATTACCTTGTCCAAGATATATATACAGCATAGCTATAAAAATATTTAGGGCAATGCATACTAAACCCATTTATATGCAATATTGGCGCAAACGCCGAGATTTTTAAAATCCTAGTGTTAAGTTGGTAAACTGTACAAACTGTTAGTGTAGCTTAGTGTTTTATTTTCGAGTGGATTTGTGTTTCTCAGTCCTCTCAAAAATATATTTAGAGATTGATTCAGGAATGTTAACGTAATGATCACACTTGAATGAATCAGAATTATAACTGTCATTTAGAATTTACTGGTCGGTTACAAATTATCAACTTACAGAAAATTATGTAAGCAGTAAAAATAATCCAATAATAATAACTTTGTCCTTTAATTATCCTGAAACTTTTGATAATTAAAAATGAAATTGAGAATGAATCAAAGCCTTCGGTTGAAATCAAAAATTAAATAATTTTTTCAGAAATTTTTACTGAATCATTCCTACAAATTCTTTATCCAGTCAAAATAATTTGAGCTTATTGAAGGTGAACCAAAGTTCAAAAATCAAGAGACAAATCTTGGAAATTTTTTTATGAGAAAAAGTTTTGAGTACCAAAATCAATATTGAAATTGAACATTTAAAAATGAATTTTATTTTATGTACAGTACTAGTGGTACTTTTTATTAGTTTTCACATTTTGATAATAAAATATTGAATTGAGAAAATTTATTATAATTTGACAGAAATGGTGAAATACAATAATTAAAATGATAACTATCAATGATTATTTTACCTGATATTCAGATTTCACTAGATTAGGTGTTGGTAAGTATATTAAAGTGATTGAAAAAGAAAAAAAAAACATTGAAAGTTGGAATATTGGACTCGGACTTAATTTACTTGGTGAATCATTGCTTCAATTATTTGAAATATTCTGACAATATGTTAAAATAATCTTGAATCACTTAGTACAAATTCTAATTTTGATTTACAATTCAAAAAACTATATAAATAGAAACTGATATCAGTATAATTTCAATGGGACAATTTTGCAAAGTTTCTAGATCTGATTTCCATTTGATGTTAGAATTTTGACTTGACAAAACAAATGGGATAAATTTCTACAATTTTTTAATAAAAAAAATACATTTTATGTTATACTATTGCTATTTGAAGTATTTGCAGTATTTGCAGTATTTGTACTATTTGTACTATTTGCACTATTATAATATTTTAATATTAATAGTCTTTTTTTCACGCATAACAAAGTATTTAACAAAATCTAAAAGTACCCAAAAATCTAACTCAATTTTTCAAATTGTTGTATGCACTATATAGCAGAATAATGTTATCTTTACCTTTAAGTTTTTTGGAGCGGGCCGTTCCCCCATAAAGGGATTTATCAACTTTTTTAAGAATTAAGATTTTTAAAATCCGTGTATACAAGTAGTTCTATGTTAAGATGTCTTAGTATTTGCATAATTAGCACCAGAACAAAAAAAATTAAACACCTGGTTTTGCAGTATTAAAACTTTTTCCTCATGATTTTGGCTGTGGGCAATAACTTACCAATGAAAGTTGAAGTATAATAAACGCTAATATGCTTATATTTGCATTTATATTGGTCGCTTTCGGTATACTTATAGGTAAATATAATAACATACTTAAAAGTATTATCACAGTTTAAAGCGTTTAGCGGCTGATTTTTTCGGTCTTGGCCGTCAAAAAATGCGTTCACCTAATGGTACAGGGCGGATATTAGCCTATAAGAGGAGACCTTTGAGGATAGCGCTGATCTTAGTGATGTAAGAACATTAAGCCTACGTAAACGTTTTGTTACATATAATCATTTTTTATCATAATGACCACTTTGTTCTGTTTCCAAGAGGAATTCCCCATACTGCACACCCAAGGTCTGCTATGGAAGTCCGATAGATTCCGCTTGCAGCGGGAATGAAGACTCTCAGATTACGGGACGGGACTCGTTGACTCGTCTTGGCCATCTCGTCTCGACTCAGCTACTCCAGAAATTCCAGCAAATTCAAAAGCTCCAGCAACGTAATTCAACTCAAATCAGATCAAACAATACATTTATTTTTGGTTGCATGTTTATAAGGTTATATTCTAATTATGGTTACAATTAAGATTGTGAGTGTAACTGTAACTATGATTGGGATTGTGATAGTGATTTTTTTGATGATTATTATGGTAATATTGACTTTAAAGTTTCCTAGATTTAGGAGATTCTCTATTGTTGTTCCTTGAGTTACACCATAACCAATTGTTTTGGTAAATGGTACATATTTTATAATTGCAATTTTCAAATCGTTTGATAATTCATTTGATTCATGTCTACCATGATATTTGTATTGATTTTTTTATCTTTTTAATTTTGATTCATTGTTTTTTAGAGCAAGTAATTGTTAGTATTATTGATTAATAATATCAATACAAATTTATGACCTCAGAATTCAGTCCACAAGTTGAGAAGAATTTTGATACTATTGTAAAGTAAATGAATTTAAAACAATTTTAAAAAAAACCTTATGAGAATTGTTTGATTTTGAGTCAAATTAATGTAAATTTGTTAAATATTCATTGAAAAACAAATAAAAAGTTATTCAAAGTTATTTTAAAACTTTTTTTAAAAGTTATTTTAAAAATTATTTAAAATTTTTGCAATTTATTTTCTCTTTCTTTAATGTTATCATTGCCAAATTACATTTAAATAATTGTAACTTAATGCCAAATGATAATTTGAATTTAGTTTGCTTTTCTCTCTCTTTTTTTTTTATTTTCTTGTAAATTTTAATTCCTATTTTATAAGAAATACTTTATTCACGCTCACTATTCAATATTTTTTTGAAATGGTTTAAGTCTTGAGTATAATTCCAGCATATTTTCTTCATAATTAACCTACTATTTTACCATACTTTTTACACTTTTAAATCTCAAAAAAGTAAATTCAATCACATTTTTATTTACAATCAAAGTTTTAATTATAAAATTTAAATCTACATCCACATTTTCATTTTCATTTTCATTTATCTACATTTACGTTTACTTTTACACTTATTTTCTTTTTCAAAATTATAAAAAAATATTTATATATAACTTCAAAATTTTCCTTTTTACAGAAAAAAGCAAGTTCTTTTTTTGAAAAACCTTAGGTGATTTACTCAAAACTATTTTATTACTCGACTCTTAGTATTGTATTTTATATTCTCTTTTTCATATTTTATTTATTACTTTAATCAAAAGCTGATATAAAATTTGATTAAATTAACTGAACTAGTTTTTATAACTTACTGTTTAATTGTTTCATTGAATAAAAATAGCCAATCAATATTTGGACTTTCTTCTCTTATATAAATCTGAATCTTTATATATATATTTTTATCCCTATTTTTATATCTCTATTTCTACCTTTATCTCTATCACCAGGTCTAGATTTATTATATAATTATCTACATCTTTATTAATTTTCAAAAATCAAATTTAAATATTATATAACTAGATATATAATTATCTAAATGTACTGTTAAAGAAAGAGTCTTAAGAAATCAAAAAATTTTAATGTTCTCCTTTTCAAATCAATAACCTAATTTAATTTAAGAGAACTATAATATCAAATGAAATATGAAAATATTAGTAAAATAACTAAAAGAGATAAATAAATACATAAGCAAACAATATAACAAAAAGTTCTCGTCATGGATATGTTTCCATACTCAGTCTCTTCCTCAAATTCAAATAATTTAATAAATTCAAATACATCCCTTAATTCTTCATTCAATACGCTAAATTCAAATATAAATTCAAATATAAACTCAAATTTAAATTGCATAAACCAAACAAATAATAGAAATAACATAAACTCAACTATCAATAATTTCAATGATATGAATGATATTAATAATATTAATAATATAAATAATGATAATAATAGTAATAGTAATGTAGTCTCTCAAAGTAGCCCTGTTCACCAATTAAATGATTTTCAAAATTTCCATAATTCACGTAACAATTCAAGAAATAACTCTCAAAATGAAAGTTCAAATAATTTCTTTCAACAGCAAAATCCTTCTTCATTTTATTCAAATTCAAATCAACTCTCTTTTTCTAATATACCAAATATACCAAATATGCAAAATATACAAAGTATACCAAGCATACAGGAGTTCTCTAAATATTCAAATACCTCTCCAAATACTCCAATACAACAGAATATATTGAATAATTCAAATAATGCAAATAGTTCAACTATGCAAAATTTTCAAAATTTTTCAAATATTTCTAATGTGTCAAATCTAAAAAATGATTCTAATATTGTCAATTTTTCTCCTATATCAGGATTGTTAAATTCAGATATTTCAAATAATCAAATCAACCAGAACAATCAAAATCAAAATCAAAACAATATGAGTATGAGTATGAATATGAATGTAAATGCAAATATCAATAAAACACCAAACATAGGCATAATTGAGAATACAAATCCTAATGATTTTATAAGTAACGCCAATAATATAAATAACAGAAATAATGAAATGAATAGTATAAACAATCAGAACAATAATCTAAACGATATTGATAGTACAATGAGTAATGTGAATCACGATATTATGAGTTATAACAATAATAATACTAATAATAATAATATTAATGCTGATACTAATATCACTAATAATAATAATAAAATCTCTATGCCTCTTCAGTCAAATCAGTTCAATAATGTAAATCAAATCAATTCTTTAAATCCTTCAAATAATATGAATTCTATCACTAATAATTTTCAAAACATGAGCAATGCTAATCATATAAATAATACAAATAATTTCAATAATATAAATAGTTTTGGTAGTATTGTTAATCAAAATAATTTTTTCAGTAATCGAAGAAAAACAATTTTTCAATCTAGAAAAAAACATTCAAATTCTAAATTAGGTTGTCTTAATTGTAAACAGAGGAAGATCAAATGTGATGAGAACTTGCCTGAATGTACAAATTGTAAAACGTATAGGAAAAAAAATAAAAAAAGATGCTCGTATTTCAGAATGTCAGATATCGAAAAAAGAAAATTTATGCAAGAGAAAGAAAAACTTCAAAAAAAGCTTAGTTTATCAAATAATGAAATAGAAAATGCTATCAATAATAGTATAAATCATACTATAAATATCAACACAAATGATTCTAGACACAATTCTATAAATCATTATATATTTAATGATTCATTTGATATTCCTTTATCAGCTGTTAAAATGGAAATCGATAATCAGTCAATCCCAGAAGATTTACTCCAAACTGATTCAATTCTAGACAATACAATGCAAAATGAATCTATTCCTCTTAATATAATTTCAAATAATACTATAAGAAAATCTATTTCCAATAACATGTTTTCAAAAAATGAAATATCTGGGGGTTTAGCTTCAAATAGTAACATTCCAAATCAATCCCAATCTGGAATCTCAAAACCTAATATTTTTAAAATTAAAGCTAAAGTAGTAACTAAATGTATTCCAAATGATATACACTTTTATAATACTAATATTAAGCCTCAACTGCTTTCTCCGAAAAGCAGAAACAATGTTATTTCTTCACCTAGTCCCAAGAAAAGAACTTTCAAAGTAAAAGACTATAGTAAGATATTCTCAAATAAGCTTGAAGATGGTCAATTTAATGATTACAATTGGTTGAAATCATTCATTTTATCATCACATTCAAGTAATACTATATTTTATATTTTGCTAGAATGGAGTGCACACTATTTACAAAATCAGTTCAAAAAGATCAATAATAGTTTATCCATATGTGATTTGAATATATTATCAAAAATGAATTTTTTTGGTCGTGTTCAAGAAAGCTTTATTTCCTCTTTAAATTGTTTTCAGCCTTCTTTAATTTCTTCAGCCATTCTCCATATAGATTCTTTTCTGAATTATCAAATAGATAGGTTGTTTATGCACGAACTTGGGTTGATGGGTATTGTTCATGACTTTTTAATGAATACTCATGGAGCTGATCAGAAAGACACAGATAAATTAATTGCCAAAAATATTTCAGAAGCTTTTTTCAGTCTAACAAAAACAATATATTATCCTTCTTATAATTACAGAATTTTATTTGAGATCATATCTCAATTAGAGTCATTTAAAAGATTTTTCAATTATCTCAATAAGAACGAATCTTTTTTTTTCTTTAATTTAAACAAGCTCACTCAATATTTGAAAAAAATTTGTAAAGAATATCCACTGCAAAAGCTAAATATGAACTTTGTGACAGAATTGAATACCAACTTTTATTTACATCTTATTAGTGATTGGCTTTCAATCCTTCCTCCCGAAATTTTTCAATTAACAGATTTGAAACTTAGAAAAAAATCAGGTATATCTTCCTCATGTTCCAACCTAAATTATATTGAGAAAGTATTTTATAATTATTGGTTTTTAATAGGTAAAATCTTAAACCAGATATTTCCGGAAGTTCAATATTTATTTCTTGTTTCATTTACAGGTTATGGCTCCATGTTCCATCATAATAAACACATTTATGACGGTTTAGTAAATGTGAAAAGTTCTAAAGGTGATGGTAAATACAACCGGGGTTCATTTTCTATTGAGAAAAACTTATGCTTAAGGTCATTGACAAGTAAGGATTGGAGCGAGCTAAAATTGCATGCTATATACTGTCTGAGAGTAGAGTCTTATTTTATGTCGAGATTGGATTTTTATCAAAAATGTATCAGTTTAAGAAATCCATATCCAGAAGGCTTCAGAGTTTCTCAAACGCAAAGATTTCAATCAAGAAAAATATCATCTTTAGAGTCGCAGATAATTGATTTCAATAAATCTCAGATAACAAAAGAAAATTTTCCAATTTATGTCAATATTCCACCAAATCAAGATTTGCAAATTGATTTTAACCAACTGATTGCCTCTGCACTGCTTAATTCTTCTTCTCAAAGGTTAATGGATTTGAACGGTTCCTCAAATCCAAAATTGGATTTGATTATAGTGGACAGTAATTTCACTCTCAATGAATATGGACTAGTTGATGGAGTAGATTTCCATCCAATGTTGGAAAATTTTCAAGTGCTGCATAGAGTAGTAAATCCAAAGGATATAAACGATTCATATATAGATAGAATAGAGTTGTTTAAGTATTTTGGTGATGGAAATAATGATACTCTGAATTTCAAAGAATCATTGGAAAGACTACAGGAAATGATGATAGCAGATTAGACTTGAAAGTTGTGGGGATATATGTTCCTTTTTTTTTTCTGTTCAAGAACTTATTTTTGTATTTATTAGATTATTTTTGCTATGTCTACATTGTATTATGTTCCTTTAGTATGTTATTCAGTTATATATATATATAAATTTCAAATATTCGTTTCAGATATTTTAATAGAGTTTAATTCTTTATGCATAGTAATAAAAGCAATTACATTTTGAATACAGAAATTAGAAAAACAAACACAAAATATAAATTTATATTTCTTACAGTAAAACTATGAAAACCAAATACATATATATATATATTTATATATAAGTATTAATAAAATGCCACGAACAGTATAAAAGAAAATAGGTAAAACATACACAAAAAAGGCCTCTAAAGACGAAATGAAAAATAAAAAATAAATATTTCAACTTCAAATGAGAAGCAGCTAAAATATACAAAAAACGACAAGTATTAAGGATTTTTACGAAGATTTACTAAAAATTATGCAACTCTTCAATGAAATCTATAATAATAGATGATAAAATATGCATTGAGTTTGATTATGCAATGGTGGACCAAGTAGCTAATGATGGAGTACTTGTAAGGAAAGATTTCGGAGCAGAAGCACCTGTATCGTTATTACTTTGATTTCTTGGCTGGAAAAGACCTTCAAATATACCATCTTTCAATTCATCCGAAATGGTAGTATATTGATCTGTGACGATATTACCAAGAACAGCAGGAGCAGCTATCACAATAACATAAAGTAACAAAACCAAGAAATAAAGAGCACAGTATTTTCTTACCATACGTTTTCTAAGTTTTGCTTGTTTTAATGAGAAAATTGGTGGTCTAATTTGACGACTTGGCTTTAACCAAAATAAAAGCATTGAATGGAATCTATCGGCAAAAGGAATAAGTATTATAGGCAATTGCATAAATAAAATAAAATGACCTAAAAAGAAATCAGCAGCAAATTCAGACTGTTCGATGATCTTTGCACAAAATTCACGAGCAGGTTGAGTAGCGGCCATATAACCCATACCACTTCCATACCATTTACCAGTCCAAAAGGCTGCATTAGCATGATCATGCTTGAACTCCCTAGTTAAGAAAAGAAGCGTCATAATTTTAAAAAGAACTCTTTGAACGTAAATCATGGAGATAACACCAAGTAACATTTTTGTAAAACTGAAACCTTCTAAAACCCACATAACAATAAAAAAGACAATATGGATTATAACAGAGAATCCATGAGCGACACCAGCCAATACAGGACCAGTTTTTTTGCAACAAACTCCCAACAATGGTCCAGCACAACATGCCATTCCCATACAAAATCCAAGAACACCCATATTTATTACGACAGGGGCCAAAGCGCAAATAACAAGTCTTAAAGTGGAATTGATAGGGTCAGCCTTACCTCCTTTGACCCCGGTTTGAGCATTAATGAAAGTGAAGGCAATAAATAAGAAAGCAGTAACTATAACAGTTGGAATAACATCGGCAGTTAAAATATTTGTACGATGAGCTCTAGGAGCATCACCAGCAGCTTTCTCTGAAGGTTCACCTAACAACTTACGTTTAAAACCAGTGATTCTGGAACGGGACATTTTAACATATCCAACCCAGGAATTTTTATGCCATTTACTATTTCCTCTAGATAACCATCTGATGTAATCACGATAATCAATGAAAAAATCTTGCCATGAAAACTGATGAGGGTTAAAAACAACAGGTGGGAAAATCAAAGAACTAATTGATAACCAAAACCATAACAAAGCAGGTTGCCAATGGGAAGTCGAAGCAAATAATAACATAAACATAAGTCTAGCACCCATATAAATGGAAGATTGAGCAAAACGAGAATATAAAACAGAGAAAGGAATTCTGGAGGTTGCAAAACCACGACCGGTAGCAATATAACGAGCTCCACCAACAGATAAATCTGAAGAAATAGATGATGAATATATCTGAGCGACAAAAACTTCAAAAAGAACGGATAATGAACAAAACTGGCGTGCTAATCTAGTAACACATTTAGCTACACCCTTTTCTATTAATTCTTGGACGAATAATGGAATGAAAGATATAAAAAAAGCAATGAAAATAGAAAGAGTAAAACGTCTAACCCAATCAACTGCAGGGGACAAATTATAACAACCACGAGGAATTTGTTTATCAGTAACAGGTGTGTCTTTATCATAGGAACAAATAATTGCTTCATGTGCAAGGGCATTTAAATTACACAAGGTAACCATGAAAAGTTGTAAGGAAAATTGAATAAACAAATTATTTACATGGAAACCAGGATGTGCATAATAGAAAGATAAGAAACGATCCAAGGGAAGTTGAGTACCAAGATAATAATATTCTCTTGACAACATTTGTTCACCCATACCAGCACCAATTTTTGTTGTGAAATTAAGAACAGAACCAAAACCCATATCTCTACCTTTACCACATTGATAATAATCACAATGCTTTATTCTTCCCCCACGTAACATGGCATTCATACCTGCATAAATATCTTCGTTAAGATGCAACCCTTTTTGGGCTTTAGAAACACCACCTCTAGTAGTCATGTATGTACCATTCAAAAAATCAGGATGACCATAATGTAATTTGCCACCAATTTGAGCTAAAATTCTGTGGAAAAGAGTACCGAAAGTTTGTTCTTTACCAGCTGCAATATCACCAAGAATACCTGTGTTTTCAGAGAAAATATATTCTCTGGCACCAACAATTGCAACAGGATGAAAGTTTTTTTCTTCATAAGATAAACCAGGAGCATAGGGATTAGTTTGTTCAGCAGAAATTTCTTCAAACTCAGCAAGAACAGACCTAATTTTAAGACATTCTTCAAGATAGTTATCTTGATTTGCATCAACCAATTGAATATATTCACCACGATAAAAGATAATAGCATGATTTTGATTATCAGACTTACCATCACCAATAATTGGATTACCCGATAATTGAACTCTGAACTTTGGACGACGTTTTCCATTTTCCATGATTTCACAGTGACCATCAATAAGAGCAGAATAAATTCTTGGATCTTGACCTTCTTCTAAAGGAGGTTCTTCATCTAGATAAGCAATTTGTAAATCTGGATAGGCACGTAGTAAAAATTCTGCATTTTCAGCTTCATCAGGTTTAAATTTAGCAAATCTTTGCATACTAATGACAAATTTGAATTTTCTTCTAGCCATTCTCTCTAATTCCCTTTCCAAACCTTCAGTATTACCACCAAAAAGTTGAACAATTTCTGGGTTTTCAACTCTGTAAAGTAATTTAATGGCTCTTGCGTAATTCATCATACCAGAAACAGTACGATATAAAGTTTGGGCTCTTAAAGATGACCAAATTCTAGTTCTAACAGTATATTCTGGTGAAGCACTTTTGAAACCAATACAATAAAATGGTAAATCATCAATTTGTGCCTTCATATTGTTTTCATCATCTTTTTCAGGATCGGAACCAGCTTCATAAGCAGCATTTTCTTCAGCTAAAATCTTAGTATCTTTAACAAAACAGTCCCATTCAATAGGATGTAATTGTTTCAAATATTCTAAAAGTGTAACTCTTGAAAATTGATCATCTTCTCTAATAATTTCTCTCAAAGATAATAGAATCTTTTCGGAATAATGAGGTGTAAAAACAGTGAAAGTGGGCATATTCTCAACTGGAAGAGGTTCTGGAATTGGGGTTGCTAAAGATTGAGCAAAATATGTAATTCTTCTTTCAGCTTCCGAATCCTTTGGATAAAATTCGGTTGCAAAATTATTATCATCTTGAGAAACAAAGAAGGTTGGAGCTCTTAAAGTCCTTTTACCTTCAACTTCAGATGGTACTTGATGATATAATAATTTTTGAACGTGTTCAATAGCTAATAAATGCTCTCTGTACATTGAAATAACAATAGCATTCCAAACTTGAGATATTAAGACCTTAGGTTTATATTTAATATCCATAGCAGCAGTGGCTAATACTTTAGAATAAATTCTTTTTGGTAATCTAATAAAGATATTTCTCCATGGAGTTAGAATGGAAATACCTAAATAAAATGATCTACCAACTGAAAATACAGTTGAAATAACAATATACCACATATAAGTATCTAAAAAGAAAAGAATGAAATCAGTGAAATACATCATTCCAAGAACAATTTGAGATTGATATTTACATAATACCTTACCAAACCAAATTTCACCTGCACATCTCATATGCATAGTTGATAAATTTCTTATAGGATCTCTTAGAGAAAGAATTAAGAAAAAATAAGATTCAACATATTTTGCAACAAAAACTAAAACCCATAATAAATAAGACATCCACATATCTAAACCTTTTAATTGATAAAAATTAGCAGTGAAAGTTTGAGATGCAACATATTTTCTTGAAGATTTATTCATATATGATGTGAAAAGACCACCCAATGGCATTATAGCAAAAAATAAAATTGTGGCAATAGCAATAAAGAATGAAATAACAGATATAACATGAGCAATAGTAGAATATGTGTTTATAGGATCATAGAAAAAAATAAATATAACTGGACCAGCATTGATAACTAAAATTAACAATAAAAAGAAAAAACGAGTAGTTAAATGTTGAGCACCAGCCCATTTTCTTGGAACAAAAATCCATTCTAAAATTGTTGCAAATAATTGAATAAGACAAGCAACAGTACCACCAAGAGCTGCAGTTGCCCATTTATATTCGGGAGTTGGTTGATTATTAACTAATTGTGTATAATTAGAAGTATATAAAGTTGGAGAATGATAAGCACAATACATCCAATATACTGAAGCATGAATAACCCAAATACGATTAAAATTAGTTACCATATGAAACCAAGTTCTAATTTCTTTATAAGTTTTAAAAAAAACATTTTTCCAGTCACAATCACCAAGTCTCATAAACCTCTCTTCTTGAGGTAAATCTACTAATCTTGTACCATCTTCAAATATAATTCTAGATATACCTTCAGGATACCAAAATAACTGATTAACATCATCATAACCAATAATTTTATTATGATCTCTTTCTCTTTTAACATATCTACCATCAACAACTTCATAAATTTGATCTCTTAAGAATTTATATATAGGAGTAACAACTCTATTAAGATAATCACCTTCAGGTATTGGTTCTTGCTTACTTTGACAAGCAGGAGAGACTAAATAATCATGAGCACATTTATAAATGAAACAAAGACATTCAGGAGTAAATCTAACTTGATTTGATTCACCCCAAATAAGTAAATATAAAGCAACATCTCTAACTTTTTCTAAAGGAGTTAATTTATTCATTTCATGATTCCATCTATAATTTGCAGCTTCTAAAGAATTATCACCTTCAAGATCTTGTAAAGCAGTATCAATTGTTTCTTCATTGTTTTCTAAAGCCTTTTTAGCTTTTTTTGAAGCTTTTGAAGCTTTTTTAGCTTTTTTTGATAATTTACCAACATTCATATTAGAAAAACCAACTTGATCATCCATATCTAAATGAGCAGCAAAATACCATTTTTTATAATTTGCAGATTCTCCACCAATATAATCAGAATGAATTGATAATAAAGCTAAAGATGGAGACATTCTTGAAGCTCTTGAATCTAATAATATCATGAAATGATCAAACACATTTCTCATTGAATCTCTTTGAAACCCGAATTTATTTGAAAGATCAATAAAAACATCTTCAATATCTTCTAATTTTACAGGAGCTTGATTATCAGCCGACCAAGCAGGATATGGATCATTTGGTAAGCCAGGCATAAATCCCCCTTCTTCACCTTCTCCTTCACCTTGACCATAAGCATATCCAGAACCATACGGAGTTGAAGCACCAGATCTTTGATCATTATAAGACATTTGAGAAGGTGTATAAGTTGCACTATATTCATAACCTGGAGTTCCAGGTTGTTGTGGAGCACCATAACTAAAATCAGAGAAAGCTTCACCACCTTGTTCATTACCTTGAACAGAATTTGGAGCTCTTTGATCATAATAATTTGGATCATATTGACCTTGATCATAATTTGGATCATTAACTGGAATTGAACCTTGAGATTGTGGTGGAATTTGTTGATTTGGATTATTTGGATCATAATATTGATTTTGATCATAATAACCAGAATCATATTGACCTTGAGATTGACCTTGTGGTGGAATTTGCTGATTTGGGTTATTTGGATCAATAGGATATTGATCATTATATGGTTGATCATAATATTGTTGTTGATTTTGAGCATTTGGATCATATTGTTGATTAGGATCATAATAATTTGGATCATGGTTTATATCATGATTTGGATCTGGATTTGAGGAATTTGGATTGGCTCCAGGTACATTACCTGGAGGATTTGAGTATGACATTTTTTTGGTAAAAATTAGCTAAACTTTTTTCAAGCTATTTTACTCTGCTTTTTTTTTTTTCTTTATATTTCTTTGAAATTTCTTATAAATATAATGAGCAATAAGCTATTGGAATTAAAAACAAAAAAGAATATTTGAAATATGAACTATGAGTGATGAAGATATGAAAATGAAGCAACTAGTGAAAAACTATAAATGACAGATGACAAATGACTAGTGAAAAATGAAAAATAAGCAAAAAAAAATAATTTGAAGCGATAGAATATTTTAAATTCTTTAATCAATCAAAGAAGATAAATGTAATGAATTTTGAATTATATAAAGAATGATTAATATTTTGAACTTTTTCTCATTTGTTTCAATATGGGTATTTTGGAATAATATTAATATGGATTTGATAATATATATGTTAACAAGTAACAAAAAAGAATAGTTTAATTGATAACAATATCCAAGAAAAAAAAAGCTTTTATTAAGAGAAATTAAGAGAAAAAAAGTAAGAGAAAAAAAAGAGTGATTTAAGGGATTAAAAAGATTAAAGAATTGTAATTCAATAAATATATTAAATGAAAAAAAAAGATAAGTTGAAAGAAAATCAATGAGAAAATAACAAAGTGAAAAAAAAAAGGTTTTTGTATGGTGATTGATAAAAAACAGGGAAATATTCAGCTAAAATATCGGCATAAGGCAGTAAGTAATAATAGTATTAATAGTATTGGTATCAGCATTGGTAATACAGTATTCCAGATTATTGTGGCTATTAAGGCCATTATGGCTTTCAGTATGTTTATCGTGTTTATCATAGCTATTTTATGGCTATTCTGAGTAACGGTATTATGGTTACTGCCGTATTAAGGACCCGTTGTTGGAACTGGAACTGGAACAGGCCTGAATAAACAATCAGAGCTGTTCTGAATCAGCTGGCGAAAAAAGTAAGCCCTTGAAGTCCCGCAATGTGCAGGCCAAGCAACGAGAAGTGCAACACCAAATAACAACAACAATAGCTCCCTGGTCACCTGCCAGGTGTCTTTTTCCTGACACGCCAAGTTGAAACCGCCAGATTCAATTGCTAGAAGAATGCAGACGTAGGTAGAGTTAAACCTTAGATCTCCCAGTAATTGTACTTAGAGCACGAATTAATCCTACCAAATTTTGGTTTTTGGGTTGTTTTTGTTGCGTTTGTAAAACATTACTACTACGTTTTTACACGCTATGTTCACGCTACTTTCCAAGCACACTCACAGCATTGACAAAATCAAAAGCTAAAAATAGCACTCTCAAACAAGCATAGCGTTAGTGGGTGTTTATATTCGGCAACTCTGCGTGGATCACGCAGGTCACTCCTTCTTAACCTCGAGGCTCACGTCGAATCTGACATTGAATTAACGTTGTCCAGGCTGCCCTGATTACTGTGGTAATTTTTTGGAGTTCAGAGAAGTTGTAACCCAGGCAATTGAATGATTTTTTTATGTTTTTTTGCAAGCTGAAATTTCAATTCTGTAAGGGGTCCTTGGAATTACCTGCTAAAACGGATCCTCTTCTGAAAAGAACTTGCCATCAATCAAAACAAGAGTATCTCGAATTTTGGAGCCCTAAGGCCTAGAATTTCAATTCTTGGTTCCGGAACTACAGTATTACTACAGTAGTACCAGTCTCATCATTGTCTCAGTTCCAAGATTCGCTTAACGATTTTTGCTTATTTCTCCTCCTTTTCTGGATGTGCAATGGAAATCTCTAATTTATCACCTCAGAAACTCAGAAAATTCATTATCAATAAATTATCACCAATAAATTCTCACTATTTTTCCAGCTAGTTACCGGCAAAATAACGGCTTCAAAACCCATTCAGCTTATCCGGCTTCCATTCAAATATCTGTTAAAAACTCTTGTTAAAAGTCACGTTTTAAATAATATAAATGTCATGTGACTTATTTTTAACTTAAAAAGGAATTCCGTAAATATGGCTTCATTGTATTTTTTATAATTTTTTATATTTTTTTATATTTCTTTATTATTTTTTAATGAAAATTATTGAAATTCATATAAACCTTATTGGGATTGAAATTGAAAATAAAATTGAAATAATAATCCATATTTAAAATACTTATACCAAGTAATAATCCTCATTTAATAAACAAAATTCAACCTAAAAATGATAACTCCATATTTTGAATTAGATCAGGATGATAATTATATCTATGTTAATATAAAAATTCCATCTTTAAAATTCAATTCAAAATCTTTAGAAACTACAATATCTGATAATTTGCTTATATTTTATTTAGATCCATATTATTTAAGATTATCTTTTTCTTCAGATTTAATTAATCAAAATGATATTCCTTTAGATAATCAAAATCAGAATCAGAATTTTACTAATGATGATATAAATTTAGTTAAGTATGATAGTAAAGAGGAAAAAATCAAATTCACAATAATGAAAAAAATCAAAGGTCAATTTTTCAAAAATTTAAATTTACCACAATTATTATTATCTTCAAATGAAAATAAAACTCCTGTTAAAATAGAAAGTAATAATGAAAAGAAACCATTAATTCAAGAAATTGATAATAATAATGATTCGTCTGTTGATAATGGTAATATTTTAGATAATTTAAAGACAACAAATGATATAAAGAATCATATAAAAAATTATGAAGATAAAACTGGAAAAGAATTCAATTGGGAATTTCCACAATCGCTAAATAACTTAAACAATGATATAAAATTAAATAATAATAATAATAATAATAAAACTTTCAATTATGGTTTCAATAACCTTTATAATAATTATATTCAAAATTCTTTATCAAATGGTAATGATATTAATGAATTATCAAATCCAGAATTTTTAAGTATTGAAAAAAGAATAATTGAAAGAAAATTTAATGAAAATTACTCATTTGATCAAAAATCTTATATAAATTATTATTTATTGAATAAAAAAAATTTCATAATAAATAATCTAAATGATAGTTATGAATTAGATAATTTAAATGATGAGTATATAAATTTTAAAAAAATTCTTGATTGGGAAAATCCAATAATTAAGAATTATAATATGAAAAGTGAAAATGAAGTTGAAAATGAAAGTGAAAGAGAAACTGAAAGCGAAATTATTGAAAAATTGTGTAAAAATCTACCAAATAAAAAGAAAAGTTATAATATCAAAAACTACAATCAAATTTATTCACTTTTAATTTCTTTATTATTTTCTTATAATTTCAATTTAAGAGAAAATTTAGGTGATGATTTATCAAATAATCAATCTGCTTGGTTAATTGGAAAATTAACTCCTCAATTTGCAGCTCTTGATAATCAAATAATCTCAAATAAAGATCAAAATGATTATCAAGATAATGATAGTGAACAAATTATAAATTCCAATGATATTCAAATAACTTCTTTCACTACTAATCCAAATCAAAGTGACGGTTTAATGAAAGAAATTAAAACAACTGTAAACTCAAATTTGAAAACAAATATAGTCAATGAAGAAAATAAAAAAATTGAAAATGATAAAGAAATGGATAATCTTGATATATTATTAAATGAATTAACAATTACTTTAATTAAAAGATCTTTAATTTTTCCAATGAATAAACATTTTAGTCTAAGTTTTAAAGCTTTAATTGATACATTTTTCACAATTCTTGAAGGAAAATTCATTATTTTAAAAACCTTATTTAAAATCAGAGAATTTTTTAGATTTAATGAAATTTATTATATTTATAATATAATTTGGTTAAATGATTTAATTTCTTGGTTAATTTTTGATAAAAATAATGATATTTTAAGTGATGAAAATTTAACAAAATTAAGTAAAATTTTTAAAAAAATTATAATTAATAAAGATTTAAAAAAAAATATTATTTTTGAAACTTTAAATTTAGATGTAAATATAAATGAAAACATCAATGAAAATATGAATGAGAAAGATGAAGAAATGATAGAAACTATTTCTTTAGATGAATTGGAAATTATTGGAGATGAATTATATAAGGATTATAATTCAAATAAAGATAATATTGAATAAAATCTTTAAACAGAACAAAAAGTTAATATATAATCAAAATGATTATATTTGTATTTATATTTGTCATTATAAGTAAAGTTAAAATAAATTTTATTATATAAGCGAGTGGTAATAATAATAATAATAATAATAATAATAGTAATAAAATGATTGATTGATTGACTGATTTATTTAAAATTGAGAAGGGATAAGGAATAAGGGATGATAATAAATGATATTAAAATAGACATACTGTATAAAGAAAAAAGAGCAGATAAAATGAATAAAGAAAGAAAGTAATTTTTAGAACATAAACAAAAAAAGTAAAAGAAAAGTAGATAGATAGATAGGGAAATAAATTATATAAATAGATAAAAAATAAACAGATGGGCTGATGATCAATAAACAATAAGATAAAAGATTAAATATATAGGATTATAAAGATTAAGTTTCTAAAGAGATGTTCAATTATAATTTGAAAAGCTTTAAAAAGGGGAGATATTAGGAAATAAAATAGATAGGTAATGTCAATGATTGATTAATTAATAAGTTAGATAAGCATATAATAAAAGATAAATAATTCATTCATAAAATTACACATTTCTTTTTCTTCTTATTTTTATTTCTATTTAAACCAGCCAGAGATTGTTTTTTCTTTAAGACATTTGATTGAGAAGAAGATCTATTTGAATTATTTAAATTTCTTTGAGATTTTTCTTTAGATATATTATTATTTGAAGAATTATTTGAATTATCATTATTATTAGAATTATTATTTGAATTATTATTTGAATTATTATTCAGACTATTTTTATTATTTGAATTATTATTATTTTTATTATCAGATTGATCATCAGTTGAAACTTCTTTTCTCATGATTTGTCTAACAACATCAATAAAAGCTTCTTCAACATTAGTTTTAACTCTTGCAGAAGTTTCATAAAAGGGTACATCACCCCATTTTCTTGAAACATTTATACCATCTTGAGGAGATATAGCTCTATCATTAATTAAATCACATTTATTACCAATTAAAACCATTGGAACATTATTTGAATCTTTAATTCTTAAAACTTGATCTCTTATTGATAATAATTCTTTTAAAGAATTATCATCAGTTACAGAATAAACTAATAAAAATCCAGTACCAGATTTTATATATAATTCTCTCATTGCAGTAAATTGAGCAACACCAGCAGTATCTAAAATTTCTAAATCACAAGGTCTACCATCAATTTCAATTTGTTTTCTATAAGAATCTTCAATTGTTGGATCATAAGATTCTATATAAACACCTTGAACAAATTGAACAGTTATTGAAGATTTTCCAACACCACCAGCGCCTAAAACTACTAATTTATAATCTCTCATTTTAATAATTTATATTTATTTATTGATTGATTGATTGATTGAATGATAGATTGAATGAAAAATTTAGATTTATTATAATATAGTAATATATAATATAATATAATGAAGAATTAAAGATAAATGAATGAATAATATAAGATTATTTATTTATTTTTTATTACTATTAATGATATTAATATGATTTTAAAAGGGATTTTAAAGATCAATTAAATTTAGGATTCTTAGAATACTTAAAATACTTCAAATATTTGATATATTTAGGATATTTGATATATATTTAAGATCTTTGATATATTTAGGATATTCAAAATATTTAAAACTTTTGGTAATTGAAATATTTAGGAGATTTAAAATAATTAATAAAATTAGAAGATCAAAATTTATTAGTATTAAGATCCAAACAGGTACAGTAATTGAATGTTAATGTAAAATTTGATGTAAATTTGAAGTAAATTTTAATGTAAAATTTAATGTTAGCTAGGATTAATATGAAATGCTGAATTGAGATATGAGATTTGAGATTTGAGATAAGTAAAGTTAAGAAAATTAGGAAAATTTAAGTGAAAGAAGGAAAAAAATAAATAAATAAATAAATAAATAAATATTTCAAAAGATTATCTATGGTAATTAAATGATTTTTTTTTTTCAAATAGCCTAAAAGGAAATTAAATGAAAAAGTAAAAAAGTAAAAAAGTAAAAAAAGAGAGAAAAAGAAAGATAAAATGGTAAGATTTTTACTAAATTGTATGTGTAAAGTAAGTGAATGAAATAATAATATCAAAATACAGTGTCAAAGCTTGATAGCTTAAGCATGAAAGCTTTATGTTCTTGAGGTTAATCAATCTCAAAGCAGAAAAAAATGATTTATTATTCAATTGATTGATTATTTTATTACTGAATATTTATCAAATAATTATTGAATATTTCTTGAATATTTCTTGAATATTTATTTCTTTATTTCCTTATTTACTTATTCACTTATTTGAGATTATTTGAGATATGTTGAATAAATCACCAAAAAAACACTAAAATTCATTAAAATTTATTAAAAATTCAATAAAAATCACAAAGTTTGCACCGTTTCCGTTACTGGAACAGGAAATCTGAGCAGCATCTGAAAAACCAACAAAGAAAATACAAATAAAGTACAAAGAAAGTACCAGAGAACTAGCTCCAGGTGAGAATTCCCAGAGAATTCCCTGAGCTCAGATATCTCACAGTGAGGTGAGTCTGAGGTGAAGCGAGCGACTGACGCGTGGAATGCGGTCGTGTAGCAGTAGTGTTTAGATCAGGCAGCCTCAGGAAAGTTCTATAACAATGATAATACCACACCAATGGTAGATCCATGATATTGGTACCTCCACAAACCTGGTAAACCCATACTGTTGGTAGATCCCTTTATTTGGTAGATCCATCACAATGGAGTGTGCATTAGATTACGTTCACATAACGCCACCACCCTCAGTATGCATTACTCCCAATATAGCAATTTCAAACTTACGAGGGCTTTCTGGGATCTCACTTTCCGGTTTAACCATGTGATTCACTTTTCTTTATTCAAGTTGCTGTAAATTTTCTATTTCTTTTACTTTTACTTTGAGTTTAACTTTAATAACAGTTGAAATTGGAAAATGATTACAAAAATTATCAATTTCATTTCCCATTTTAAATATAACAAGATCTATTTATTAAATGAAAACAATAGATATTGATTTTATTTATTTATCAAATCCTCAATCAATTCATCAACTCTTAATTCACAATCATCATCATTTTCATCAAATTCATCATATTCATCAATCCCTTTATCACATTCATCATTCAATATCTTTAATATAAATATAATTTTTAAATTTTAACTATGTCAAAACAAAATAATCTCAATTCATTTCATTCAAAAAAATTTAAATCTCCTGTGATTAATAAAGAATTAACAAGACAAGCTGTATTTAAGTCGCATTCAAATTATTCAACTCCAATTTCAAATAATAAATTTAAAATCAATAATAATAATACTAATCTTTATTCAAATCATAATTTAAATAATTCAAATGATTCACTTAATTCATTCAATTCAAATCAATCCAATCAGTCCATTCAATCTATCCAATCCATTAATTCAATCAATTCAAATTATTCAAATCAATCTAATCAATCTAATCAATCTAATTATTCAAATATTTCAAATGTTCAATATAATAGTGATGAAGAAAATGATAATTATAATACCCCAATTCATAAACATAAATTAGAGATTGATAAAGAAAATCATTCATTATATAATAATAATAACAATGAAAACAATAATCAAAACAATACTGAAGATTTAACAACTTTAATTCCAAAAAAATCTTCAAATATAAAACCATTACCTCCATTATCTTCAATATCTTTAAATAATAATCACAATCATAATAATACAAATATCAATGAAAATAAATTAAATTCTTCTAATTCTCCAATTAATAATTCAAATCTTATATTTAAACCAAAAATTGATCAAGATTTTAAAAATTCAATAAATTCATCTCCTTTAATAAATACAAATCAAAATAAAATTATACCAATAAAACCTTCTTTAAATCAAATTCAAATTCATAAACAAAAACAAAAACAAAAACAATTAAAATCTCAATTACAATATCAAAATTCAAATAAAAATCAAAATATTTTAAATTCTTCTTTTAAAACTCCAATTAAATCTTTTAATAATAAAAGATTATCTTCTTTAATCGATTCTCCAATTCCAGATTTAACTCCTCCAAAATCAAGTTCAAAAATTTATCAACATTTAGATAATATTTCTCCAATTTCAATTAAAAATTATAATAAACCAAATAAATCTTTGAATAAAAATTATAGATCTTTTTCTTCTCCAATTTTATATTCAAAAAAAAATTTATTAAAAGATATTAATAATATCAATAACATCGATAGTAATAATAATAATAATAATAATAATAATGATATAAATTTATTATTAAGAGATTTTAGAAATTATGAAACAAATTTAAATAATCAAATTTTAAATTTAAATAAAAAACAATCAAATTTATCTCAAATTAAAAATTTAAAATTATTATCTCCAATAACAATTAAAAAAGATAATGATTTAATAAATAAATATATTTCAATAAATAAAAAAATCTTAAATTTTTATTTTAATTTCTTTATTGAAATTATTTTTAATAAATTTCCAGATTTTAAATCCTTTAAATTAAATAAATTTAATAATTTTAAAAAAAATTTAAAATTTAATCTAATCAATTCAATTGATGAAAATTATTCTAATTTTAAAAATGATTTAAATTTTCAAAATTTAAGTAATTTTGATAAAAATCAATTTGAATTAAATTATAAAAAAAATAAAAAATTTGCTATAAAAAACCTAAATAATCAATTAAATTTAAAATTCAAACAAATGTTCAATATTGATATCGATTTTAATAAAAAAAATTTTAACGATAATGATAATGATAATGGTAGTGATTCAGATAATGATTTAGATAATGATTATGATGTTGAAGATTATTTCGATACTAGTGAAATATCAAATGATTTTGAAATGAAAGATTTATGTAAAGAATTGAATATTGACTATAATTTAATCTTCAATAATCCTTTTGAATATAAAAACGTTGATAATAATGGCTATGATGATAATATTTATAATAATAATAATAATTGAAAAAAAAAATAATGTTATAAATTCTTCATCCTCTCATTTTTTTTTAATTTTGCATTTTGTAATTAATTTTTCATTTTTTATGGCTTTTTTCCTTGCTAACTTATTCTAGTATTAATTTATACGTGCTTCTCAAAAACTTTATAGCTTCATTAATTCATTGCTACATTTCCTTATTAATATTTTTTTCAATTATCACTTTATTTTCTTTTCTCTTCTATTGTGTGTAAATTTGTGTGGCTTTTTTAATTTTTTCGTGTTCTGAGACTTTTTTTTATATATTTCGAACAAATAATCATTTTGCTAAATAACTAGATATAAATTTCATTTTTTTTTTTACCAATCATCAATATATGTATTTCACCTTTTCATAAACTCAATATATTGAAATACGAGAATATTTAAGAAAATCTATGGCTTAAAAAAAGAAACTTTAATATAATAAGAAAATCATAAATTCAGGTTTATACAAAGCATAAATCAAAATAAAAAAAAATTATAATAATGAAAATAATGAGAAACTCTTAAAAAAAGGCTCATTATAAAGAAATAAGTATACTATATAATAATAGCAAGAATAATGATATTGATATAAGAATGAATAAGCAACCCATCTAGCTATAAATATAAAATTTGAAACCACAATGAAAAAAAATAATAAATACAATAATAACCACCCTAATAATAATGATAAGAAAAAAGATAATAAGAATGATGATAATAATAATGATAATAATTCAATGAAAAAATTTAATTTTTAAAAGAAGAGAAAAGAATATGAGAATAATATATATAAATGGTTGAGAAAAAAGCTCTTAAGAAAATGCTTTCATTGGGGATCTCAATAAATTTGAAAAATTGGGACTTTTTGAATGTTTTTTTCCTTTTGAATCCTTTTTGGTTGAAGAGCCTGAAGAACTTGAATTACTTGTTTTCATAGATGCACTTGAAATGGATGTTTTAGAAGGTATTCTTTCAAGTTTATTATTGTTACTATTATTTGAATGAAAATTATTGTTATCACTATTATTACCACTATTGTTATTTGAAGATATTTTTTTTTGTTCGTCATCCGAATTTTTTCTTTCAACTGCAATTTCTGCTAAGTCTGATAAAGAATTATTACTATCATGAACTATACTTTTGATATTCAAATTTGATTTACCTGGACTATTTCTATTAAACTTTGGAAAGTCATTAGAAGAATAAAAAATATTTTCTGATTGTGCTCTTGAGTGAAAACTTTTTTTCTTAGTAATCATTTTTGAAGATGCTGATCTTGATATACTCGAGCCAGATAATGAATTTGAACTTAAATTTGATGAAAGATTATAAGAAGTTTGAGATTTGACTATTTTTGGTGAAGATAGTTTATTTGAAGAAGAATCGGTTATATCTGAGTTGGATCTTCTTCTCTTTAAAGAGTTTGATCTTTTATGCTTTGAATCTTTATTTAACTCTTTACCTTTTTCAGTTAATTTTGAAATAGATGATGGATCTTCATTTTGCCATTTATGAAATTGAATTACATGTTGTAAAGAGCTCATTGATATTGGTTCATTTTTTTTATTAGTTGGAATTGAAGGTTTTGGTTGAAAGTTACTATTGTTACTATTACTACTACTATTATTACTATTAATTGAGGATTGATTAATAATGGTTTTAGGAGAAGAAATTTTTGAAGAACTTTGAGAAGAACTAGAAGAAACTGGTAATGAAGCATTTAATGGATATCTTTGAGATTTATTGAGAAATAGATTATTATTTTGAATTTTTGAAAATTGAGAAACAGGAACATTGAAATCAACTGAAACTGCTTCAGGAATTGTGGATGACGGAATTGGTAATGAATTATGTCTTGTATGATGACTTTTAGTCAATGAAGCAACAGCTGCTGCACCGATTTTCGCAGGAGATTTTGGTCTTGAGTTTCCAGTGGAATTTGGAGGTAATGAACCTCCTCCAAATTTGAAATATGCAGGAGGAACAGGATTCAAATTATATGGAGATGTTTTGTATAATTCATTTGATAATCTATGGTTATGTAAATGAGAACGAGAATGAGAATGGATATGAGAATTTGAAGGATTTATTGGAGTTGATGGATTATTAGATTTGATTATATTTGGAGGATCATCTAAAGTTTTTTCATTAAAATTTTTATTTTTATTTGTAGGAGTATATAAATTTTGATTTAAATTATTAATTAAAGTTAATAATTCAGAATTATTATTATAATAAGAATTTTTAATATCTTTTGAATCTTTTGAATTTCTTGAATCATTTTGAGAAGTAATTGAAGATGTGATATTATTTAAAAATAATAAAGGAATTAAATTTGCAGGAATATTATAATTTATTGCATCTTTTAAAATATTTAAAGATTTATTAATTGATTCACATTTATAATAATCTTGTTTAGTTTTTTCTTGTTCTTGTTTTAATAAAATTGCTTGATTTAAAACATTTTCAGAAAATGACCAATTTTTAATATTAGTACCAAATATTGAAGAAATTACAGATAAATTACTTTTTTCATTTAAATTTTTTTCTTTATCTATATTAATATTCATATTTTCTTTTATATTTTTGTTTTTCAAAGTATTTTGATTAATTGAACTTGATTCTTGAATACTTTGTGAAGACATTTTGATTCAAGAAAAAATTTATGAAATTGAATGAACTTATATCACTTTATATCAATTTAATTGAATATGAATAAAAATTAGTATTATAATTGTTTAAAACAAAAGATTTTTATATTTTGAATGAAAAAAAATTTTCTTTCTAGAAGTTTTAAATATAATATTCAAATCAAAATTTTCTTGAATTTGTCAAGGAATAAGTTGAAATTGACTTTAATGGATTGAAAAAAATAAACAAACAAACAAAAAAAAAAATGATAAATTAGTCTGAAATTGAAAATTATAAATGAATTTAGAAAATCTATGAAAACTTGAGAAGAATAAAAAATTCAAATAACTATTTTTATAGAATTTTTTATTTACTTTTAGCCTTATTGATGAATATAATTGAAAATAATTAAAAATAGTATAAATGAATCAATATTTATGTTTATATTTAAATGATTTGTGCTGGTTATGATAAATTTTGGAAATGAATTTTTTTTTTTCTTGAATGATAAATACAATAGATCTGAGATGAAAAACGAGGTTTTCCAGTTATTTGTTCTTTTTACCAGATTATGGATATTTTGATAATAAATATGAAAACAAAATTCTATTCAAATCTATCTTATTTCATTTACAGATATTCTTTGTTTTATTATATATATATTTATCGATTTAACAGGAAAATAATATAAAAATGGTAATAAAAATAGTGATAAAATACAGTGAATAGTATTATTATCAATATTAAATAGTTGCTTAATTAATCTACAGTATTACAATACAAAGAAAGTACAGTATTATTTGTAGTGGATTAGCAATTTGTGAGTGCCGATAGAAGCCAGGGTTGTTACTTCTTTGGGTAATTATTAATATCCCGAGCCAGAAGCTTGAATTTAGATCAACTAATCAGGAAATAAATAAAATTAAAACACATTAGTGCTGCATCTTACCTATTTTTGCTGCTTTTTACAGCTTTGGATTGTTTTTCAAATGATTAAAATCAGGAGAGCTGGCTATTTCCGTATCCGAAGCAATGCTGGTACAGATTAAAAAGGAAATTCTATTCAAATAGGCAATAGAACACTTAATTTTAATTAAATTTCTAAATTTAAAACCAAAAAGGAGTTTTCAACGATGTGAACGCCACGCGAAAATTCATGGCGTTTCTCAGGGGTTAAGAAAAAACACGTCCGAAACAGGAATATTTTCATCTTGTTACTCCTGTATATTGCTGTGTAATATTTATCACTCGAGTAACGGTATAAATTGAAGCCAAAGGTTTGGGACTTTTCTTTTTGATTTAAAGCAGTCCCACAAATATGGTCTTTGTGGTTGATTTTTAAATATTTTTGAATATTTTTATTGGAAAGTTTCGAATTTCTAAGGTTTTCATGATAAGAGAAAGATAACTTTGAAGAAGATTAAAAAATACAACTTCATGTGAGAGAGATTATTATGAATATTAAATAATAAAATAAAAAATAATTGAAGAAAGAAAAAAAGCTCACTATTGTGTAACTTACTCAACTGAATGAATAACTGTCACTTTGAGAAAGATAATGAATAATGAATAATGAAAATCATTATCAGAAATTATAATTATTGAGAGATTAAACCAATATTAATCTACAGGAAAAAATGGTTGTGATTAGCTTTCTTTTGACAGATGTCAACGGTCAAGAGCCTCAAGGCATTCCTAAACTCTGTGAACTCCTCGTGCTTTTTTTACGTGATTTGTGTTTACACGATATGTGTTTAAGTGTTTAAGTGTTTATGGAGTAACGTAGTAACGATAATAATCAGGCAAGTTAACGTTAGATCTGTGGGACAGCGCTCGGGTAATTGCCTGATTCCGCTCTGTCGCCATTTCTGGGGATCTTGGTTACTATGGTAATACAATCCTGGGGTGAGGGGTGATTTTGAAGTTCCAGGACCCTCAAGGCAAAATGTGCTAGAAATTGTAATTAGAATACTGTTATTGAAATTCACCCGACAAGTTGGGTCCGAGATTGTGGATAAATGCATTTTCCTGATCTAAAAGGTGCGTATTGTGCTTTTACTTGTGCATATGAGTACATTCCATATGTGACAATCCTGGTTTTATTTTCTTCGAAGTTCGAAGTTTCCCGTTTTTGCCTATCTTAGTAGATCTGCCTTCTGTACGGTTAAGTAGCACCGGAGGTCAGTTTATGTTACCCGAGCGCGTTTGCAAAGCAACCCACCGATCTGGGTTGTTTGTTCTAGGTATCGGTGAAATCAATTTCAATATTAATTCCATTTTAACTCCATTTTGACTCCATTTTAACTCCATTAGTTACGTAATGGAGTTTTAACTCTAGATCTGTGAACGTTAAAAAAATCTGGGCAGATTCTTTTTTTATTTTTATTTTTTTATTTTTTTTTCATTCAATTTCTGAGAAAAAAAATTCTCTTAACTTTTTTAATAAAAAAAATACCAAATAACAATATTATCGCAAAGATCGTACAAACGACTTCATAAAACTAAAAAACTCATAAAGTGAATAGGTAACGATAAAAAGTATGTATCACTATTTGTGTCAGTATCAAATTTGTTGAAATAATTTAAAAATCCGATACTATTTTGGAGTAAATTATTATTCAAATTAAATGGATTGACTCTTAATAGGTTTGAATTTGTGTTTCTATTTCTTGGATTAAACAACTACTAATAGTATTAGTAAGTCAAGCTAACGAAGTTGAGTGAAGCTAGGAGTATTGATGGGTAATGTTTACTTTTCTTGATTCACTTTAAAGCATTAATATTATTATTATTATTAATATTTCATAATTCGTCTTCTTTTTATTTCACTATTAGTGGTTGTAGTAGTTGTAGTTACTGAAGTTTTCTCGTATCATTTTCAAACAAATTCAAAGCGATAATAGCCGAATCCATGGCATTTCTCAATATAAATTTATAATTCGGTTAACTCATCATGAGAGAGTTAATTTAGGTCATCAAATAATATAATCATTAAATCATTAAATCATTATTAAATCAATAATAAACAAATAATCTATTGTAAATAAATTCATAAGCCAAGATGATTGGATTGATTAAAAACTAGTTTAAATACTATCTGTGTATTATACAGTATCAAGGGAAGTTATTCTCGTGTTAAATTTCGAATTCAATTCAATAATCAATAATCAATAATCCTTTTTTTTTTATTTTTTTTCGAGTCGAGTATTTGAAATACTATTTATATAAAACTGTAACAAGAAAATAAAATAAAACAAATAATAAATAATATTTACTAATCTATCTAGATACAGAAATGAATTATTCCTTTAATCAGTTTTTCAAAGCTTTGAATGCCCCATTTGTGTGTTTTATCGTTTGATAATTACGTATTCTTTCATTTACTCCATATATTACTCCATTCCAATTTTAAATCTTTTTGTAAAGCAGTAATAATAGGGAAATATTCTGTTAATCTTACAGTCTTCTAGTAACTAATATTCCATTATAATTCTAATTATTCTACAGTGCCAGAAGATGAAATATAATTTTATATTCCTTTTCATTATTTTTTTATTATTCTCAAAATACAACAAAGTGGCGTATAAAAAGTCGAATATTTCGAATTTCAAGGCTCGAACCTGGATCTCAGGCAGTAAATCTGCTGAGCACAACTTCCTCCGAAATGTGCCACGCCTGATTTTACACGGCCCAACTTCCGATTCTCGCGTTTATTTTCGTTTTCGAATTCGCCATCCTCTGCTAACAAAAAACAAATATTATTATAAATATTTTCCTTTGTTTCCTTTAGATCCTTTATTTCCTTTATTTCCCTTTAACTCCCTTTAATTTCCTTTGAATTCATCTTTATTTACTTTAGGAATTACCTTTTATTGATTCACATCATGATTGATTTGAAACTCTTGAGACATCTTTGAAAACAATTCACATTAAAACTAATAATATTATTAATATAGCCTACAATAAATGTATCACACTATCACTCCAGTAATTGTTTAATGAATGGTCTCAGTATTTGTAAATGAATTCAGTAATCAACTCAATTTAATTTAATTTTAGAGTCCAATCAATCTAATAAAATATTATCAACCCAATTAAATTCAATTAAATTCAATTCAATTCAATTAAATAAACAATATAAACTAAAAACTAAAGGTTTATAAATCTGCTGTTGATTACTAAGTCCAGTTTTAATATCTTTTGTCTCTAACCTAAAAAAAACATGTTTCATTTTTTTATATGATATTTATAAATAATTCTTTAGTTTATGCTTTTAAAGACTTCTCTGATATATTGAATAAAAAAGAATAAAGAACTTATCTGAATAATATTAACCACCTATTAATTTTTATTAAAAGGCAAATCTGAATATTATTCATTTCTTTATTTCGTTATTTATTTATTTATTTCAAATATTTGAATATCCGTATATTTCAAAACCATATTTTTCATTATTTCTTGCTCCGATTTTCTTGATCAAATAAACAGAAGTTTAAAAGAAATATTATTATCCTATCCATTTCCATCTTATCGTTACAATATTATCTACATCCTGAATATTAAATACTGATAATTTATTAAATCCTGATTCCAGTTAAATTCTGTTTATATCCAGAGTTAAGTGCATTTCCCTGTCATTTTCTAAAATTATATCATACTTACATTAATTCTTGAAATTTTAGTAAAAAAAAATTATTCAAATTAATGAAATTACTGAGATTATCATTAGACTCTTCAATTGTTTTCAATACTCTTCAAAACCTTTTAGATCTTCTGAATTCTTTTAAACTCTCTTACAATTTCAAAATAATTTCAATTATTACCAATTATTATCAATTATTTTATACTATTTTCAAACAATCTTAAACACTTCACCACTTAAAAAACTTTCTTATTTATCTCAAAAGTTACTCAATTACAAATTCCATTCTTTACTTATTTTTGTTTCCTTTTCTTTTTCTCTTCACACTTTTACCTTTTTACCTTTTTACCTTTTTTACTTAACTTCTTAATAATATTCTTAAAAAAAAATTTTATTTGGGCAATTTTTAAATTAATTTTTCTTACTCGACCACATACCAGTAAGATACAATAAAATAATATTATTTTATATTTTATTACTTTATTATATTTTATCAATTACCGTACAATAAAACAATTTTTCTTTTTCTTATTATTATTATTCAATATTTCATTATTTCAACTTTTATTACCTTTATTATATTACTTTTACAACTTCACTTAAAAATCATATAAATTATATTCAATTCCCACTATTTTATTTAAAAAACTTATATATTGAAATCTTTTTTTATTTTCTTGTTTTCAAAAAAGGTCTTCTACTATTACCATTACTTACACTTCTGCTTTTGTTTTTACTTTTACTTTTACTTTTATTATTACTATAATTTCAATTATACTAATTCTCGAGTAAAATTATTATAAAAATACTTCTATAATTAACACCTATTCAATACCAATTACATAGCTTGTTTACCTTTTAAAAAAAAATTTTAATTACCAAAAAAAATATCCTTATACTTTAGTTTCTGATCTCTCATCCAAGAAATATTATTACAAATCATTATAAATAAATTTAATATAATATAATATAATATATATACATAATATATATGAAAATTAGATAACATTTATTACAATTATTATCATAATGTACCATCAGCAGCAACTTTCCAATAGCTCAAATACTTCAACAACTCAAAATATTATAAATACTAATATAAATTCCCCTTCAAATAATTTAAATACCCTTAATAATATGAATAACATCAATAATAATACTAATAGTATTAAAAACAATAATAACAAAAATTCTAATTCTAATTCTAATATTAATAATTCAAATAATCTTAATCAAATGAAAAGATCAAGTATAAATAATTTATTAAATAATGATAATTCATTAAATAATACTGATAATATTAATATTCAACAGCAAAAACAGATGTTTCCTGCTTATCATCCTATAATTCCAAAATTATCTCCTTCAAATCAAAATATTTTATTAAGCAATAATCGTTTAAAAAATTTAAATATGAATATGAATATGAACAATAATAATAATACCACAAATCATCATAATAATAATGTTCATTTGAATTCTATCGATAAATTCAAATTATCCTTCTTAACAAATCCAAATCCAACTTCAAATTCAGCTTCTAATCAAAATCAGAACTATTCTCAATCACAACAATCTAAATCTCATCAACAAATTCAACTTATTCAACATCAAAGTCAGAATCATATTCAACAACTTCATCATCAACAATTTTCTCATCATTCTACAAATATTTTCACTCTACCTTCACCACCACTTTCTCAACCAAGTTCTTCACCTGTCTTCAATAAATCTACTATTGAATTAAAATCTTCATCTTCATCTTTATCTAATTTATCAAATTTATCAACTTTATCCAATTTTTCAAACTTATCAAGTTTATCGAATCTTTCAAATTTAAATACAAAAAAATCCAATACAAAAAACTCAAAAAATGTCCATAAATTAGAAAATAATATTATTTCTAATAATGATAATAATGGAGAAATCCCAAAAAAGAAGAGAAGAAGAAGAAGAAAGATTGTTGATCCTAATTCTCCAGTTGTTTATCAAGCTAAAAAAAATAAATCTTTATTAAAAAATTTAGCTAATTTATCAACAAAAAATATTGTTCCAAAAATCAATTACCCAATTCATCAATCGCAATATTTTGATCCAAGTAATTTCAAAACTACAGAATATTGCTGTGCAAAATTTTTAAATAATACTTTGAATTCATATGAATATAAAATTGGTGAAGAATATATTATATGGCATATGACTACTGGTCATATTTTATTTACAAATATTTTAAAAATTTTAAATTTTAAAGTTGATATACCAAAATTAATCAAAGATAATTTTGAAGAATTAGATCCAAATTCAAAGATAAATTGTATATTACCTGAATCTAATCAAAATTTAATCAAAGTTAAAGGTGGTGTTACAAAAATTCAAGGTACTTATATTAGTTATGAGTTTGCTTATAAATTAGCTACAAAAATTGCTTATAAAATTAGATATGCTTTGGTTCCATTATTTGGAGAACAATTCTTAAGAGATGTATTACCTTTTGATCATCCATTTTATGGCAAATTAATAATTGATGATAGTAAATTAGCAGCTTCTTATATTCTTTGCAGTATGAAGTGATTATCTTTATCAATTACTCATTTTCAAATAAATTTGCCTTGTCTAGTTTACTTCTGAATTAATTTTCAATTTACTTTGTTAATTATTTTTCATTATTATCTCATTATAATTTATTGAGTATTTTATTTATCTATTTATCTATCTATTTATTTTTTTACTTAACTACTTATCATTTATCCTTTATCCTTACTCCTGTGTCTTATAATTTACATTTTCTCATTCTATAAAATTCAGAAGTATTCTTTTTTATCCTTACTACTTACTCATCATATATTCCATATAATTCCTTCTTCATCAATCATTCAAATAGTGTGTTTTTTTCTTATATTATATGCTTGCCTAAATTATTGCTTTCTGTGTTGTTTTTATTTCATTATTTCTTTTCACATTAATTAAAAAGATGTTTATCCTTATAATGAAACTTATCATTTAATAATTTTAGAGTTATTAAAAGATATGATATATCTATCCATTCCAGCCTATTACTTAACAACTGATAATTATTATTAATCTCTTCATTTTAACCATGTATTGTTTTTAATTTTTCTTTTTTTTTTCTTTAAGTTACGCTGATTTTTTTTACAATTTCAATTTTTCTATTTATTTTTATTTATTTACTATATTTCATTTTTATCTATATTAATATACATATTTCCTTTTTTTTTCTCAGAAAAATAATCATTACTTGTCGTCCAGAAAACTGTAACTAGGAGATATTGATGAGACATAACTGTTTAAACTCCCTCCTTCATGAATGAAACTATAGTATACGAGTTGTAGGATATTCTTGATCATTTTTCTGAAAATTTTTTCTCCGAAAATTCGTTTGTTTTTTTTGCATGATTGGAAAATTTTAGTTGCATTTGTAAGTTAGATACTTGTCTTTTTCAATGAATTGACTCTGGTTTTGATGAATTAAGTACAGGTATGACCTGTTTAGCCTAATAAGAGGTATTGAAAGAACCATTTTAAATCAAATTCATAACCAATAACATAAAATTAATTCTTGAAAGTTTTTACTCTATCTCAATCCAACATAATCAGTTTCACTCAAATTCAACAAATGCTATCGATTGGAAGAATCTAAAACAAACAAAGTCGAATTAAATCGAAAATAATACACTACTGTAGAAATTATGATTCTGTGATCTTTGATATTTGTTCTCTGATCTTTGTTCTTTGATATCTGTTCTTTAATCTTTTAGTTCAATTATTATAATTTTTATAAATTTCCTCGATAATTAATTATTGATGATCATTGACGGGGCTAAATTTTGTACTATGGAGAAAGGGTTAAAAGATAAAGCTTTGACTGTGTATCGATTGTGGAAGAAATGGACTTAGAAAAGGATAGAAAAAACCTAAAGCCTCGAAATTAAATACTACAAGATCAATCAGTCTAATTAATATTGTAATTCACTTGAAAGGCGATTTAATTCTCGATGTAATAAAACATGTATAGACTTCTTTTACAATATCATCATCTATTATCATCTCGAATTTCTGCATAGAAACAATTGACAAATAAAAGTGCTGGAACTCATAAATTAAAAAAAATATAACTCTTTTAAAGAAATGTAATTAATTTTTTTTTTTTTCTTTTCTTTTTTTCTTTTTTGAAAAAGGATCAAAATTCTAAATATAAAGTCGACTTTGTTTTGTTGACGTTTTTTTCATTGGGCTTTCTCGGATAGTACAAAGAATGACAGCACACATAATTTTCAAATAGGTTAAGATTATCTCAACACATCACAAAAGAATATTTGAATTAAGAGTATTCACTACGGTAAAATTCAACAAAGTTGAAATCAATTTCACACTTCTTTTATTTAGAAAGTAAAATCAGTTATTCGCTTCCAATTTCATATGCTTTCATTTGAATCTGAATTTGAATATTCACTGAGTTGTGATTTTTAATTATCAACCAAGCAGAAGGTCAAATACTAAGATATATGTTAACTTACTCACACTCTTTCCCCTTAGTAAACTCAAACATACTTAGATTCAGAATGAGAACCAGAATAGAGGTTGATTTATAATCTGATTTCAAATCCGATTTCTGCTCTCACCCTTTTTTTTTTATTCTATGCTTTTGTGTTTGCACTGCCATCTAAGCTTTTGAGTCTTTTTTCAATGTTTGTATCCAGGACTGGAAAGAACGGATCCCCACGGATCCACGGCACAGTGCGGTTTCACCACGCCTCTGCGGTGTCCGCGAGGCCCAGTGCTGCTACAATGCAACTGCCTCCACAGCCGTTTTTACGGAACATTTCGCACCCATTTTTATTTTTTTGTTGTTTTTTTGTTTCTGCTTTTTGCCAAGCAGAGTTTGGCGCCTGCTTGAACCGCAAATCTTAACAGAAACTTTAATATTCCCTGTCGAGATTATCGAACGACCCTCTGTGAGCAGGAATTAAGCCCAAAATCAAAAAAAAAAACATACCTGTTATACCAGGATTCTCATACAGATCAGAAGTTTGCCAGAAGTTTGGAGAAATTGAAATTAATTAATAGGTCTGATTTTATTTAAACGTTGATAAATACACCAATAATTAATTCCTTTAGTCGTAATTATTTGTATGACGATTAGTTTACTTAAGATCATTCATTGTTTCATTAAATTTATGTTCAAAAATCTAATCAATTGGTCTTTTTTAAATGTAAATGTCTTATGACGTTATTAAGCTAAGTAAAATTACTAAATCGAAAAATTCCATTCATTAATCACCCTCGAACAAGCTGCTTTAGCTTGATCTAGGTTTTTTTTGTTTACTTGCAAAAAAGCCAATCAGAAAAAAAGATAAAGACCTTTTTAGCAATAGATAATAAATAGTCTTGTTAACTATTCTTCTAATCAGTCTTATCGAATGAACTGTAAGCTAAAATATATACCGTAACGTAGTATATCTGCATTAATTAATCCTTCATCAAAGTTGAATAAACAAGAAAAAAAAAAAAAAGATGATCCCCAATATCGCCTTCTCTTTCTCAAAATCTGTTAAAGAATATCGCTAGTTTTTATTAAATAGAATATTAGCCTTGATTAAATTACAATTTCTTATTTTGAGGGTTAGAAATTATAGTTTATATACTTATAATAGCTAATCTATGACACAAAAAGTCATATACTTTGCTCACAATTATTTTTTATGGAATTTCCTTATCGTCTAAATATTTCCTATCAGAAATTAATATTACAAATTCGTAATTAAAAGTATATCCATTTCTCCAGTTCTTCTTCTTTTTTTTTTTTTTTTATTATTAATTATTAAAATCAATCACGCTCTTATCTTTCTGATATTCATTTACTTTTATGATTATCAATAAAAACAGTTTGTAATTAATAGGCATTGTTATTGAATTTTATCTTTTTTGACATCATATCATTTAAAAATTTGCAAGTCTTCTTCTTTTAATTCTATCAACCAAACTATCGTCTGATATACTTTGAATCAATGAACGATCACTTTCATTAATTTGATTATTGAATTCCTCAATATAATCAGCTATTATAGAGTTTTTTTTTTGCAACATCCTTAAAGATTCTGGTAAATAATCCCCTTTCCCAATTTGTGAAGAGCTAAAATATTCAAATGATTTCAAGCAGGGAAAAAGAAGTAGTTCATTTAAATCATCTGAATTAAATTCCTTTTTAGTTCCTGAATAATTCAAAGGTTTGAACTTATCAATATTCCATAATGCTTCATTTGATCTCAAAATTTTCGATAAGCAAATTAAAATATTTAAAATTTTTTCCTTATGCCATTTTAAAGATCTATTTCTTTTTACATAGATCTCATTGAACTTATTTATTGAATTGAAAATTTGATTATCTATTGGAACAATATGCAATCTTAAAGCACCGAGTTTAATTGTCTTAGAAGAATTCAAAACTCTATAAGTCATTTTAAGAAAAGATCTTTCAACAAGATATCTCAAATCTATCATTAATCTTGATAATGAATAGCATTTTCCATTAATATTAAATTTTCTCGATGCCAGACTTGGAAATTTTAACCAGCACCATCCATCTGAAGTTTTACCTTCTTGACAAGATAATTTAGGAAAATCATACACAAGAAGTACTCCCAATGGTTTTAAATTATTCAAATCATTTGTAAACGCAGTGATTTCTTGCAATAATGAAATCTTTTGATTCACCATTTAAAGCCTTATCTATAATTTTTGACTTACAATACTTCATTATCCAAAGGAATTGATTAATTACTCTACTGTAGTTTTCTCATTAGTCAAATAGTTCTGTTTTCAATTCAAATACAATTAATAATCTATTTGAATAGTAATAATAATAATTGCCAGTTGGCTAATGTCATTGTTATGCTATGATTTTGTGACTTAGTTTCCACCTGACTAACTGACAAGCACCGCATTTATGGCCTCACACTATAATAAACTTTAAATTATGAAAAATACTTTATTTATTTTAACGCGTTTTGAAATTTTCCGAATTGTGATTTTTGTTTACATGAAAATATATTAAGAAAAAAAATAATTGAATTTGCTTGAATCTTTGAATAAAATCATTGAAACTGATAAGAACAATTAATTTATACTTCATTAAATCATTATCAATAATGTCAATCTTCATTGCAAAACAGGCTTTGATTGAAGTGACTTCAAGTAAAAATCCTCCAAGTGAATTATGTTCAAATGCCATGGATTTATATAATAATTCAAAAAGTTTGATATCTTTATCACGAATAGAAGAATCTTCAAGAATGGCTATATGTTGCTATTTAGCTACTGAATATTATATTAAAAAGAAAAGTAATAGTAATAGTAAAGTCAGTTTGAAAGCAAACTATAATACAATACCTTTGAAAGATTCTATTAAAGATCAATTGGTTGATACTTTTGAGAGAATTTTATTCAAATCTAAATATAAAAAAAATATCAATAATAAAAATGAAAATAATTTCGAATTAACTCCAAGAAAGATCGGAAGTATTGCAAATCTGGATACTTTAAATATTCTTAGTCCTGATAAAAAAAAGAGAAAAAGAATTAGTTCAACTAAAGTTCAAATTATAAATCAAATTGAAGCTGAAAAAAAAAGAAATCATGCTATAGCTTTGGAGAATACTGAGGAAAGTAATAATAATACCGAAGAAAAATCGATTAAGTTTTCTTCTCCAGTAAAGAAAAAGCAAAAATTAAATAATACCACTCAATATTCTCCAAGTAAATCTTCTCCATTGAAATCTCAAATTTTAAATAAAACTTCTATAAAAAAATCAACTAAATCTCCAACTAAATCTCCAAATAAAAAAATCATGGAGGTTTCATTGACTGACATTATTGAAATTTGCAACGAATTCAAAATTACTCAATCGATATTATGTAATATAATAATTTTCTTCAAAAAATTTCAATCAAAAGTCAATAACGAGTGGGGCTTTTTATTTGGTTTAATTTCTTTAGTTTATCATAAGATTTTCTATAAAATTATTAAAAATCAAAAAAATTTTGGTTTTTTTAATAACTTCATAAATAATCTATTCAATTTTAAAAAAGTTGGTTTAATTAAAAGTCAATTGAAAAATTGGATTAAATATGTTGAAAATTTGATAAAAAATGAAAAATGGTTTATGATCTTAGAAATTAAATATGGTTTTAATGAAAATCAAAATCAGGACCCATTTGATTTAAGTAATAATATCAGTTCAGTTAATAAAAACAAATATAATTATTTATATTCAATTGGTGATTTAATAACTATTGATAATAACGCAGTTACAAACAATCAGTATTGGTTGGAGAGTGTTCAGGAAAAAATTAAACTATTGGATCAATTTTAGAAAATAAAAATTCCTATCTCTGGTTTTGAATGCAACGCAATTTCAATAATTTTATACCATGAAACGATTAAATATTCAACCACTTTTTTTTTGGATAATAATGCCAGTAATAAAGGCACTAAGAGATGATTCATATTTGTTGTTATTAATTTACTGTTAAAGCTTGAATCGATAGTTTTTAGATAAGTTCTCACCATTATCAATCTAATAAGAATATAACTAGAACTGGGGATAAACTTTGAGCTAATAAGTTTTGATGAGTTGAAATAAAAGTAAACGTGCTATTAAAGATTTTATTCAAGATAAATGAGTAAGGGATTCAAATTTTCAAAAAAGTTCTCCTGTTTAGAAATATAAGTTAACGGGTAAATAAATTTAACTTATTTTCAAGTTCTTATCAAAGATGGAATATATATAATAAAGGAGTATTTCAAAGATGAATTAATAACCAATCTGAAATTATTTTCAAAAAGTCATCAAGAGAAATTGAAATGGAATTCAAAAGAGTATATTCAATCATAATTTGGGATCATTAGCTTGTACAATATGATAACAATAAATTATTTTTTTCGAATTTTCTTTTCAGAACCTTCTCTCTTTTTAATAAATCTTTCAAAGCTATTTCAAAACCTTAAGGGTATATGAGTTGAAAACTGTAACACAAATGAATTTGGAGTGGTAAAAAAACAAAGGAAATATTTTTTTTTGTTTACAGAAAAAAATTAAAAATTATTGAAGACATTCAATTTGTGGGAAACTACAGTTATATATACTTTAAAAATTATTTCAGTTTAATTTATATATGAAAGCATTATATATATTATCGATTTCTAGAGATAGTACTCAAATAAACATATTTAGAAAGGATTTATTTACCTACTTTAGAACAATTTTTTTTTTTGTAATCAACAATTTGTCTAACTGAATCGTCTACTGACTCCCTCAAACCTCTCAATTTAAAACCAATTAAATCTAATGTTCTCGAATTGTCATAATAAACATATTTACTAGTAATTTTTTCAGAATTTATTGAGTTTGGATCACCTTTAGCAATTTTTCCATTTAATTCAGGAAAATCTTCATTAATAATATTTAAAACTTGTTGTGAAGAAAAATAATCACTTGAACCAATTAATCTTTTTTCATCACCAGAATTATTTTCTAATGCAAATAAATGAATTTTTGCAATATCTCTAACATCAATGAAAGCACTAGCAACATCATTGAAACATTTCTCATCATTTGGATCTGATTTTAATAAACTATTTACAACTTCAGCCGAAACATTTAATGTATCTTTATTTAAAGTATCTTCAAATAATTGAGGACCAAATACATAAACTGGTAAAACTGTAGTTAATGTGAAATGGATATCATCTTTATTTTCTTTATAAAATTTCCAAGCAGCTTTTTCAGCATATTTTTTAGAAGAAATATACGAGGTTTCTGGATTTTTTTTAGCAATAGACCAATCCATTGGATTCCAAGTATCTTCGTTATGAATGAAAGATTTATCACCTAATTTATCAAGATTAATAACAGCAGTCATTGAAGAAGTTATAATAACTTTTTTAACATTTTTACCAAAAGCTTTAGCAGCATTTAACATATTCAAAGTACCATTAACAGCAGGTTTTAAGAAAAATTCATCAGTATTTTCAGTAGTTGTATGATTAACAGGACTTGCAGTATGTAAAATATAATCAATTTCTGGATTATTTTTAATTGAATTATCAAAAGCATCAGGAGAAGAAATTTCTTGAACAATTTCAAATTTTAAATTAATTTTTGAATTAATAAATTTTTTCTTATATTTATTTAATAAATTTTCAGCTTTTTCAGAAGATCTAACAGTACCAATGACATTATAACCTTTTGATAATAATAAATCAATAATATGAAGAGCAATGAAACCTGTTGCACCTGAGACTAAAACTGTTTTATCGGAGAAACCCATTTTGTTATGATAGAAATATTAGTGAGTAAAAAAATGTGATTGCTTGATTAAGATTGATAATAATTCGAGATAATATTGTTAATTAAAATAATTAGATGATAACTTATGATAAGAAATTAATTGAAGAAAATAAAAAAAATAAATCAATTAATTTGACATTCTTTTATATTAAAATTTTGGTTAATTTGAATTGAAGAAATCTGTTTATTCCTTTTAAGAGAAATAAAACTACTATCATGTTATCAATGATAATCTAAATGCATTTCGAATTTCAATTAGTAATCACTCTGATTATAAATATTAACAATTTCAATCAGAATAATTTGAATGTTAATAAATACAATCCGACATATCAAATGTTTTCAAACTAAAATGATAATATATTGATTAGTAATTGAGTTTTATTCATATAATTTGAAATTTTTCACCTATTTTTGAATTTTACTTAATAACTAACAGCTATTACTAATTGAAATTTAAAATTTAGGTATCACCGATGAGCTCAATATATTCCGAGAAAAAGAATGAAAATAGAAATCAAACATGTTTATTTAAATACAGCTAAAAAGGAGGTAATATCCCTTTAGTTTTATTCTGTTTATTCAACTTTTGCTTCAACTAAATAATTTTATTTCTAATTTATTCTATTGCTGATTTTATTTTATTTCTATTTCTATTTGGCTTGTTGCCTGTGCTGTTTTTATTATTATTGTAAATAGCAGTTAATTCAGTTTGGAGTCCGCCTGGTTTTAGAATCCGTTAACAAAAATAAACCGGTGGCTGATATTTCCTTATCTTTATGTGGCGTATACAAGCCGCATTTCTGTTTAGCCTTTGTGATTGAAATTGACAGTAGCAATAGATTACAAGGATAAGTAAGTTATTTGTTTATGTGATTATGATTCTCTCTGGTCAAAAATTTCTTAAACTACATGGGTAAAGAATAATATTTTAAGATAAAGTGCATAATAATATAAAAATATAGTTAAAAAAAATGATAATCAAATACAAAAATAATGAAATGAAACAATGAAGAAAAAAGATGGTGAAAAAAGAAAAAAATCATAAGTATATTTAAAGGCAGTAAAAAAGTTTAGAAAAAGTGAAATTTTGAATTGAAAATAAGGATTACTCTCTGTAGCTTACTTCAGGTTTAATATCATCGTCATCATCATCAGCATTGATATTATCATTGGTTTTCTTAACTGGAGCTCTTGCAGATAAATCATTATGAAATTTTTCAAATCCCATAATTATATTAATGATTAAAAATGCCATAACTGCTCCACAAAATATAGCCATAACTTTTGCATAATCATAACCTGCACTACCATCACTATTTTTAACAGGAAATTTATTACCAATTTGAGATTCAATTGTTGATGAAGCAGAAGAAGCTAAATTACCTAATTGATAAGCTAACCCAGATGCAAAAGTTCTATAAGCTGCTGGACAAATTTCCATTATATAAAGTGAAACACAACCCCAAGCTCCCATAACAAAAAATTGTAACCAAAATGTACCAGCAGTTATACCACCAACAGTTTTTGGGAAAAATGCAGGATAAATCATTGCACCCGATCCAATAAAGCAAACTACTAAAGTTAATCTTCTACCTAAAATCTCTGTTAATTGTCCCATAACTAAACCACCACACATTGCACCAACATTAATTACACATAAAATCATTAATTTTTGATCAACTGTGACATTTCTTTGTTTAACTAACATTGTTGAATAAAGATCTTGAGATCCATGAGAAGAAAAATTCATTCCGGACATAAAAAATATAAGATAAATAAAAACTAACCAATGAGTTTTAAAAGCATCTTTTGCTTGACTCCAACCGGTAATTTTTTGATGTTTTTCTTCTTCAGTTAAATTTGAATTATGAATTCTAGTTGCTTCTCTATGTTCTAAGAAAAATTTACTTTCGGGTAAACATAATCTTGCTGCAATTAAAAGAACTGGTGGACCTGCTGTAAACCATAATAATGCTCTCCATCCTTCACCATCTTTATAAGAATTTAAAAAAGCACGATCAAAGACGACTGCTAATAGATATCCAAAATTATAACCAGGTAAGAAAAAACCTGCTAAAATAGAACGAGCTTCAACAGGTTGATCCTCCAAAGAAGTTGCAGCAGTATTTCCATAAAATCCACCCATGGCAATACCAAATAAAGCTCTAATAGCTAAGAATTGAGAATATGTTTTTACAAAACCACAACCAATTTCTAAAACTATAAACATAAAACAACATAAAATATAAGGATATTTTCTACCATATCTGTCAGAAAGTATACCAAAAATCACAGCTCCAACAGATCTAAACATTAAAACTAAAGTTATACCCCAAGTTATATCAGTTACAGATTTATTTAAAGTAACTGCAATATCAGGAGCAGTAACAGAAACAACAAAGAAATCCATTGCATCCACACTCCAACCTAACCATCCAAGAATATAAAAACACCAATTCATTTTTGTCATTAATTTTAAACCAGGTAATGGATTTAAAGCTGATAAACTTACCTGAGGTAATTGAAATAATGATGGAATTCTTGTTAACAAATAATTTGAAATTGATGGCCATGATAAATCTGGTGGTTTTTCTTCATATATAATACCTTGATGACTTTTTTCATTGATAACTTTTTTAATTTGCTGATCATTTTGATCAACTTCTAAATCTGTATTAAAATTATTTGTTTTTTCAACTGACATTTTTTATCGATTATTATTATTATTATTATTATTATTATTATTATTATTATTATTATTATTAGTGTATTTATATTAAAATATCTTTTATAGTTATAATAATACCTTTTCTTTATTTGATATTTATTTAATACTTTGAGAAATAAAATTAAGAAAAAAAGAGAAGGAAACTAAGATTATTTATAAACAATTTCAAAAGAATAATCTAGAGTTTAGATCAATGTTGTTTAATTTTCAAAAACAGTGAAAAAAACTAAAAAAGCAAAAAAAAGTTAAAAAAAGCGAAGTAAAAAAGACAAAGTAGAAAAAACAAAGTAACAAAGACAAAGTGAAAAAAAATGAAAATAAAAACATTCACATTTCTTCTCGTCATTGGAGAATTAATTGAATATCGGATTGGTCTTCAAGGGTTTTTACATTTTCAAAACAAAGATAATTTTATTATATCATTATCTAACGTCTATTGGAGTTGAAAAAGAATGTCATATCTTTAGTTTGTCTTGATAACTGATAATAAATAGTCGATAATTGTGGTTTATTCAAAATCATGCCATGTTTTCTTGATCTTTTGAGAAAAAAACAAAGTAGAAAAGTGCAATTTCCCCAGAAAAGAAAAATTAAAAGAACTTTTTTGCATTGAAAATGTTCCAGGACAAAATCTTATTTCTTTGTATTTTTTTCCAGCACTCGTATTTATGCAGAAAAGTGTGGGTCAAAGCTAGCACCCGCACAGTTTTTCCAGACACCTTCACAAATTCTGGAATTGGCTTGAAAATTCCCAGTTCTTTGCAATGCTAATCAATAACGGGTATCAAGCCCTGAGCAGAAGGCCCCCATTCGGAGCTGCGGGGTCACAAATGGGCCTTGGCAGAGGAAGTGTGGCACTGCCTAGAACAGTACCCAGTTACAAAAAATTCCGGGATGACAAAGATAAAACAAAAAACGGGAACCCCAAAAGTCCCATGTGGTGCGACCCACACATGACAAACAATCCCAAAAAGCCCAATAGAACCCCAATAGCCCCAAAAAGTCCTAAAAAGCCCCAAAAATGACATTTTTATTCTGTTGCCGAAGCGTTACCGTAGCATTGCTGAATATTTTTAGTTACGTAGGAATATAAAAAATAAAATGGGCAGGCTCAATCTTTAAAGACTGGCTGAAATGCTCTCCTTAATATTAACCAAGGAAAGTGTATAGACATGGAGAAATGGCACATTTGCTGGTTAAGATTCTACGTTATGGCATAGGCATATTCCTCCACCTTGCTTCATTACTATTTGCAGTAGTTTTTCTATCTTTTTTTGCTATCGCAAATGAGTTCAAGAACTTTGAACTCCAATAAAACTGTTTAAGCATAACTTTATAGAAAGAAACCCCCAATTTTTAAGTCGCCTAATCGAGTCTGCAAAGAAAAGAAATAATAAAGAAGGAAAAAATAAGAAAAGAAGGGAAAAAAAGAAGGGGAAAAACCTAATGTTGGAGAATAAATTTCTCTCTATTAAAAACGTTGGCCTTTATTTTTAAGCAAATATTCAATTAACCATTACAGCTAAAGCTATCTATGAGAGCATGAGAACAAGTGAAATAATTTTTTTGAAATTACACAAATATTATTTTTTATTAGGGCATTATCGCCGAAGGACATAAAAAAAGTGTTGTATCACTCATTATTGATAGCATTGACCTCAAGTTTTATATAACTAATGCTGGGATAGAAATACCAGCCAATAAAAACCGAGTTTCAAACGTCAAGTGTGCTATGAGGCAGGTTGCAGCTCCTACGCACACCTTAGTGGGGTGCCTGAAGTTGCATTGTCTGCGGAGTTAAGCATAAACTCTGATTTTATAATTGCGAGTGTAAGCTTCTCGCGAATTAATGAGTAATTCATTTTGAAGATTACTATCTGCTCTTCATTAATGCTATGTAATATTTGGCTTTACTTTATCTTTTATTTCTTTTTCTTCACTAATTTATTTAATTCCCAAACTCCGATTAATCAAGCTTTCTATTTAGTTTCCTCCGCTGTTTGGTGATGGCTTTTGATTGGGCAACTAGCTTCTCTAGTCCTTTTTGTACTGTTCATTCAATTAGCAAGTGTGTCGGATCAAAGGAGAATCCTTTTGCCTCTCTTTTTCTTTATCTTACTTTTTATCCTCAATAAAAATGCACATTATTTTGTATCTCTTTTTTTGTATTTCCAGAATAGGGAATCCATATAATAATCCGAGCAAGTTTCCGGTCAATGCTTTTATTACCTACTTGAGAAATATATGATAAAAAAAACAATTTCAAAAATAGTAAATATTGGGATTGAGATTAAACTGATTTTTCTTGTGAGAAATATACTTCAATAATCTTTTAAAATAGAATATTATAGCAAATCTGGAACATATATTGCTTGCGAATCAGTTTTTTCATTTCAATTGGTGATTATAGCTAGCTCTTTTGCTTTATAATTTCAGATAAACGTTTAAAAATGATTGAAAAAGAGAAATTTAATGTATTTAAGTTTAAAATGCTTTAAAATGAACAGGGGAAAGAAAAAACTATATTGAAGTAAAAAAAATAAATAAGAAAAAGGTTGGAAAGAAAATAGATTATTTATTATTTATTCTCTAAAACTCAGTTCAGGTTTGATATCATCATCATCATATTCATAATCTTTATTATTAATTTCATTTTCTTTCTTTTCATGAGGTCTTGCAGATAAATCATTATGAAATTTTTCAAAACCAACAATAAGTATAATTATTAAATATCCCATAACACATCCAGTAAAAATTGCCATAACTTTTGCATAATCAAAACCTGCACTACCATCACTATTTTTAACAGGAAATTTATTACCAATTCTTGATTCAATTGTTGATGAAGCTGAAGATGTTAAATTACCTAATTGATATGCCAATCCAGATGCAAATGCTCTATAAGCTGCTGGACAAAGTTCCATAAGATATAAAGGTACACAACCCCAGGCACCTTCAATAAAAAATTGTAACCAGAATGTACCTGCACATAAACCAGAAATTGAAGTTGAAAAAAAAGCAGGATAAATCATTGCTCCAGATCCAAAACAACAAACAATTATTGTTAATCTTCTACCTAAAATTTCCATCAATTGTCCCATTATTAAACCTCCAACCATTGCTCCAACATTTAAAACACATAATATTTGAAGTTTTTCATTAACTGTAACATTTCTTTGTTTAACTAACATTGTTGAATAAAGATCTTGAGATCCATGTGAAGAAAAATTCATTCCAGACATAAATAAAACAAGATAAAGAAATACTAACCAATGAGTTTTTAAAGCTTCTTTAGCTTGAGTCCAAGCAGTAATTTTATGATGTTTTTCTTCTTCTGTTAAATTTGAATTATAAATTCTTTTTTCTTCTTGAGAATCTAAATAAAATTTACTTTCTGGTAATGCTAATCTCCAAATTATTAAAATAACTGGTGGACCAGCAGTAAACCATAATAAAGCTCTCCAACCTTCACCATCTTTATAAGAATCTAAAAATGCACGATCGAATAAAACTGCTAATAAATAACCAAAATTATAACCAGGTAAGAAAAAACCACCTAATATTGAACGTGCTTCAACAGGTTGATCTTCTAAAGCAGTTGCAGCAGTATTTCCATAAAATCCACCCATGGCAATACCAAATATAGCTCTTATAGCTAAAAATTGAGAATATGTTTTTACAAAACCACAACCAATTTCTAAAACTATAAACATAAAACAACATAAAATATAAGGATATTTTCTACCATATCTGTCTGATAAAAACCCAAAAATCACAGCACCAACAGATCTAAACATTAAAACTAAAGTTATACCCCAAGTTATATCAGTTACAGATTTATTTAAAGTAGTTGCAATATCAGGAGCAGTAACAGAAACTACAAAAAAATCCATTGCATCAATACCCCAACCTAAATAACCAAGAGCATAAAAACTCCAATTTAATTTTGTCATTAATCTTAAACCAGGTAATGGATTTAAAGCAGATAATTTAGTTTGTGGTAAAGTGAATAAAGTTGAAAATCTTGTTAAAATATAATTTTTTATTGAAGATTTTGAAAAATCAGGAATATCATCAGTATATTGAATACCACGATGTTCTAATTCTTTAAATTTCTTTTGAGTTTTTACTTTTGTTGGATCAACTTCAAGATCAATTGAAAAAACATCATTTTTTTCTTTATTTGAATTCATTTTCTTAAAATATAAAAAAATAATATGTAAATATGTAATATGTAATATGGGATGTGTGATATGAATAATGTAAATAAATTATAATTTGAATGAAAAGTTAAATTAAAGATTGAACAAAAAATGGATGAAAAACAAAATTATTTATAATCTAGTAAGATTGCTTCAAAACAATTTCTTACAAACAATTTTAATTTCTCTTTTTTTTTCCTTTTTTTGGGGATATTACTATATCTTTGTTTATGAGAATAATATAAACTTCTAATAGAGAATATGATATAATAAACAATCAGTATAAAAAACTAAAACTGAATATGTGTTTTTTTTTTGTTTCTTTTTTTTTATTTCAAATAAAGTTAAAGATTTCTCCAATATTATTCAGATTTCAATATATCTTTTAATATTAAAGTAAATTATGTTATAATGTTAAAGTTTAAAATGCTTGCTATCTTTGAATTTATTAATTCTTAACCAATAAAGATTTAATAAAAGATAATTATTTTAAGTTGTTTTTCAAATTTAAGATGAATGTCTTAATACAAAAAAAATAAAAAGGTCTATCCATGTTTCCTTTATAGATTTGAATATAATTGAATATAATATAATAAATATTTAAAAAAAAATTACATAGGAATACTATAAAAGTAAATTTCATTTAATTTTTTTTAAAATTCATTGGATTAAAATGAGATTGTTATTATTGATGAATGAAATAAGTTTGAAAACCGGATTTTTGACTAATTTTGGTCAGGAACAATTATTTGGAAATTGAGTAATGCTTGAATCAATCTGGGAATTCTTTTTTTCTCGGGAAATCTGAGTTTTGCCGATGGGTGTTGGTGGTGCAAGAAGAGGGCAAAGGCGTGGAAAAATGAGAGAGTAGTCCCGGGATTACCCTCCAAAACAGGGAGATGCAGTCAGGGCCCGTTTTGACTCAGTGGGACTCAGGAACTCAGGGACTCAATCAGACTCATGAAATGGTTGTATTTGACTCAAATACTGACCAATGAAGAGATTCGATTTAGAAATTGATTTAGATTTGATTTGAATCAACTATGAAATAAAGAGATTTGAGTGACGTGAAATGGGAAAGTGTGAGAGTCGTTGATGTTTTTGAGTGACCATGATAAAATATCTGAGTATTTCTAGCACAGTGATAGCCAGGAAGTTTTTCAAAGCACTCCGAAACAAAAAATTAGAATCCAACCAATACAATATTCGTCAACAGAAACAGACTGGGGATTATCTTCTTTCCAGAACCAAAAGCAGTAAAAGTAACAGTAAATGCAAAACCAGTATCGGCAGGGTCTTCAGTTGTTCGTTTGTTCATTTGTTTAATTTGCCAATTGTTCTTTGAGAAACAGATTTAATTTATCCGTACCAACAAAAACAATACTAAAATTTCACTTTAAAATCTTTAAAAGGGTTTTTTGTCATTTTTCTCTTTCGGCCCAAAGGTTTTTTCTTCTATTTTCAACACAAAAATGGTAATTAATTGAAAGTATTCGATTTATGTACTTTTTGTGTAATGAAAACATTGCAGTAAAACATTACGCTAACAGCGAAGGAGTTAAGGGTAATGAATATGGCAGGGTACCAGTGCTGTGGGTCGTGTCGTTGCTTTTGAATTCAAGTTCATGAAGGTAAATATTGAAAATGTTTGGTTAATTGATCTAAAAACTATTCAGAATTATTCATTTAATTCCAGTGAAATACTTTTGTTATTGATTGATTCGCTGATTGATTGAATTTGTTTATTTTGATTTGGAATTTGTGTATTTAAAGAGATTTGATTTCAAGTTTGAATTCAATAATTTTTTTTTTCTATAATGTTCAATAAAGAAGAAGAAGAAGAAGAAGTAAAAAAGAAAGAGAAAGAGAAAGAAAAAGACAACAAATATGAAATTGAAAATGGAATAAAAAATAATTATTTGATTGAAATTAAATCAATTGAATATAGTTTAATTACAACAATAACGATATTTGGAATTTTTAAATTTTATAATAAATATTTAAAAAGGATAAAAAATTATAAAGATTTAAATTCAAATATAATTAGAAAAAAATTTTTATTTGGTAAAGTAACTTCTGTTGGTGATGGAGATAATTTTCATTTTTATCATACTCCAGGAAATTATTTTAATGGTTGGAATATTTTTAGATTTCCACCGAATATTAATCAAAGAGGTTTAAAAAATGAAACTTTACATATTAGATTATGTGGTGTTGATGCACCAGAAAGGCCACATTTTGGTAAACCTGGTCAAGAATTTGGTGATGAAAGTTTAAAATGGTTAAAAAATTATATTTTAGGTAAAAAAATTTTTATAAAACCATTAAGTATTGATATGTATAATAGAGTTGTAAGTAAAGTAATTATTAAAAAATTTTTTTTTTGGAAAAAAGATGTAAGTGAAGAAATGATTAAAAATGGAATTGGTGTTGTTTATGAAAATGAAAAATATGGTGAATTTGATGGTAAAAAAGAAATTTATAAAAAATTAGAAGAAAAAGCTAGAAAAAAAAAAATTGGTCTTTGGGGTATAAAAAGAGCTAGAACTCCTGCTCAACATAAAAGTAAATATAATAAAATATAATTAAAATCTAGAATTTATGGACAGATAAAAAAAAAGTCAAGAAAAAAAACCTCAAAATAGTTTTACGAATAACCTTTGTGAACAATTTTAAAACCAGGATAATATATTCTTTGAAAAATTCTAGATTTGTTTCTTAGATTAAAAGAAATATTTAGATCAATTCTCTCAGATATTATTTAAACCAATTAAATATTTTTGATAAGTAAAACAGAGCTTAGATTTGAATAGATTTAATTCCAGAATAATTAATAAATTAAAAGTAACTTCATCTCAAGCTAAGATTCAGTGTCTAGAATAAGCTAAATATATTTTTGATTTTGATCCAATTAAAATTACATAATATATTACATAAGAAGAACTGAGTTAATCTTTTAAAAAAGATCCATAAAACTGGAGTCAGCTAGATTATTACACGTGATAAAACCACTATTTGACACCCGTTTTAACTGTGGTGGATAATTCAGAACAAGTGTGTAAAACAGAGCATGTGGAGGAGTAGAAAAGCGGGAAAATCCCCCTCTGTGTGATTATTGACATTTTTTAAAAGTTGAGAGAAAGAAATTAAAGATGAAAGAAACAATCTTTACTTTAATTTACAAGGTTATTATTATGTTTTGGTTTCGAATTGGGTATGAATTGCAAATATTCAACAAATTAATTGAATTGGTTTAATCAATCAATAATAATTCCAACAAAAATATTTAAAATGAAGCTAGAGAAATCAAAATAATTCAAAGAAAAGGAGAATTTTTTATATAAATATTTAGTTATTAAAAGTATTTAATCCACTTGATTTCTTTCAAACGAATTGAAAAAGAGTATCAAGATTGAAAACTTTGAAAAAACTAAAGAAGAACTAAGAATACAGAATATTAATTTAATTTATTGAATGGAAGACTGGAAATGAATTCATGAAACTAAAGTACCGTTACGGAAATATAGTGGTGAAATTAACTCCTCCTTTCTTTAATTTTATCAAAATTTCATAAACTATTGCTTATAATAAAAATATTACATTATATCAGAATATTATACACTACCGATACTTCAATAACGTATATTATTATGGTGATTAGAATTATAGTGTACTAATACTATATTCAGTTGAATTTGGATCATAATTTCACAACTTGAAGAAAGAGAAGAAAGTTCAAAGGGAGGAGAATATTAACTAGATGAGGGTGAATTTGGGGTGAGTTTGGTCATGGGGATAAGCATTTCACCCTCATTTCAAAAAGGCAAGTTAAAAAAGGGTCTGATCTATTGCTTCCAACTCTCGATATTTCTTTGTGTTCAATTCATTACTTTCATTATAATGGTTTTATGTCATGTGTTTTTAGTTAGTATCATTATTACTATCATTATTTTAATTCAATAATTATTCAAATATTAAATTATATTATAATAAAAGAAGATTATTTTTCCTTTTAACCAAGGTCTTTTAATTCCTATAAATTTCATTCATTTATTTATATCATTAATTCATTAATTAATTAGAATAAAATACTTTAATATATTGGTGAAATGTATGATATACAACAGTAATAAGTTTAACACTCCCAATTTTACAGTTTTAAAGTTTTATTGTTCTGGTATTAAACAAATGTTGAATTGTTGTTTGAAGTCATCCTCACCCTCGGAATCTTTAATATAATCAAAAAATTAGTTACCTTTATTGCTTTTAGTATAGTTATTCTAGTCTTTCTGGTCTTTCTAGAAGTGGGAAAAGCAACTAAGAATGCATACAGCTTATATTACTAGTGGACCGGTATTCGAAAGGTACTCAAAGGGCTAGAATTTAATGAAATACTTATTAACTATGGTACTAATACTAATTAAATGATTAAATGCAACTATGGATTACATTGCTTTAATATTAATTATTCAATTTATTCGACTTACTCAAATTATTTAAATTATAAAAAAAAGAAATAGAATCAATTAACTGGCTTAATGAAAATTCTTAGAAGATAATCACCACTTTTAGATTGAATTAATTAATTAAATTTTATTATTATCATTATTATTAATAAAATATTTTATATAAATATGTGTATGAATTCTCATTATAATTCATTAATATAATATTTTAGATATATTATTCAATTTATAAATATTATCATTATTATAATTATACAACAAATAACATTTACTTATTATACTATATCCTTACTTCAGTTAAATAAATCACTTAATCAATTAATTAATTAATACTTTTAAATTACAATAACATACATATATTATACAATACAAAAATGAGTTCATATTTAACAAGATATTCATTCAAAGCAATTGCTTTAACATTACCAAAAACAAGTCCAATACTTTTAAACATAAGTCAAAAACGTAATTTTAATATGTATTCAAGTCAAAAACAAGATCATTGGCATGATGTTTATGAAGAATATGCTGTTGATTCAAATTTCAATTAATATTTTCTATTGATCTAATGGAAATTTAATGAATAAATATAATTATTTTTATGGTTTTTTTTTTGTTTTACTTATAATATTTTTAAATGATGGTTATATTCTTGGATATTTTATGATTAATATTCAAATATGCTTACTTTTTATTAATTCTATTCTACACACACATATATCTATATCTCTTTCTATATATATATATATATACACCTATAACACTATGAATTATGAATTATAAATAAATATTGTCTCAGTCTCAATAACTATCTCCTTCTTCTTCACCAAAAACAGCAGTACCGCGGCAATCGGAAACAACCTTCTTCTTTAAGCGATGGCGGCAAATGCCACTTCGACGCCAGAACTGCGGCTCTTTTCTGTCCCAATTCAGATTTCCGCGGGTTTCCATACTCTTAGCATGCTTTCCGTGACTTTCCGTGATTTTCCATGGTTACCAGTGGCACGGCTTGCTCTGCCCGCGGTTCACCAAAGGCTGATGAGTTCATTTGCCACTCTCTCTTAGTACTCTGCCGCGGGATCCCGTTCAATCAATCAATCAATCTTTTAGTATATCCTCTTTTGTATTATTATTGCCATTATTATTACTATTATCATTTTTATTACTATAACTTTATTACCATTAACAACTTTATAAATATTTTTTATATTTGTAATTTGTATTCTTAATTGATTATATTCGATTAATGAAATCTAATATAAATATGACTTGAATTTCCTTTTAATTCAATTCTCAAAATAATAACCAATATTTTAAATTCCCCTTTTAAATTCTTTATAAACTCAATTAACTCATGAAATTAGTTAAATATATAATCAAACAATTATCTTTAAATAATATCTATGAAAAATAATTCAACTAGTTAAAAATGATGATAAAAGATGATAATAATCAGTCAATTGATCAGAAGTCAAAAAATCCAATTCCAATTTCAATTTCAAATCAAAACTCAAATCAAGTCTTGATTCAAGAATTAAAATATGATCCAAGTGAACAATTAAAAACAATAAGTTCTCCAGCTTTAGAATCAATTGAATTTACAATTTTTTATGGAACAATTGTACATACTCCAATATTAGGTAAAATTGAAATATTACCAAATACTGTAATTGGTGTAAATGTAAATGGTTTTATTCAATTTATAATTAAAAATTCAAAAAATCCAATAATTGATTCAATTGAAAAATTTCCAGATTTAAAAAAAATAAAAAATAAAATTAAATTAATTAATATTTCAAAAAATCCATATTCATTTTTTTTTCCAGGCTTTATTGATACTCATATACATGCTTCTCAATATCCAAATTCAGGTATTTTTGGTAATTCAACTTTATTAAATTGGTTAAATACTTATACATTTCCATTAGAATCAAATTTTAAAAATTTAAAATTTTCAAATAATATTTATAAAAAAATTATTAAAAAAACTTTAATTAATGGTACAACAACTGCTTCATATTTTACTACAATTGATCCAATTTCAACAAATTTATTTGCAAATTTATGTTTTAAATTTGGTCAAAGATCTTTAATTGGTAAAGTTTGTATGAATGAAAATTCTCCAGATTATTATATTGAAGATACTCAAACTTGTAAAAAATCTCAAAATTTAGTTATAAATCATATAAAAAATTTAAATAATATTCAAAATAATAAAATTAAAATTTTAGATTATAATGATAATTTAATTTTACCAATTTTAACTCCAAGATTTGCTCCTTCATGTTCAAAAGATTTATTAAATTATCTTGGAGATTTATCGAAAAAAAATAATTATCATATTCAAACTCATATTTCTGAAAATATTGATGAAATTAATTGGGTAAAAAGTTTATTTCCAAATTCAAAAAATTATGCTTCAGTTTATGATGATTCAAATTTATTAAATTCAAAAACTGTTTTAGCTCATGCAATTCATTTATCAAATGATGAAAAAAATTTAATTGCAAAAAGAAAATCTGGTATTTCTCATTGTCCAATTTCAAATTCTTCAATTACTTCTGGAGAAGCAAGAATTAGATGGCTTTTAAATGATAATATTAATGTTGGTTTAGGTACTGATGTTTCTGGTGGATTTGATCCTTCAATATTATCAACAGCAAGGCATGCTTTATTAGTTTCAAGACATTTAGCAATGAAATCTTTAGATAATAATGATAAATTATCTGTTAATGATGTTTTATATCTTGCAACTTTAGGTGGAGCAAAAGTTTTAAATATGGATAATATTTTAGGAGATTTTCAAGTTGGTAAAAAATGGGATTGTCAATTAATTGATTTAAGAAATAAAAATTCTCAAATTGATATTTTTAGTTGGCAATTACCAAAATTTTTTCATGATAATTTAAAAAATGAATTTTTATCAAATAATATCTATGATAATGATAATATTGATTCAAGTGATGATTTAAAATTATTCTTTAATCAAAATAATCCTATTAACAATAATATTAATAATAATGAAGAAAATATTAACTCAGATTTAGATGAAAATGGTGAATTAAATTCAGATGATAAATTGAAATTCGAAAATCTTATAGCAAAATGGTTATTTAATGGTGATGATAGAAATACAACTAAAGTTTGGGTTAATGGAAGAATTGTTGTTGATAAAACTGATAACTAACTTGTTTTTATTTTACTTTACATTTTTTTTTCTCATTGTTTGTATATTATCAAAATTCTCATCTTATTTCTTTTATCTTTTCTTTTACCTTTTCTTTTATCTTTTCACTTAAATATTCTTTCAAAATTTGTTTTAATATTTCTTTACCTTTCCTCAAATTTATCATTATATACTTTTATAGAATATAGAAATTTTTAATAAATAATAGATACCATAATTTTGCATGTTGGTAACCTTTACCTCAGGCGACAATATTGGTTGTAGTTAAATAAAAATCCAATAGTTATCATTCTCTAAATCCTGATTATTATTATCAGCTTTATAATTTACTGTAATACTATAAATACGATTGAGTATTATCATTCAAACAGAGAATATTGCCACCTTGACTTCAACAAAATACGATATTGCTCACTATGGGTATTTTATTTACCACAAGCAATAGAATCGAAATAAATGAAATATCCTTAGTAAAGGCTAAAAATCCTAACGTCACTATCGATGATTTTTAATTTATGATACATAATTTTCATTATATGAAGATAATTCAAAAAAGATATTAAAATTGAATACCTGTTTTTGTTTTTTTGAATTTAGCTGAAATTGGTTCTGATATACCTTCTCCAGCTGCTCCTAATCCTTCACCTTCACTCCATCCTAATTTAAGTAATAATCTTTTACCAATATTATTCCCATCAAGTGCTGGAGCATGTTGACCAACAATATCACCTTCTTTTACAACATATCCAGGCTCATTATTTTTTTCATTTCCTTTACCAGCTTTTTTATCTCTTTTACTATTTTTGAATTTTCCATCAATTCTTGCAAAAATTCTTCTTTGACGTAAAATTTGTACAATCATATTATAATCAGGTTTATTACGAATAGTTTTACCTGTTTTTTGACAAGTAACATGTTTACCACTTTGATGAGCTTTTAAATTATAACAAGCAGCCATTTTACTTATTGTTTTATTTCCATGAGGATCCATAGGTGGAAATTTTAATGATGATTTATTATCTTTTAAAAAATTTTCAAATAAATCTTTAATTTCTTTAATATGCCAAGTTGTTTTTTCTTCTTCTTCACCAATTGAACTAGAATGGCCTTTTTGAAGATTTCTTAATTTGATTTTTTGAGTTTTAGATTTCTTTCTAATAAGATATTGTTTCATTAATAATTCTCGTTGATTTAAATCAAGAATATGATCTAAATCAAGTTTTTTATTTTTACCTTTTCCTTTTGTTTTAATTGAACTATTGAGAATTTCAATATCATTATATGAAACTTTTTTTATTTTAGTTTTATTGAAATTCACCATTTCATTCAACCCTAAATCATCACGCATATCCTCATCTTCATCTTCATCTTCATCTTCTAATTCACTAAGATGTATTCCATCTTGTAATATATCACCAAGTAAATCAAAACCGGTTTCAAATGAATCTTGAGATTCAAGGTCAGAATAATCATATTTCATACTTTCACTCAATTCATCATCATCATCATCCTCAACATTGTTTTCTTCTTCGTCTTCTATTTCTTCATAATCATTCTCAAAATTTTCTTCGTCTTCAGAATCTTCGTAATCTTCAAATGTCTCAATTTTAATATCAGAATCATTTATCACATATTTATAATCTTCTTCATTGGGACCTAAAAGTTTTTCAATATAATTTAAAAAAGAATTTATTCTATGAGAAGGAGCATTTTTTTCAATCAAAAGATCAATTAGATCTTCTTCAGAATACCAGTCTAATCCTTTTATTAAATATTGGTTTTCAAAGGAGCCATATCTTATATTCGTTATATCTAAACCAGTTAAATTGAAGTCAGCATCTTCTGGTAATGTACCGAATTCTGGTTCAATATCTTCTTCTAAGTCTTTAGAAACTAATGATAAAGAATTAATTTTTTCTTCAATTAATTTATTTTCTTTTCCCTTAATTTCTTTGATTTCCTTTATCTCTTTAATCTCTTTAATTTCTTTGATTTCTTTGATTTCTTTAATTTCTTTGATTTCTTTAATTTCTTTGAATTCAAAAGCTCTTTCACTTCTTTCAGGTAATTCAATTTTAGTTTTCTTTAATTTTTTTAAAAGTTGCTGATCATATAAATTTTCTTTAAAATCTTCTAAAATTTCATTTTCATTCGAATTTTGAATTTGTCTTTCATCAAAATGATTATCAATAAATTTTATATCTTTATTTATAGATTTATTTTTACCATTTTTTTTAAATTTTTTCTTGTTTGAATTATTATTGGCACCAATTGATAAAAAAGGTGTAAATTCCAAACCTGGAGAGTCCATACTCACATTGCTTTGAAATTCATTATGATTTTGAATATGATTGTGATTGTGATTATGGTGATGGTTATTACTATAAGGATAATTTTGATTTTCATTGTTAACTTCAAAGCGAATATCTTTATCACCCTCATTATCAACAAAGAAAAGATTATTATCAATAGTATTATCCTTTATAGACTGGTTATTGTTAGCATTAAATTCAGATTTTGACAGAGAAGTATATTTTGAAAATGATTTTTTTTTAAGATCTTCAGTTGAAGTTATAGGTATTACTCGCTGAATGTTAGTTTCAATAAATTCATTGGGTTTTAAACTATTAGTTGAATCAGATTTTGAATCCGCCTTTGAATCGGGATTAGGAATATCAAAAGATTTATCATTTGAATTTGAGTCAATGTAATTGAAGTTTTGTTGATCTTTCTTCTTTTTACTTCTACTTCTTTTATTTTTTTTGCTACGTTTAGTAAGTTGTCCTTGTAAAATTGCATTTTTTTTCTCATTTCTTCTTTCTGTTTTAGTTTTTTTTTCCTTTCTTGGTAAATTTTCATTAGTATTCTGATTATATTGATTTGAATTATTGAAATTTTTGAATTTATTAGATTTATTGGATTTATTAGAAAAATTTGATTTATTAAAATTATCTGAATTCGATATTTGGTTGGTATCTGAATTATAGGATCTTGTTGTTGTTACATTTAATGAATTTGTTTGAATGGAAAAATTTTGTGAGTTTTCTGAGTTAACTTGTATTAAAGTCTTTTCACTTTTGACTAAAGAGGGTTGTAACTTTGAAGGATCATAGACCTCAGCACTTTTCACAAATAATATTTGATTATGAGGATTGAATTTGTACATTTTGTGAAAAAATTAGATATAAATAATAAATAATGAATTATTGGAATATATCTAAATGAAATGATTTTTTATGCTTTTTTTTATTTTACTTTTTCAAGTTAAATAATGAAATTTTATCAATTTCTTTAAATAAAAAAAAGGAAAAGAATAAGTAGCCTTTCTATTCTTATTTAAGAGGACTAATTGATAAATTTTCGAGAAAAAATATTGATAGTTTTATACTAAAAATCCTAAATATAAGTTGCTGAGCTCTTAAAGGAATTTCTTAAAATCAATCAATTGATCTGAAATCAAAAACCAAAAATGGCGATTTTTCAAAATAGAAAAATCAAACGAGAGAACCACAAAGCTGGTATTTAACGGCAAAAGAAAGTAGAGCAAAAAATAGTAAAATTCAGGACAGATATAAAAAAGGCCTAGGGAGTTGGAGCCGTACGAGGAGGAAGCCTGTGTGCCGAGGGCCATTTTCTGCTTCGTGCGACACGCGAAACACCGTTCAGCGCTGCGCTGGTCCAGAGTTGGGAGTTGGAGAAGGTGAAAAGATTTTATTTATGAGCTGTGTTGGCTTGGTGCAATTTAGTAAATTGAATCTGAATTTGATGGAGTTTATTCAAATGAATCCAATTTTAATTTCAATAATTTAATTTATTTCATTTTAATTTAATTTATTCTAATTTGATTTATCTGAATTGCATTGAATTGTATTGAGTAACTTTATTAAAATGACTGATCGAATAGGATCAACTAGGAAATAATACTGAAATCACCTTATTTTACTGTTGCATACTAATTATATTTCATTTTCCTTTAATTAAGTTATTGGAAGATACAATTAAACTGTTTATCCTACTTCCGAGAATAACAATGAATGATATTGACAAGACATTAGTTTTGGATAGATCTCATTCCTTTGATTTTTCAACTCCTGGTTTTTCAGAGGAACCTGTTCTTATTGACTTTAATAAGATATCTCTGTCAAAAGATAAAAGACAATCAAGTTTCAATAGCTTTTGCATGGTTCAATATCTTTCAAAATATTCAGATGATAATGTTATAGAAGATGAAGATTTACAAATTGATCGATCTCCAAAAACTGATCAAATCTCAAAAAATCATCAAACTCATCCAGATCCTTTTTCGAAAATATTTTTCACCTATAGAACTGATTTTCCAAAAATACATAGAGATAAAAATTCTCCATCACCAATACTTAATTTTTTATTAAGAGCTCCATTTCATTTCAATTTGGATTCAATAATTTCTTTTACAAATGATTGTGGATGGGGTTGTATGATAAGAACTTCTCAATCTTTATTAGCTAATACTTTATTAAATTTATATATTGATAAAAATTGGAAATTTAATCCTCAAACTGCTTTTAAATCACCTACAAAATTTGATCTTTTTCATAATCAAATTATCTCTTGGTTTATTGATGATCCAATAGCTCCATTTTCAATTCATAATTTTGTAAATCAAGGTAAAAATTTATCTGGAAAAAATGCTGGCGAATGGTTTGGCCCTTCAGCAGCTTCAAGATCAATAAATTCATTATTAAATCAATTTAATCAAATTTCTTTGAAATCAATAATTTCAAATAATGGTGATATTTTTGAAAAAAATATACTTTCTTCTCTTAAAACTCCAAAATCTATTGTAAATATTAATAATAACAATAATGATTATAATCAATCTAATCTTCATTTTCAAAATGAAAATAATCAAAAAATTAATGATATCAATAATAATATGGACATGAAAGATAAACAGCTGAAAGAGTCACAAATTCCAAATACTAATAATATCAAAAATAAAAAAAATATTCAGATTGAACAAGAGGTTGATTTTACATCAGAATTATATTCTGATATAGACTCCGACTATATGAATGAAACTCAAGAATTACACTCTTTTTCAGAAATTAAAAGTCCTATAGAGGATGACACATTTGAAAATTTAGGTGATGCATTCGAAGAAAGTTTTGAAGACTCTTTTTTTTCAGGTGATGAAAGTGAAGATTTCATTAATAGTCTTGCAGAAACATTATCAAATGATAAATATGTAAAAAAACAAGATATTAAAAGTATTCATAGTACAAATAGCATTCACACTACTCATAGTAATCAAAGTAATCACAGTCTGTATAGTGTTCCTAGTATTCCAAGTTTAAGTAGTTCATATTTACAAATTGATCCTAGAGATTTTACTCCTGAAATTCAAAATACTGACAATACTACTAATGACTTAAATGAAAATGATATTCATGAAAAAAATTCAAATAACAAGCAATCACCACTCCTAATTTTAGTTACATTACGCTTAGGAATTGATAATGTGAATCCTATTTATTGGAATCCTCTTAAAAAATTATTATCTTTAGATCAAACCATAGGAATTGCAGGCGGTAGACCTTCTTCATCTTATTATTTTATAGATTATGATGGAGATTATTTATATTATTTAGATCCTCATTTGCCACAACCTGCTTTAAAAATTTCTGATAACTATAATCCTGATCAGTCATCAATATCTTTTGATTACAATCAAGATTCTACAAATTTTCAATCCTTTCAAAGCATTAACTCAAGAAAAAATTATTTTGAAACTAATTCATCGCCATTATCTGAAAGTGAAATATTATCCGTACATACTGAAAATTTTCAAAAATTACATATGTCTGATTTGGATCCTTCTATGCTTCTAGGAATTCTTATTAAAGATTCCACTGACTGGCAGTCATTTAAAGAAGCAATTGCGTCTGAAACCCTTGGTAAAATCATTCATATTCATGTTGCATAAGCAGCTACTTCAATATCAGTTACAATTTAACAATCATTGCCGTCTACAATAGAGAAATTTATCAATAAATTTATAATGTCGTTCAATTAATATTAAATATCATTTATAATTTCAAGGGAAGAATTATATTCTGATTCATTAATATATATTGTTTTAATTCCGAAATTTTACCTATATTTTGGTATGAATTCGGAAAAACAGTTTCGATGGATTCTGCTCCAGATCTCATTGAAATCAGAATTTTCAGTATGTGAATATGCTGCTTTCAATATTTTTAATCCCATTACTGATATGAATATAAAATTTTAGATACATAATAACCATTTCGGCTGAATAGCATAATTTTGCAACTTTTGTTAAAATTGCTCGACAGAAATCATACAATAGGACAGCATTAGTACATTAAATTCAAGCATAACAAATTTTTTTTAGAAAAGGCAAATTTCAATACAAATAAATAAACTTAAATAGAGTAATACATCCATTATAGCCCATGTTATAAATAAACTTAAAGAAGTGGTGATACTAATCTTCATTTTTGATTAAATATGATTTAAAAGAAAAAAATAATTTGAAAACCTTTAAATTATTTAAAATTTATATAATCTTCAACTTTTTATGAGTCAACAGTATTTAGTTAATTTGGTTAATTACAATTTCCCAAATTATCTCACATTTTGAATTAGCCTTTCAATGACGCATGTGAGGTAGCTTTCAAATGATCGAATAGTCTATTTTTGGAAGGAAATCTTTCTTTGCAACTATTGCATTTATGTATAAAATTGGGATTAACTATAGTTTTCTTATTTTTCTTTTTCCCTTTTTTTTTGCTTGCAATTTTGTCATTAACACTTTCGTTTTCTTTATTGAAATCTTTATTTTCAGTTGTTATATCATCGGATACATTTAAGCTATGCATAGAATCGATAATTCCATTTAAGTTTTCAGGTTTTTCAGTATCTTTATTATTCATGATACCATTTCTGGTTTCTTCACTCTCGAGATTTTTGTCACTTTTAAAAATTTTATTTTCCTCTATTTCAAGTTTTTCATCTAATTCATCCTCAGTCAAAAAGTCGTTGAACACATTTTTTTTATTTTTTTTATTTTTTTTTTTTTTTTTTGAAGAACTTTTCAAAGGAACATCATTTTTTTCATTGCCTTTATCATCATTCTCAATTTTACTATCTATTCCTAATTCTATACCCTCTCTTTTCATTTCCCATTGTAATTTTGAAAGTAATTTTTTGTGTTTTTTGCTTTTTTCATGTTCTTGTAATTGTTTTTCACTTTTGAAACTTTTCTCACAGATAATACACTCAAATAAGAGAATATCTTCTTCATCACTATTATCAGTATTTAAATTTTCAAATTCGTCTTTCATTATATTATTATTATTCTGATAATGATTTTCAATCTCATTAAATTCATCCATATCATATTTTTGCCAATTTTGCAATTCAAATTCTCTTCTTTCTTGTTCTTTTTTAATTCTTTGCAAATTTTCTAATTCAATTTGTCTTTTAAGATCTTCTTCCTCTTTTCTTTTTTTTTCAATTTCAAATAATTTTTGACCAATTTTAACTCTTGGATCTCTTTTTTTAATAAATGATACAAAATTTTTTACTGCCTCATTATATTCCTTTTTAGCCTGAGTTTTTAATTTTGTATTTTCTTTTTGAGTTGCTCTTCGAGTTCTCCTATCCATTGATGCTGAATATCTATATCTCTCTTTCCATATAAAAGTTTTCACAGTTGAAAATGAAGACCATTTACTGTAAAATTCTCTAACGATTGTCGAATAATCTGAATCTGAACTACCAAATTTTGGTAAATATAAATCTTGACGGTCAAAAGAATTGTCAGCTAAATCGTCTTTGTAAAACTTAAATCCATCTAATTCTTGTTTTTTACCAGCATTTACTTCATCACAAGCCAATTGTTGAAATACTTTTCCTGCAATCTGATATATACCAGCTGGAGAATCATCGTTTCTTAAGTAAAGAGAGGGATCAAAAAATCTCAATAGGTCGTTAACAGAAACTCCAGCATCTGGATGAGTATAATTGTCTTCGTTATCTTCGTCGTAATATTCATCATTATTATAATATTCATTAGGATCAAAATCATCTCTTAGAATTTGAGACTTATTAGAATCATAAAATGCCCTTTCATTTGGATCAGATAACACTTCATAAGCTGCTTTAATTAAAGTGAATTTCTCTGTTGCAACTTCTATGTTATCTGGATTTTTGTCAGGATGATATTCTAAAGCTTTTTTTCTATATGCTTTTTTAAGTTCACTATCAGTTGCATCCTCAGATACTTGCAATAATTGATAATAGCACTCCTTCATTACTTTATTCTAGTAAAGAAATGTAGCAGTAAAGTATATTTATGAATGAATGAATGAATAGTAAAGTCTATATAATTTAGCTTTTTATGTTCATTTGATATATGAACTTAATCAAATATGAATATTTGATTTGAAATCAGGTTCCAATTCACTTTATATTTTATAATTAATATTCTAAATTTGCTACTGCTTTGGAAATCAGTAACAAATTTAAAATATTTTTTAAATTTTATTTTATGTCAGCAAGCGGCATATTTCAAAATATAAAAAGTAAATTAAAATTAAAACAAAAAAATGATAATGGTGAGGTTCGAACTCACGCCTCCGAAAAGACCAGGACCTTAACCTGGCGCCTTAGACCACTCGGCCACATTACCAATGCTTTATTTAATTTACCGATGTTTTTATTTACAACACTCTAGTTTTTGAAACACGTGTGTGTTTTATTGATATGTTTTCGGTGTTGACTGATTGTTTGTTTACCTTTTTCTAAACCTTTGATATTTTTATTGATTCTTCTTCTTCCCTTGCAGTTTTGTGAGAAAGAATCTAGACATTGATATGAGTTTGAAATTATTATTATCCGTATATTATAGAGAATCTTACTTTTAATTTATTTTCAGTAAGCCATAATGAGGGTTGAAGAATTGATTATAGATGGTTTTAAGTCGTATGCCACAAGAACTGTTATTTCTGGTTGGGATGCTCAATTTAACGCAATTACTGGTTTGAATGGTTCTGGAAAATCTAATATATTAGATGCTATTTGTTTTGTCTTGGGAATTTCCTCTATGAGTTCAGTTCGTGCTTCAAGTCTTCAGGATTTAATTTATAAAAGAGGTCAAGCTGGTGTTGTTAAAGCAAGTGTTACTATTGTTTTTGACAATTCCGATATAAATAAAAGTCCAATTGGTTATGACTCTTTAGCTAAAATATCTGTTACAAGACAAGTTATAATGGGTGGTACTAGTAAATATCTTATTAATGGTCATAGGGCTCAACAACAAGCTGTTCTTCAATTATTTCAATCTGTTCAATTAAATATTAATAATCCTAATTTTTTAATTATGCAAGGTAAAATTACAAAAGTTTTAAATATGAAACCCAGTGAAATCTTGTCTTTAATCGAAGAAGCAGCTGGAACAAAAATGTATGAAGATAGAAGAATCAAAGCAGCCAAAACAATGGCCAAAAAAGATACAAAATTACAAGAAATCACAAGCTTATTAAATGAAGAAATTGAACCGAAGTTAGAACAGTTAAGAAGTCAAAAGAGAACTTTCTTAGAATTTCAACAAACCCAGACTGAATTGGATAAATTAAACAGAGTTGTAAGTGCTCATGATTTCATCAATTTAAATAAGAATTATAAAAGTTATGAATCTCATTTAGAAGAACAAAAAGATTATCTTGAAAATTTGAAAAAAAATATTGAAAAGTTATCTGAAGAAATTGAAAATTTGAATGAAGATTTAATCAATTTTAAGAAAAAAAAGGAGAGTGAGTTGAAGAAAGATAATACATTACAAAATCTTGAAAAAACAGAAAATCAATTATTGAAAGATATTGCAAGACTCAAAACTCAATTAGCTTTGAAAGATGAAAACATGAATGAAGAAGCTTCAAAAAAACGGGAAATTGGAAATCAAATTATAAAAACTCAAAATGATCTTGATTCAAAGTCTTCAACATTCAAAGATTTGCAAAATCAACATCAAATAGCAAAAGATAAATTGGATGAATTGAAAGATCAATGTACTAGAAAAGAAGAATTATTATCAACTTTGCAGACTGGTGTTTCTTCAAAAGGTAAAGCTGCTGAAAGTGGTTATATGGGTCAATTACATGAGTCAAAAATTAAATTATCTGATATTGATGTTTTAATTGAGCAAAAGAATCTAAAAAGTTCAAATTTACAAAACTTTATTACAAATAATAAGTCAAAAGCATCAAATGCACAAAAAATAATTGAAAAGATATCCAAAGAAATTGAGGAACTCAAGAGTACAAGAGAAAAATTCAAGAATCATTTGAATTCTCTAGGATTTGAACCAGAGAAAATTCACAACTTAAAACAACAGGAAAATGATTTATTAAGGAAGATAGATAATATTGCAAATGAAGCAGACTTTTTGAAAAGAAAAGTTGCCTATATTGAATTCACATATTCTAAACCTACTCCGAATTTTGATGCAAGATCAATTAAGGGAGTAGCTGCTCAATTATTCAATTTAGATGAGTCAAACTTTGATTCTGCTACTGCTTTAGAAGTATGTGCTGGGGGAAGATTGTATAATATTGTTGTTGATAATGAAGTTACAGGTTCCCTATTGTTGGAAAGAGGTCAATTGAGAAAAAGAGTCACCATTATTCCCTTAAATAAGATTGCTGCGAGGACTCTTGATCAAAGAGCCTTACAATTAGCAAAAGAAATTTGTCCTAATAAAGTTGAATTAGCGTTAAATTTGATTGGATATGATGAGGAAGTATCTAAAGCTATGGAATTCATATTTGGTACAAATTTGATTTGTCAAGATGCTGACACAGCTAAAAAGGTCACCTTCCATCCTCAGATTAGAAGTAGAAGTATAACCATCCAGGGAGATGTTTATGACCCTTCAGGTACATTATCTGGTGGAAGTAGAAAAAATACTGGATCCATTTTATTAAATATTCAGAAGTATAATCAATTGACAGCTCAATTAACTGAACAAAAGGGTATACTTTCTAAAATTCAAGTGGAACTAAGAAAGCAAAATGAAATTAGTAATCAAACAAAAGCTTTACAAAAAGATTTAAGTCTTACTGATCATCAACTAAAATTAGCTGAGAATAGTTTAGAAACAAATCCATCTATACAGTTATTGAGAAAACTTGAACAGTATGAAAAGGATATTTTAGTTATTAGCCAAGAAATGGAACAAAATCAAACAGAAAGGGCTACTTTTCTTCAAGAAATTAGAAAAATAGAAAATGACATGAAAGAATTTTCTTCAAATAAAGGTTCTAAGTTGAAAGAATTACAAGAAGAAATCAAGCAACTCAAGAAGAAAATACCAAATTTGTCTCAACAACTTAATGATAAATTTGAAAGTTTTCAAAATTTAGAGATAGAGACTGAACAATTGAAAAGTGATCTTAACTCTTTGAAAGAGCAAGTCAGTGAAATTGATGTAGGACTTGAAGAATCTCAGCCCGGAAAAGTTAAAATCGAACAAGAATTACAGCAATTGCAGAAACAAGCAAATGAAGTGCATAATGAATTTTTACAAGAGAAAGAAAAAATGATGGGCATAAATGAAGAAATTCAAGAACTTGAAAGTGCCTTAAACTCGAAGACTAAGACTTTAAATTCTAAAAAATTGGAATGTCAAAAATTGAACCATGAGTTTGAAAAGATTGAACAAACTACTGCAGCCTTGAAAAAAAGAGTCAGTGAATTAGTTGAAAAGAATGAATGGATAACGGATGAAAAAATGGTTGATCAAATTCTCAAAGAATATCCTAATATAAATATAGAGGAATGCCGTAATAGAGTTGCTAGACTATCCACTGCTTTCCAAGGTATGAGAAGAAAAGTTAATGCTAACATTATGAGTATGATTGATACAGTGGAAAAGAAAGAAAGTTCATTGAAAACTATGATGAAAACTATAAAAAAGGACAAGAAAAAAATTGAAAAAACTGTTCAGACATTAGATGAATATAAAAAAGAAACTCTTGAGAAAACTTGGAACAAAGTTTCGGAAGATTTTGGTAACATTTTTGCCGACCTCCTTCCTGGGTCATTCGCAAAACTTGTAAAGCTACCAGGAAAAGATATTTCAGCAGGTCTTGAAGTTAAGGTGATGCTAGGAAAAGTTTGGAAGGAGAGTTTGGTTGAGTTATCTGGAGGACAAAGGTCATTGATTGCCCTTTCTTTGATATTGGCCCTCTTGCAATTTAAACCTGCACCTATGTACATTTTAGATGAAGTAGATGCTGCTTTAGATTTATCGCATACTCAGAATATTGGTCATCTAATCAAGACAAGATTCAAAGGATCTCAGTTTATTGTCGTTTCATTAAAAGAAGGTATGTTTACTAACGCAAACAAAGTTTTTAGAACTCGATTCCAGGACGGTACTTCTGTTGTCAGTGTAATGTAATATTAGTTTAATACTATAATACAATTATAATACCCAATTAAAGTTATCTAATATGAAAAATATATCAAAGAAATCTGAATCGAATTATTTTCTATAAGAGATGTACTAGCTTATTAAGAACAAGAGTCAAGTTTCTCGAATTCCCTTTTCAACTCGGCCTTTATTGATTGCAATTTTGTAAAGCCATTATTGCTATCAAAGTCCTCTTTGTCATAATCATCATCGACTTGCAAACGATGCATTATATAAGAAAAAATATCAATTCTCTCTATCATGTTATTCAAAATTTCATTGAATTTGATCTTCTGCACTTTAGCATTTCTCAATTCTTTTTCTTGTTTTATTCTCAATTTATACTGTAACTTGCTTTTTATGTTCAAATCACTTGGAATCTCATAAATTGAAAGCAACGGAGGTGCCTGAATATCCTTTCCCTCATATAACAGTTTATATATATGCTTAACAAACGTAATAAGTTCAGCTTCATTGGCACTTATTTCAAAAACGCTTCTCAAATAAAAAAAAAGTTTGCTAAATGGAACTTGTAGAATTGAACAGCATTTCTTTAATATATGGTTCAATTGATCATAAGATAAATTGTCGATCTTGAAAAACTCATATTTATCGGAATATTTTTTAAGTAGGTCCCTTTCAATTTGAGAGATTCTTTTCTTTTGTTCTTTATCTTCCTCAAATTTTTTCGGGTTAAGTTTTATATCTGGTTGGTGTTGGTTATTATTTGACTTATTTTCTTCTATTGAGGCAAGATTACTTGGGAATTTACGAATCATGTTTTGATTTATAATTCTAGATGCTAAATCCTTATTTTCCTTTTTTAGATTGGAAATTATGTATTCTTTGTCACGTAAAACATCCTTATATTTTTTTTCTCTTTGAATTAGACATTCTTTAAGATAATTTATTTGATTGATTAAATCCCTTTCTTTTTTCAAATTCTTGTTTTCTTGAATTTTAGGAGAATCTTTAAGCAATATATTATTCCCATGGTCTTCTGTTACTTTGTGTTTTAATACAGGATTTTGGGAGGAATTTTCAAAATCATCGTTAACATGTTTCTTGTTTTTTGAATTCAGGTCCATTTTATCAGAGATGATATTGTTTAACTTATCATTTAAATTACTATTAGGCTTATTATTGACAATTTGATTGAATTTTTTATTAACTTTTTCATTAGATTTGTTTTTTGTATCAACATGAAAATGATTCTCATTAAATTCATTATCAGAATTTATTTGGAAATTAGAGTGATGATGATTATCAGATTCGAAGTTTAAATGATTGACAAGCTCATTGTCTAGACCGTCTTCAAGATCTGAATCAGATTCGTTAACAAATCCTTTATTAGACATATTATTTAAGTTTACTGAATCAGTTGAAGAATCATTCACAGTAATCAAATAAGGAGTACTGCTTTCAAGAACTGTTGATTTTTCTGGAGAAATTTTAGATGAGAGTTTTTTGGCTTTTGGTATTTTATTCGTATTTTCTTTGTGATCCTTATTTTTCGAGAAAGAGTTTTGGCTATTCTTACTGTTTGCTAATGAATTTCTTTGAGACAGTTGACCTGTTCTATTGATTGAAGATGAAGGTGGTGATGGAGAGGGTGGATCATCGCTATATTCATTGTCATCTTCCAAATTGATCCTTCTATTGACTTCCTGCTCAGCTAACTGTTTTATATATTCTTCGGAGTTTATTGAAGGAAAATGGTAACTTTGAGGAGTCAGTGAGTTATTTTTGTTTAAACCATTCATTTCTTTCAAATTTGCTTCCTTTAATTTTGCACTAAATACTTTATTTACAACATTTTTGAAAGCCTCGCTAGTTGATAAAAGTCTCACAAACTCTTCTTCTGTAATAGATGTCTTATCTGTCCTAATATCATTGTCATTAATAGAAACTGTGTTTTCTGGTGACGATTCCTTTGAAGATGGATTTATTGACTTTGATTTTGGTTTTTCTCGTTGGTTAATTTTATTAGGATTTTCATCAAAATCTCTAGATATTGTTTGGTTGAATGGAGTTGTGAAAATTTGCTGTTCTTCAAAATTTTTTGGATTTTCATTAGCTTCTTTGATTGACTTCTTTGAACCTTGATTTGTTGAATTTTTATACAAAAAAGGTTTATTATAATTATTACTAGTATTTTTGATATTCGAAATATCATTAGTGATTGAAGAAGGTGAGGAAGTTTTTGCTTTGGTTTTCTCCGAATTGAATGATTTCGGTTTTGAATTTTGAATATTATTCCAATTCAATTGTCTAGATTGAGAAGTTTTAGAAGTAAGATTGTTTATAATATCAGCAGAGCTGGTTTTATCTGAGGTATTTAAAGTTTTGAAAGTGGAATTTGAATTTTTTGTTGAAGGATTGCTTAACTTTATAGTAGTTATATCAATATTAGGATCATTTAAATCATTTGAATTGAAGCTTTTTGGATTGATCAGATCAGTCAAATTTATAATTTTTGAATTTTGAATATTTTTAATAGTATTCTCATGAGTTAATTTCGATACTCCTGAAGAATCTAATCTTTGATGTCCTAATTTGTTTTTTATTTTTGATTCATTCTTTTCCTTTGGATTCGAATCATTTCTGGGCTCATAAATATCTTTGGAAATGATGTCATTAATGTGAAAATCATCTTCAGATGTCTGTTCAGGAGTGAAAGGTGTTAAAGGTTCTTCATTATCTTGGTTGTTCTCCTTCAATTGGCTTTGATCGAACCAATTGTCCAATAATTTAGCACCCTCTTGAAGAAAAGATTCATGATTTAATGCAGAAACCGAATTTCTAGAAGCCATGTAAGTTTCTGGTTCTGAATTATCATATTCTGATATATTTTTGTAAGAGTCTGAAATATTTGGATCAGTCACATCAGAATCAGGATAAGCATCTTTAGTATGAGTTGAAAAATTTGAAATGCTGTGATTTGGAAAATTCCTAGTTTTCCTGGACATAATTTAATAGTTATTGTATAACTGGAGTTGTTTCCTTCAATTAAAAAAACTTTCTTTAACAAACAATAAAATTGTTTCGAATAAATTTCATATCTGACTTTTGATTAAGTAAAGATGCTCAGTTGATAAACATAAACAAGCAAAGCGTAAAAATCAATAATCACTTTCGCAGATGATTTATCCAGATTCTTATGAGATGAGTACCGCAAATATGGCGTCTTTTGATTGCCCTCGGTAAAAGTATCGAGTGCTAGTATTTAGCACATGACTATTACCGGTTTAGCATATTCCGCTTTGTATTTAAGCTAAAGTTAACAAAAATTCAGAAACTCGTCTTTTTCATATACAAATTGGAAAGAAATATAAACAAAAGTCAGAAGCATCAAGTCCCAGAAATTCAAACCAAAATAATCAACATCTATTCAAAAAACAATCAGAAAATCATCAAATATCAATCGATAATACTTGAATTGAGCTGTACATACTTTTGATTCAAATGTCTGATACAAACTTCGAGAAGCCTGCCTTTCCACAAGCTTTATCTACCTCCTTCTATTCTAGAATTGAAAAAGAAAACACTCCTCTATTCACACCAGCTCAACCAACAAGAAAGAGAAACACCAATATAATAAACTATGCCGAAGATGAATTATTTGATGAGCAATTAAATAATTCGGATTACAACCTAACATCAAACATATCTTCTTCATTATCAAGAAAGAGAAATTCTAGATTATCTACTCCTGTTTTATCGGTTGATTTAAATAATACAACTCTGACTAATTTAGATAGTGATAATCTTGGTAAAAATTTAAATGATGGAAACCAAGCAATAACTGAGATTTCAAATAATACAACAAATGCAAATTTAAATAATAACTTTCAAAGTAGATTGGCACCGGTAGTAGATCAATCTTTTGATTTTAGTTTTCTAGATAAAAAACAAAATAATCAAAATTTAAATCAAGAAGATATTTTAATTCCAATAAGGCTAAATTTTGAATATCAAAATAATAAAATACATGATTATTTTATGTGGAATTTAAAAGATCGTTCAATGGAAGATGAAACTGATAATAGTAATAGTAATAATAATAATAAAAGTAATAATAATAATGATTTTTCACCCGAGTTATTTGCAGAAATTTTTTGTAGAGATTTAAATTTACCTTTAAATCCCTTCAAAACTACAATCTCAAATTCAATTATTTCTCAAATTGAAGAATATAGAGAAAGTGCGTTAATTAATTTACCAAAAGATTTACAGGTTCATTTTATTATAAATTTATCTGTAAATTTAGATAATCAATTATATTCCGATAAATTTGAATGGGATTTAATGGATATGAAATTTACTCCAGAAATGTTTGCAAAAAATATTGTTAGTGAACTAAAACTTAAAAGTGAATTTATTCCTGCAATATCTCATTCATTGCATGAAACTTTATTGAAATTAAAAAAAGATGCCATTGAAGGTTATATACCTGAAATTAAAAACGGTTCTGCCTATGGTTATGAAGCTGGAATACGATTCACAAATGACCCAAAAAATAATAAAAATAATAGTAATAACTCAAATAATAATGAAAACATTTTAGCTTTGAATTTAACTTTAAATTCCAATAATACTGTGGATGATTGGTATCCAACTATTGAAGTTTTATCACAATGGGAAATTGAAAAACGAGAAATTGAAAGGGAAAGAAATTTGAGAAGATTAAAGAGAGATAATTTAAGATATGAAAATGAATCTAATAAAGGTTCTAGAAAAAGAATTAGAACAAGAAGATACGATGAACTTGAAGGTACCTGGGTTAACATATAAAACAATATCTCTGAACAGTACTTTAATCTGGTTTATAATTTATTCTTATAATTTGTATAATATCATATAATATAAAAAAGTAATGTAATAATATTGTTAATTTCAACATGATATTTTTATTATCTATAATTTTCTCTATATTCTATGAAAGATGATTTAATTTAAGCATTATTATTATCAAGATGTAATTCTTCAAATTCAATATCTGAAGTATTTTCATTATAATTATCTGATATATTCTCAGGACTTGAATAATTTACTTTTGATTGATTAAATCTAAAATAATTATACCAAATTATATCAATTAATGAGATTACTAAACCAATTGAATTTATGAAATTCAATGAATCACCAAATACAATTACAGAAGCAATAATTGTTAATAATTCTTTAAAAATTCCTGCAATTGATAAAGTGACAACATGAGATCTTTGCAATAAAGCAAATTCAAAAAAAGTCATAAAAAATGCTAAAATTCCTGGAATAATTAAAAGAATTATTGTTAAGAGTATACCTTTTTCAGACCAAATATTATTGTGCATGAATGATTTGAAATCCTCTAAAATTAAACCAAAAAAAATCAAAAAAATACTTGTAACTGGAGCTAAATAAAATATAGTTGAGATTGGATTTGAAGTGAATTTATTTTTTTTCAATAATAATTGAGTAAAAGCCCATCTTATACCAGACATTATTGAAGAACCTAAAACTAAACAAAATCCAAGAATTTGTAAAGGAGTGAAAGAATTAAAAGAAGTACTATTGCCAATAGTTGTACTATCTTGATCAATTGGGATTTTATTTGAATCTTCACCACCTGCAACTAATAACATTATACCAAAACACATTACAGAAACTATTCCAGCAATTGTCCAAGAAGCTTTTTCAAGACCAAATAATATACCAAATAATAATACAAACATTAATGAAGAAGATTTTACCATTGTGTAAAAGGATAAAGTTATGAATTTTAAACTTGCATTTCCTGCACCTATATCTCCCGCAGATGCCAAGGCACAAGGTATTATTGAAATTAAATAAACTCTTGGTTCCATTAAAAGTTGTTTAAAATTGAAATTATTTATATTGTTTATAGGTATATTATTACTCGGTATAATACCAATTTTATTATCATTTGGTCTTAAAGATGGAACTAAAAATAAAATTGTAGATGATAATAGAAATAAAGTTAATTGATGTAAAGCAGTTATAGTTACAGGATATGGTAAATTTATATTCGGGTTACTAAACATCCATTTATTGTACATTGAAATTGAGATTGAAAAAACATACCAGCCTATGATACAAAAAATAGATTCAATTGTATTTTTTGTTTTTAAAAATTTGACAATTGATTTGAAACTTATGTTTTCATTTGTGATATTATTGTTAGTATTATTATTAGTTCTTGAAATTGAATCAGATAATGATGATGGAGAAGTAGACTGAAATTTTAATTGAGACTGGGATTTTGATTGAGATTGTAGTTGAGACTGAGATTCGGATTCAGATAAAGACCGGGTTAATAAAGATTGTTCAGCTTCATTTAAATCATTTGAATCTTTCCTTGGTGTTATTTTCAAATTTGATTTTGAATATGAATATGAATGTGCTCTTGAGTGAGTAGGTAAATTGTATTTTGAATTACTCATTATTGAAAAAGTTAAAGTAATTTTAGAAAATGAAATACCAAATTATAATTTAAATTGATAAAAAAGTGAATGAAATAAAAGAAAATTATCACTATTGATATAACTTTAATAAATGATAAATTTAAAGGATAGAAAATAAATAAAAAATTGTAATATTTATTTTAAGAATTGAAATATTTATTTTTAAATTAAGCCCGGTACTGGAAGCAAAGAACAAAATAAACCACAGGATGAAAATAAAAAGTTTATGAAATGTGTAAATATAAACAAATGGATTAAATTAAGAATAAACCCACATGAGAGTTTAATATTTCTGACTTGGAATGAAATACTCTTGAATATTAAATATTAAATATTGTCTGATAGTGTCTTATTAATTAATAAATTGACTGATATAATAAATTGTAAAAATTCTAAAATTAATATAGAAATATAGAAAACATAGAAAATAATAAAGATTGATTTATTGAAATATCCAGTGAAATAATATAAATTTCTGGCAACGTTAGCAAGAAGTGTTTTTTTGGTGAATCAAGCATGGCGCAAGCGTGAAGAAAACTGCTGCGTATACGCAGGTTAATACTTGTTAATACTTGCTAATACAGCTAACAGTTTTAAATTTGGTACTTAAATGATCACATGATTTTATGGTATTATTCATGTTATTTTGGGTAATTATTTACCCCGGATATATACTGGCAGTTATTCAAAAGTATTTTTTTTTATACAGATAAATAGGTATCAGAGAGTATTTATTTTTTTACAAAATTACAATTTACTACTTCTTTTGTTATTTGATTCATTATCACCAAAGAATATAACAGTTACTGTTAAATCATCTCTGTATCTTCTTGACCATGGTGAAGGTATACTAAGTAACATTTTACCTTCTTCTGCTTTATTTACATCACAATTACTTAACGCATTTCTAATTAAATGAGTTGCACAATTATCATCTTTGATAAAAGTTTTAACTATTGCTGTTTCATTATTCTTACTATTTTTATTATGTGTTCTAAATGGAGGTTTTAAAAATTCTTTATTTTTTGAATCTGTTATATCTTGAACTTTTGGTAAAATTCCAATACTTGAATTTTTTAATAAATTTTCATTAGAATATGATTTTATTAAATTAATTGGATTTAATTTTGATAATTCTTTTAAAGAAAATTCTTTTTTCATATGATTATCTAAATATCCATTAATATTATTAAAATTTTGTTTTTTCATCCATTGTATAACTAAACCTGCAATTTCTTCATTTGATAACATTTCATATAATCCATCAGTAGCTAAAATTAAAAATTGTTGTTTTTCAGGTTCAATTTTAACACTTGTAATTACAGGTTCTGCAGTTACATATGGTGGAGTTTTTAAATAATTTGAATATTGTCTACCAAAAAATTCAGCAGAAATTTTATCTTGTAAATTTGAATTCCATTTATATCTTGCATCACCAAAAGATCTTGAAGGTTCTAAAGATCCTAGAACTCTACCTCTTTTAATTACATCTTTTTCACCAGGATGTAAAGATTTAATTCTTTTAACTTCTTCTGGATTTGAACCAGTTTGATCAATACTTAAAGATTTAACAGTCCAATCATTTTTTTCAGTTTCAAAAGAACCTAAAATTGCTCTTGAATCACCAGTTACAGCAATTTTTAAAATATTTGAATTTGAATCAAAAAATGAAACTAAACTACATGAACCAGACATTGCAGGCATTAATAATTCAGTTGCATTTAATAATCTTGAATTTTTATCTTTAATATTAAATAAATTTTCAATATTTTTATTAATTAATTTATCATCTAATTTCAAGAAACCTAATTTAATTGAATTATCAACAATTTTTGAAAATTCTTTTGGATTTGAATAATATAAAGATCTTAATTTATACTCATTTTTACTATTTTTAAAATTTTGTTTTGAATTATTAGTTGAATTATTATTATCATTTTGTTGAAAATAAGCAATTGATAATTCTTTTATAACATAATCAATTAATTCTTCTTTTAATCTTGCACTTGTTGTCCAACCTGCATGACCATCATAAACGCCCCAAAACATCCAATCCATTACATTATCATTAGTGCTTTTATTAGTTTCAATTTCATTATTTGATGAAAGGGATAATGGAATTTGAATTATTTTTTCAGATCTATCATCTTCAATTGGACTATTTGAAGGTAATTGAGATATATCATATCTAATTAAGTTATCTTTACTATTATTATTATCATTATTGCTTCTTTTTACATTATAAGATTCTTGAAATTTACTTATTCTTTCAGTGAATTGTTCATCCGATAACATTTCCAAATTTAGTTTACTTTCTTTTTGAGTATTTGCAAAAGTTGAAAAATAATTAATTTGATTTCCAGTTGGATTATTGTTATTATTATTATTACTATTGATATTGTTGTTATTATTATTATTATTGATATTATTTGGAGAATCAGATAGAATTTTACTTGATTTCAATAACTGAAATCTACTATTTATATTAGAAGAATATAAATAAGATAAAAACACAACTCCAGAAGCTAAGAAAATATTAAATGATCTTCTCATTGTTTTTTTTCTATAAGTTAATAAATTATCTTTACTATTATTTGTAATAATATTCTTAATATTTGAATTGAATAAAAATCTATTTTGCTGATTTAAATTATGATTAAGTGAATTAAGTTTACCTAAAAAGATTGAATTGGCGGTTATAGAATTTTTGTAGGACAACCTTTTGATAATATTTACGTTATTATTCAATACTCTTGATTTTAAAGGAATCATTTTTAAGAAGATCAAATTAAAAAAAAAGATTTCAAATATATATTTCTTTAAGTATCTACTGAGTACTACAATTATAAAATTGAATTGTTGAATTGAATATTTTGAATAATTAAAATGTGAACAAAAGTTTTGTTTATTTATCTTCTTTATCATTTTTCCTGTGGGATGCGATTGAAGATTTGACTTTGGTGCTGTTTTGTGTTTGAGAAAGTCTATATTTAGGACACGCGGCAAATATCTAGGACGTCTATATTTGTTGCTCTTTACGAACTAATTGTTACGAGGGTATATTTTGTAAAGTCCCGTGTTTAATTTGCTTCTATTCCGGTCTAGTTTTGGGTCTTTGGTGTGTAAGAATAATTTTAAAGGCTGGGATTGGTTCGTTATGCTGCCAGACAGAGTTGGTGTTGGAAGGAAGCTTTAGAGTGAGAGAGATTATTAGTTCAGAATAAGATATTCTTGTGTATTATCGAAGATAATATCATTAACAACAACAACAAAAAAGATAAATTGATCACACAATAGATAATAATAATATAATAAATAATAATAATAAGAATAAAATGCCTACAGTTCAAGATTTACCTCCAGTTGGAGGATATGAACCAGTTCAATGGAAAAGACATTTACCATCAAGAGGATTTAGACCAAAGGTTTGGTTATTTGGAATGATTGCAATAATGGGATATGGTTTTTATAAAGCAAATAGAGCAATAAGGGAAAGAACAGAATTAAAAAGAGAAAAAATTTGGTCAAGAATTCATTTAACACCATTATTAATTGCAGAAAGTGATAGAAATTTAGTAAGAAGAGCTATTTCTGATAAAGCTAGAGAAAAAGAAATTATGAAAGATGTTAAAGGTTGGGATGTTGAAGAAAAAATTTATAGTGATGGTAAATTTAGAACTCCAACATTTTCATATTCTGATGTTTCCAAATAATTTATAAAATAATCTACAAAATAATTTACAAAATAATCTACAAAATAATTTATGAAATTATTTAAAAAATTCTAAGAAAAAAAAATTTGATTTTCTATTATATTCTATTCTATTCTAATTGATTCATTCATTTATCTATTGTAAGCAATATCTACAGAGATTTAACTATAGGATAATATCTTCAACTTAATCTTCAACTAATTTATATAAATCACCAAGTTGAGTTGCAAAATAATCTGGAATAACTTCATTATCTTGTGAAAATAATTCATCTTTAGTTGTTATACCAGATAAAACTAATAAAGTACTTATACCACCATCAATACCAAATTTCATATCAGTATTTAATCTATCACCAATCATTATTGTTTTTTCTTTTTTAAAATCTTTATAATTATTAAAAATTAAATTTAACATATTTTGATTTGGTTTACCACAAAATATTGGATCTCTACCACTTGAAACTTGTAAAGTTGAAATTATTGTACCTGCACCAGGTAATTTTACACCATTATTTGGAAATGTTGAGTCTGTATTTGTACCAATAAATTTTATATTTGGATTTTGTAAATATTTTAAACCAACAGCCATTCTATGATAATTAATATTTAAATCTAAACCTGCAACAACAGAATCAACATCTTTATCAAGATTATTATAATGTTTACATTTTAATAAATCAAATTTCAGATCTAAACTTGGATCTTCACCACCGATAGCTTCAATACCAGCTTCATTTAATTCTTCTATAATACCATTCATACCCATTACAAAACTTTTTTTACAATTTAAATTTTTTAAATATAAAGCAGATGCAAAAGCAGATGAAAAAACTTCATTTTTTTGAATAAAATCTAAATCTAATTTTTTAAATTTTGAAAGATATGAATCTCTAGATTTTGTTGAATTATTTGAAACAAAAATTAAATTTTTATTTAACTTAAATTTTAAAAATTTTAAAAATTCAGTTATATTTGGTAATAATTTACTACCTGACCATAAAACTCCATCACAATCAAATAAATAATTATCAAATTTATTAAAGAATTCTAAAACTTGTTTTTTTTCTTTTAATTCAATGGTTTTGGTAATAATATCAGTTTCATTAATTGTCATTTCGAATTGGATTTATTTATTTGATTTGTTTAAAAGTAATCAAATTATTGAAGTAATTTTATTTAGTAGTTTAGATTTTTAAATTTTTAGAGAAATATTGTTCAATAAATATAAAAGAAATGAATAAAAGAAATGAATATAACTTTAATCCAAAGTTTATCAGAGTGAAGCAGATAAGCCATCTGATGACAGATTTCGAACAAACACCTCAAACATGGATACATCTGTATCACATGATGAATACTTGAGTCCATAAATTTGGTATTAGTTACTAGCCATATTTTTAAGCCTCGTTAGCGTTGCCACACTATCCGCGTCAAGAGTATCCCGGATCTTGGTGAAGATCCTCTGCGGTGGAGTTTGCGAAGCGCTGGAATAAATCTGGGGAAGAAATGTGCAGATTTGTTTCTTTTAACGCTAACTTAGCTTAGTTACCACTGCACTTACTCTTCACAAGGTCAAGTTGGCAAATAATAACCTTTCTCTCGATAAAATAAAGTAAATAAATATAAAAATAACGATAAGTAACTGAAGTTTATACAAACAAATCAACACAATATAAGATAAATATATGATCGATATTCGTTATTCTACTCAACTTGATCACAGTTTCAATCATTCTTATTAATCTTCCTTACCCTTTATTCCATTATTATACAGTAATCTTCTATTCCTTTATTATTTTATTCTTTTATTCTTCAATTTTCTCAGATATTCAATTGACTTACTCAATTGAATATTTCATATAAAATCATTTAAAAGTTACTCCCCTTTTAACTTCAATTATATTTCTTTATTTTCATTATTTGTACAGTCAAGGTAATTCAACTATCTTCGAATAATAATAAAATTTACAAGAAATAACTGATATTTTTAAATCTTTCAATTCTTAAATTATTGCATTTTTCTTTATCTGTCCATTTGTCTTAAGACATTCAATTCCTTTAGTCCAATTAGATTCTTCTTTAATATTTCATTCCTTAAGATTACCACCGGTACCAATTTTTTTAAATAAATCTTGATCAAGTTTAATTAATCTTAAATCATTTTCAAATTTATTCTAAATCATTTTTGAATCATTTTTAAATCAATTTTAAATCATAAATTATTTTCATTTCTTTTTTATAATTATTAATTATTATTCTAAAAATGTCAGTTTATTCAACTCCTCAAGTATGTATTTTTAATCTATTTTTCTTTTTTCACTTTTGGATTTTTAAGTTATACTTATACTTATATTTATTCTTAAATTCATTTTTATGCTAATAATAATACTAACTTAACTAATAAATTTTAAATTAGGTTGATAGTCAAAAGCTATGTGTTATAATGGTTGGATTACCTGCAAGAGGTAAATCTTTAATAACTAGAAAAATTATAAGATATTTATCTTGGTTATCAATTAAAGCAAAATCTTTTAATGTTGGTGAATATAGAAGAAAATTTCAATCTCAACCAACTGCTGAATATTTTAATGATTTAAATAAACTGGCTTTAAAAATTAGAAATAATTCTTTAAATCTAGCTTTAAATGATCTTTTAAATTATTTTAATAATCAAAATGGTTTAGTTGGTATACTTGATGGTACAAATATTACAAAAGAAAGAAGAGAAAAAATTTTAAATATTTTAAAAAAAAATAATATTCAATCAATGTTTCTTGAAAGTTTTTGTGATGATCAAGAAACTATAATGCATAATATTTTAGATGTTAAAATGACAAGTCCAGATTATTCAAATTATAATAATAATGATGATCCTGATTTTATTATAAATGATTTTTTAAAAAGAATTTCATTTTTTCAAAAAACTTATGAACCTTTAGATCAAATTTCTGATTCTGATAAATCTTTTATAAAATTAATTAATGTTGCTCAACAAATAATTATAAATAAAATTGAAACTTATTTACAATCAAGAATTGTTTATTTTGTAATGAATTTACATGTTAGACCAAGAACAATTTGGTTATCAAGACACGGTGAATCAATGTATAATTTAGAAGGTAAAATTGGTGGTGATGCAGGTTTATCACCAAGAGGTTTAAAATATTCTGAAAAATTACCAGATTTAGTTAAACAAAGTGCAGGTGATAGAAATTTAACAGTTTGGATTTCAACTTTAAAAAGAACTTCAGAAACTTCACAACATTTACCTTATAGAAAATTACAATGGAAAGCTTTAGATGAATTAGATGCAGGAGTTTGTGATGGTATGACATATGAAGAAATTGAAAATAAATATCCAGAAGATTTTAAAGCAAGAGATGATAATAAATATGAATATCGTTACAGAGGTGGTGAATCTTATAGAGATGTTGTAATTAGATTAGAACCAATTATTATGGAATTAGAAAGACAAGAAAATATTTTAATTGTAACTCATCAAGCTGTTTTAAGATGTATTTATGCATATTTTATGAATATACCTCAAGAAGAAAGTCCATGGATGTCAATTCCTTTACATACTTTAATTAAATTAGAACCAAGAGCTTATGGTACAAATGTTACAAGAATTAAAGCAAATATTCCTGCTGTTAGTACTTATAAAGAAAAAGGTACAAGTCAATTAGGTGAAAATTTTACTAGTAGTTCAAATAAAAGTAAAAATCTTATTACAAATGCTAAAGAAGAATCAATTTTATAATAAACTTTTGATTAAATTTCTTATTAAATCATTAAACTATTTGATTATTCAATTATCTTTAGCTAATTGTGTTATATTCTTTATTTATATTTGCTACTCAACTAATTATAGCCATCCTCTTTTTTTTTTTTGCTTTTTTTCTATATTTCTGGCTGTTTTAATTTTATTCAAATTATCCATCTTGTTTATTTTTTATTTTTACATTTTAGTTTTATTTTTTTTTTTATCTTATACATATTATAGTTTAATAGTTTACAAATTATCTGAAAATTAATCAAAGTTTTATTTAAAATTTCTAAATATTCTTCAATAAATAGTATTTAAATATTGTTTAAAATCAGTGTAACATATTATTCAATGTAAAACTACATCTAGCTATAGATTCAGATGGAATAGTTAATTCTAAGTTATTTGCTCATTGAATATTCAAAAGTACAATAGAATTAAACTAATTTCTCATTCAGATTATCTTCCGAATATTCAGATTATCTTTTAACCAAGGGCTAATTACTGCCCTTTTTATTATTATTGTTATTATTTTATTACAACCCTAATTAGTTGGTAAGCATTGCTTGTTAAAGATTGAAGTTCAGCGCTTTAAAATAGACCGACCGGGTAACAGTTCCAAATCATATAAAAGGAGTTGGAATCCTCTTAGACTTTGTCTTCTTTTTTCCTTTTTATTTCTTCATACTTACCTTGAGACGTCATTGGAGCTCATGAAGTCCATATGGCCAGAGGTTTCTGTTTACATTGCACAGCGTATCAGATTCTTTTGCTGATTCTCCTCTGGGGAATGCAGGTCTCAAAATTTTTGATTTTGGTTTTTTGTTTACTCAATTGTAAATAATTGAACATTTGTTGTTAAATACAATATTTTTTTAAATTTTATAAAGCTTAGTAGTTTTTAGAATATAAAAGAATATTGTTTATACTACTTTCGGTTTATTTTGGGTTGTTATTGTATGGTTTTATTAAATTAATTAGAATTGTTTGCTAATTGTTTTGTTTTTTGTTGTTTTTGTTTCAAAACATTGTTTTTTTATCATTGAACAAATTTTTTTTTCCAGCGCTTATTTTTAATTTTAGTATTTGTTTTCTTTTGCAATTGAAATTATTTGAATCGAATTTATATATAAATTTTATATTCAAAGGAAATGAAAATATAAAAACTTTCAAATTTAAATATAATTTAATAAATTACTTCTTCAATTTTTTGTTCAAATTTCAAAATAAATATTCATAAACCATATTTTGAAAAAAATTTTACTTTTTCAAGCGATATAATCAAATACTATTTATTAATAATACTTAAAAATAAAAACAACTAAAAATCAATCAAGTTGAAAAATAAATAAAAACTAAAATAGAAAGAATGTTTGCAACATGGTTTTACCCAACTAATTATCAGCCAACGGCCATTTAGAGGATTTAGGAATATGATGCTACGAATTATCTGGCTGAGCTCAATCTCAATTTCAATAAAGACACCAAGAGAACTCAAAACCAACTCGCTTGATATATAATTTGTCGACTGAGCACCCCTGTTTCAATACAATAAATTGCCAATTGAATTTAAAAACTGCTCAAAACTAATGATAAATCAAAAGGACCAATTTTTAAAAACACAATTTAAACTGCCTCACTAGAGCCGATCTGCTATAAAAACTTACTACAATATAAGTAAAACCGAAGTTAAACAAATACTGAGGGTTAATACAACACAAATTAATAATGATTAAAAAGAGGAAATAAAAAAAATTAAAATAAAAAAAGAAGAAATGTTCTCTTATTTATACAAGCTCAATGAAAATTTGAGCCTAATAATATTATGAAAAACTTTTTTGGGCTGTGGGATTACGTAATCATGGGTGTTTTTTTAGTAAGTTTACGATAAAAGTGTCAATATTTTCAAAATCATCAAGAACTTGAACATTTATGTGGAATCAAGTATATTTTACGTAGAAATGAGAATAATTCTTTTACATTCTTTTAGACATATCACATAAACAATAAATTAAATTAAACTAAGATAAACTAAACTAAATTAAAATAAATTATTAATAAAAATGAAAATTATGGACGAATCTTGAGAAATTTCTTTTTAGGTGGAACAGGTAGAGAAGGAGCTGGTGCTTCTTTTTCATATATACCTTTTGCCATAGGATGACGCATTGTAAAACTACTATGTAAAGGTACAATATCATTCATTTTGAAACCTTTTACTTTTGGAATTCTCTTAACTTCATAATCATTTGTCATTAAATCTGGATTTGTTGGAAATTGTTTAATTTTTGATAATGTAGTTGGATTTCTTTGTAAATATTTTCCAATTGTTTTTATTAACCATCTTTTATTTTTGAAATTAGGATTCTCATATTCTGAAGTTTCAGGATCTTTGATTAATACTCGTACTCTTCCTGGATTACCAAAATCTTGTGGATGAGTTTTATCAGGTTCTATTAAACATGCAAATCCTAATCCTCTTACATAATCTCCTATAGTTTTAGCTAATGGATTTTCAACACAATATTCTAAAGGAGCTCTTCTTCCTTCTTTATGAGTTCTATTTTTATCAAAATAACATGGATAAATAAGTTGAAATACTTTCAATTGTTCAAAATCTTGTTTAGTTAATTGATCTGTAAAAGCAATAGGATTATCTTCTTTAGGCGGAGGTCTCATAGGAATATTATTTGGAAATAATGGAGGTTCTTCATAATTCTGACTCTTTATTACTTTTTTTTCAACTTTTGGAGCAATTACTGTATTTAAAGTTGGATCAAATTCTGCAATATCCATATCTAAATCATCGATTCCATCTGAATCTTCTATATCTTCTAAGGTAGGCATTTTTGAACTGAAATTAAAACTTAGAGCACAGTGAGGATATGACTTTTTTTTTTTAATTAAATATTCACAAAGAAAATGTAATTTACTCTTTTTGTTTTTAGTTTTCTAGATTATAATTTTATCTATCTTTCTGTTTTCTTTTCTTTTACTATCAATCAAAATAGTCTGTCTGTCTGCTTTTTCATCTTGAAAATCAAAGTAATTGCAGTCAAATTCAAAAGTCAAGTAGCTTAGCACGTGATTATACACTCAATACGATAAAGAAAATAGCTAAAACATAACTGTAATTGCAGAAATTAAAAATTGCAATTATTTACTTAAAACTACATCAATTTATTTCATTTTTTATTTATATGAAAGATATATAAATTCCTACAATTAAATTTTTTTTTTTCACCCCATTTCAAGATCTTTGTCTGTCATAAATTCATAATAATTTTGGACCTGTTTTTGTCTTACACTACCTAATAATGGCTCCTGATCCATTCTTCTTTTTTCATGTTGTTCAAAAAATAAAATGAAATCTTCAACTTCAACATTATCACAACTAACAGCTCTTGCGATTTCTTCTTTAGCATTTTCATTACTTTTACTCCTTAAAATAGATGACGGTAAAAATAAGGAACTTCTGCTAAAAGTATCATCTTTCCAATTTAAATTTTTGGTTTCTTTATATTTAGTAGAATCCAGTGAATTCACGGATTGATTTTTTGATCTACTTCTAAATAATTTATGATGAAATTGTTTATTTAATTCCTGTTCTTCTACTTTAGGAGGATCAAGATATATTAAAAGATTGGCAAAATCATCGAACCTAATGGATGTATTTATACTTTCATTATATACATTCATGTTATTTTCATACTCATTTATACTATTAAAATCATTGTTATAACTGGGTTTATCATTATGAGGTTCAAAAAATTCAGGTTGAGTAATTGATAATTTTTGTGGATTCATATTATTTGCTCCCATATTAATAGAAAATTCTTTATCAGCGAACGATCTATGGAGTATACTTGAAACCATTGTAGGAATATCATTATTTGAATCCCTAAATGCTGGAACTTTTAAAGATATTTGAGAGCATTCTTCTTGAATAGGAGCATCCCAAGTTTTATTTTCACGAACTTTAATTTAATTTTTTTTTTCTTTGTTAGTATTTTATTATGATTTTTTTTTATTTTATTCGAATCGAAAAGATAAATAGAAAAAGGTATACTAACATGATAGAGAATTTATTCTATTCAAAGCGTTTTTCACGAATCCTCGAACTGATTTTAAATATGAAGTTAGTAAATATTATATTTTTGAAATTAATTTTTAGTGAGTGATAAAATACCTTTTCCAGATGATTGTGAATTTTCTTCAGAAATACCTATTTCATCATTACTTCCTCTTTGATTTTCATTGACCATTATAATTTCATTTTCATTAACTAAAATTTCACTTTCAATATCACTTTCACCAGAAAAATTTGGATTATGAAGATGCTGCTGATGATTTATATCATAATCCATATCAATATCATTTTCAAATTCAGAAAATTCCATTTCTTGTTCTGAAAAATTATTTTTATCTTTATCACTTAATTTATTTGATTCTGATGATTCAAATAAAAGCTTATCTACAGAATCATAATCAGAACCTTCAGAATCATTATTAGTGGAATCAGGATTTGTAGAATCTATATCGATTGGATGAAATTTTGAATTTTCAGTGTTTTGAGGTAAGTTGGATTGATTATTACTATTATTATTATCATTATTATTTTTAAAATCATTTTCTTTTTGAGAAATTAATTCTGAGCTAAAGTTAGAAAAATTCTCATTATTTAATAAATCCAAATTATTATTTGTAATATTATTAATTAATTCATTTTGTGGAGGTTTAATTTGATTTTTTTGATAATCATTATCATATTCAGTTTTCATCAAAGATTCTAAATTTTGTAAATCAATTTGACTTTTAAATTTTTTATAACAACTTAAAGCTTCTTCAGGTAATTGATCAATATTATTTGGTAAACTTTTATTTATGATTTCTTTTTCTTTAGAATGTTTTTGAATATTAAGATTTCTTAATTGAGGAATTTGTCTTCTAAAATTTTTCATATTTCCTCTAAAAGTTCTTTGAGAAAATTCATCATTTTGTGATATTTTTTTAGATTCTGGAGTATTTAAATTTATTTCGCTACTATTTCTTTTATAACCAAATCTTAATGAAGATAAATAGGAACCACTTTTAGTAAACTTATTTTTTTTAATAGAATTCAAATTATTATCATTATTATTGTTATTGTCATCATTATTTCTATTATTATTAATATCAGAATTAATTTTATTTTCATTCAATAAATCATTTGAATTATTTAAGTTATTTGACTCATTTGGATTATTTAAATGAATTGAATTTTTTTGTTCGATAGATTGCAAAATAAAAGGATTTGAGGAATCATCATTAAAAGCTGAAAATTCAATTCCGGTCATCAAAGAATCTGAAGAATTTGAAGAAATTACACTTACTGAATCACTTAAAAAGATAGAAGAAGAAGAATTAGCGTTATTATTATCATTATGGAAATTATTATCATTGATATTAAAATTATTATAATTACTATTAGTATTCGAAATATTTACATTATTTGAGAAATGTGAATAATTTGTTTCATTTGGTAAATTTTTTTCACTATTTGTTATATCATTATTGCTAGAATTGTTATATTTATTATAATTGTTACTATCTATTTTATTGTTTATATTATTGTTTATGTTATTATTTATGTTATTATCTATATTGAAATTTTTTTGATTATCATAATAATTATAATTTTTTGAAGATTTTAAATGAATAAAGCTTGAGAATTTTTCATTTAAGTGTTTTAATCTTAAATTTCTTAACCAACTTGATTTTTTTGTTTCTTTTATTGAATATTCTGATAAAGAAGGAGAAGTTGATTGAATCCTTGGACCCATAATTTTAAGATTTCTATATTAAAAATTATTAGTAGTTTAAATAAAAAAAATTTAAGTATAAATTATTTTTTTGTTTTGTTTTCTTAAAATTAGTTGATTAATTCATTAATAGTTAAAATTGATTGAAATGAATTGGCTTGAACTAGTTTAATTTAATGTACAAGTAATAAAGCAAAATATAAAATAGCGATTAAAAGGGAAATATTAGAATTGGAATTGACTTTGAAAAAAAAAGATTTTGAGAAGTATATTTAAATTCCAGTGAGATATGAATAAGAGAATTAAGATTAAACACTTGAGAGATTTTTTTTCATTAAAAAAAAGTTTTGGAGATAAATTTTTTTATTTGAGAAGTTTATTGGATAAGTAGCTAGAAGAGAAAGGTATTAGAGATGGATATTAAGAGATATTAAAAGATAATAAATGATATTGATGAATATATTAATAAGAAAAACAAGAAAGATAGTTTATGAATTGATTATTGATATATTTATTGGTATTGATATTGATGCTTCTAATGGTGATGGTGATACTACTATTAATGGTGTCTTTAATACTACAGAAGAGCAAAAAATAAGCGTTGAAAGAGAAAGAAAGAAGTGAAATGTGATCGATTGCATAGGTAATCACAAAAGCAAATGGTACTCAGAAGCAAAAGAAGGAAGAAAAGGCTGCAAAAGCAGCAAAAAATAAGCGCCGAGAGTAAACACGATGGATGTTTTGGAGGGAGATCTGGCCCTTTGGTTTATTTGATGCTGCTTTTCCATTTGTGATATAACAAGAGAAATAAGCGCTAAGATAGAAATAGAAAAGGGAAAGTGTAAATAAATAGAAAAGAATAAAGTCTAAGAGTTGTTTATTTATACTTATAGGGGATTTCAATATATTCTATAAATGATTGTTTAACAAGATAAATATGTAATTAAAAAATAAAACAATTAAAAACCTGAATAAACTTGTTTTGGTTCATATGGAAATGAAGGACCAATTTCTTGAATACTGATTTTTGCAGCCCAATGTCCAATATCAATTGATTCTTTTAAAGATTTACCAGCAACTAAACCAGCTACAAATCCACCAGCAAATGCATCACCAGCACCATTGGTATCAACAATTTTATCAGAAGATAATGCATGAACATTATATTCATTGATTATAAATTCATCATTATTATCTAAAGATACAGTAATTGTTGGATCTAAACCATGAGTGAAAATTACTGTTCTATTGATTTTTTTATTTGATTTTGGTAATTTAACAATTGATTTTGCAATTTCTTTTAAATCTTTTGAATTAATATTATGAGATTCAGAATATGATTCTGCTTCAGTTTCATTACAAATGATATAATCAACATATGGTAAAATTTTATCTAATTGATCTTTGAAAAATTGAGGAATAAAAGGTGCAGATAAATTTAAAATTAATGGTTTATTAGTTTCTGATGCATGTTTACCTAATAATTCAATAGCTTCTGGTGATACAGTTAAATGAAATCCACCAATATAAAAAAATTTTGAATTTTCAATAATTTTCCAATTTTCTTCAATTTTTAAATGTTCAGGTTTAAAATGATTTGCAGCTGCTAAATCTGTAACTAAAGATCTATTAATACCATTAATTAAAGCTGCACATTTTCCAGTTTCATAATCATCTTGGAACATATAATTTGTTTTTAAACCTGCTTTTTCATTTGCATTTAATAATAATTCTGAATATTTATCTTTACCAACAGATCCAAAATAAATTACAGAATCTTTTGGTAAAATATATTGAGCAGCTCTTGCAGTATTTTGTGCTGCACCTCCTGCAAGAAATTTTAAATCAGAATTATTTAAAATTTCTTTATATAAAGGTAAATGACTTTCTTCTGCTAAAATTGCATCATTTTCTTTTAAATTGTATTTTTTTAAATATTCTGGTTCAACAGTACATTGAAGATCTAATAATGGATTACCAAGACAAACAAGAGGATATGACATTTTTAAGAAATAAGAAAATTGATTTTATTTGATTTACAAAAGTTATAATATTATTCTAACTACTCAATTCAATTAATTTAATATAATTAAATACTTTTTTTTATAATAAGAATATTTTGGTGTGTTGTGTTAATTCGTATAAAAAAATCTAGTATCCATGTTTACATCTGCATCCACTTTGAAAAAGTTGGGTGAAATTCTTTTTTTTCACTGTAAAGGCATTGTAAAAGCTAAACAATTAACATTAGCAGCTTAACGGTGCTAAAAATTATCATCTGCCATTTTTAAAAGCTTTTTCACCACGTGCTTATAATAGAGATCGGAGACCAGTTTTGTGGGTTTTTTTCCTTACTTTTTGATAACAATAAGTTTATAAAAAGAAAAAGAAACAGAAAGATAAATACATATTTGAATATTAAAACTTTTAAAGGAATAATTGGTATATTGAAATTGTTAAAGATAGAATAAAGTAGAAAAATCATAAAGAAATTAATTATAGAATATGTATAATATTTATTAAAGAAAAAGTGTTCCAAGTTGACTCATAAAAGTGCTAAAAATATAAAACTGATAGCTAATGATAATCCTCCATCTCTGGCATATTTGAAAGCAAAATTAACTGCTATGGATTCTTCAGCGGCTGTTGTTTCTTCTAATGCCATGTTGATATCGGAAGAAGATGATGAAGATATGATTGATGTTAAGGTAGAAGGTGTACCATTAGAAGAATCAGAAGAAATATCGGAAGTAATACTAGAAGAAGTATCAGAAGAAATGCTAGAAAACGTTGATGAATTATCTTCTGTTGATGAAATATCTTCAGTTGACGAAGTATCTTCTTTTGATGTTATATCTTCAGTTGACGAAGTATCGGCTGTTAATAAAACTTCTTCTGTTGATGAAACTACTTCTGTGACTTTTTCTGCTGATGAACTAATTGCTGTCGATGAAATGATCACATCAGATATTGTTGAGCTACCATCAACCCCAAAAACATCTGATAAAACATCAGTAGCAACTGAAACAAATTTAGATGTTGCAACTCCATATACAGAATTAGCATTTGAAGCAATATCGCCTGCCTCTGAAACAACTGCTGATGTAACAACTGAATAAACTAAAACTACATCTGATACCACACCTTCCACTTCAGAAGCAACAACAGATGTAACAACTCCATAAATTGATGTTATATCGGAAATAATATCCTTTTCTTGAACTTTAGTTGCCATTTCTGAAAATGCTTTTGAAACTCCTGAAAGCAATAAAAGAATAATTACTTTTGAAATTAAAGTGAACTGCATTTTTATAATTGAGATTTATAAATGAATATGAATATTTGATCAATTGTTTAATAGATTGATATATTGATTGAGACTATTTTAAAATATGAGCATGTAGATTTGTGAATAATTTTTTAAAAATATACATCTATTAAATCATTTTATAAAAAAAAAATTAAACAAATTAGCTTTAATTTATGTTATTTTTTTCTTTCGTTAGATTGAATAATTTGTCCAATTCCACTAACTTGAAGAAAATACTAAATATAAAATACTGTTTTTGTTTTTAAAAAAAAAAATCTCAAGAACCTAAAAGGTTATAATTTTCAAAAAAATCAGCTATTTAACAGAATCGAATTAAACTTTAGCTTGGATATTTTAAAAATATCGTCCAATCAAAAATTTAACTAGAAAAAAAATAAAAATTTTGTTTTATTTCATTGTAAAAAAAGAAAGCTCGTCTACTGTTAATGATGGTAATTGAATAGAATATAAATTTATTAATAGGCTATGTTCTTAAAACTTTCAATGAAAGTTAAGGAGTTCAACATTAGAGTGAGAGTAATTGTAGAAACCCAAAGGGGAGGGAACTTAAAAATTTCAAAAGAATAGATAAAATCCATACGAAAGTTATTAATTGTAAGTATTACCACATATTTGTCTCATATAAAAGCGTAATAGCTATAGAATAAGTCTAAGATTATTTGAGATATAAATATAATAAAGGGAAATGAATTTAAATTTGAAATGTATTGAAGAAGACTGAGAAATAATACGGTAGATAGTATTAAATATCAAATATATATATATATCTAAAGTTATTTTTGAAAATGATTAATGGCCACCACTAGTTGGTAAACCAACAAAGGCCTTAAAAGAATCGTAAATTAACCATTGCATACCAGTTAAAGTACCAATCATTACAATACGAATAGGTAAACCATTCCATAAACCAGCGAAACCAATTTTTTTATAAATTTTACTAACAGATTGAGACATTGATTCAGTTGGTAATTTTTCAGCATTGATTTTACTTACCATAACATCAGAAGGATGAGAAACAATTGCACAAAATATACCAGCAATATAACCACCGAGAAAAGAAACACCAGTTTGTTGTAATAAACTATATTCTGATTTTTTTTTAGGTAAATAAGAATAAATTGACTCAACAACTCTTTCAAAAGTTGCAAATTTAACCATTGTATATGGAATTTGTCTAAACCATAAAGGAGTTAAACCTTTATATAAACCAGTAACACCTTCTTTTGCAGTTAATTTTTTCCAACCATCAATTACATTTGTTGCATATGGTGGTAAAGTTGTTTGAGTTTTAACTTTTATAGCTTCAAATGGACATAACATTATATCAGCTAAAAATTCAGCAGAAGCAGAAGCTCCAAGATATAGAGAAGTTCTATATTTATGAGATAATTCATCACCTAAAATTGTACCATATTGATATTTAAAAAATTCATAAAAACCATATTTACCAGCACCTTGTAAAGAATAACCAATAAAAGTAGCACCAACACCACCAAATATACCTAAAAATCCTTCAGTTTTTATAATTGATTTCCAACCTTGAATATTTGAGGTATATAAAGATGCATCAACTTGTCTACGACATTTAACAAGATCTAAAGGAGTAACTGAAGAATGAGTTGGACCACAAGCTAACATTCCTCCTAAACCACAAGTTAAGAAATATTCAGTTGAAAATAATTTAATTTTTTTAGATTCAACATTTGGAATTGTTGAATTAATCCAAAATTTTGCAGTATCTGAAGGATTATTTAATATTGGATAAGAATTATTTGAAGGCATTTTTATTTAGATTTATGATTCAATTACAATTTCAATTTTAATCCAATTGGAGTTATAAATATCAATTAAAGAATAATCGGATGAAAAGAAGAATAACAATAAAAAAGATGCAAAAAATCTAATATTCTAATAATTAATTTGTAAAAATACAACAATTTAATAAAACAATAATAACAATTAATTGATTGATTAAAATTATCAGGTTCAGATTTATCTTTGAGTATGTGAGGATAATTGAAGATATTTAAGAGAATAAAAATAACTAAAAGCCGATTAAAAAGCAATCCAGAAGCGAATAAAAACCGATATAAATGAAAATTGGTTAAAAACTAAATTTCAGTTTGAGTGAGAAGATTTAATAAATGATTTTAAATAAAAATAAGTAAATTCAAGATTCAAAAATCAAAATCAATGATATAAAATTAAAATGAAGAAGGATGCAATGAATTAAGTGTTTTGATAGGCTCACTTCAATGAAGGAATATTAGAGATAATAAAATAGCTTTCTTCATAGCATTACATGGAATAAAGTTGTTATCGTGAAGAAGATTTATTGCCATTATTAGCATTAAAATATTAATGTAGTACAAGATTGTTATTATATTATTAGATTATTACTGTAATTTAGTCTATGTTATTATCATCTCTGTGTTGATGTATTACTGGGATTGTATTCTATGTACACTACAAACCACTAATTTAATTAAGATATTTTATATTAATATTAGAGTCTGTACTTTTAAAGTAGCATGCTTTTATTTTAATAATGGAATATTTGGGATTGGGCTTCCTTTAGTTCTGCTACGGACAAACTTTGGGGTGTTTTTAATAGTTCCGCAATTGCCAGAATTGCGCTTTTTCCGACGGATGTTGCGGCTATAGAGGCATTTGGCAGGTGCTGCTTCGCAATGCATGTCAATGTTTTGCAAACTTCCGGTACGAAAAATATAACTACGGATGTCAAAAATATAACGGAGAGCACGGACATTGATATCTAGAACGGATTTTAACGGATATTGATAGGCCTCAATTTATTCTAGACGCAATGTATGTGCAAGTATAAGAACTTTTGATTGGACCTATATTTAAAGTTTAGGATTAACGAACTGACATCACAATATCTAAGCAAAGTACATACAAATTTTTAAAATCAAGGGATAGACTGAAATTGCATTTACATAATAAAAGAGACTAACTATTCAAAAATGATTATGTGTATTAAATATATAATTATATACGAATGATTGAAATGATAATGATTTGTCGTTAAAAGATAATAAATAAAAATAAAAATTGTAAGTTATAATAAAGGTCATTAAAAGAATTTGAAATAAGTTTTTTTTTCTTTTTGTTTTTGAAAATTGAATTTGTAATTTGAATTTCAGAGAATTGAAGTAATAATAATAAAGTAGTTAAATGAAATAAAAATAAATGATTAATTAAAGATGAATTAAATTGAAATGAATTGATAGTCTACATTTGAAAAAGATTTATAAGCTTTATTAATTGATTCAACATTTGATGATAATTTTTGATTTAAAGTTTTAATTTTTGATAAAGCAGCATTAAGTTCATTATCTTCAAGTTCCATACCATCACCAATAAATTCTGGAATCATTTTTTTGAATTCTTTAATATCTTTTTTTGCAGAATTGATTTTCTCATAAAATTGATGATAAGAATCCCAATAATTATCAGAATCTAAGTTTTCAAATTGATTACCATCAAATTGATCTTCCATACCAGCTAGAGAATCTTCATTATCATTTGGTTCAATTGAGATTGAATTATTATTTGAGAATTTATTACTAAAAGTATCTGTCATTTCCTTTTTATTTTCTTTAAAAACTAAAGAATCTAAATCTTTTGCAATTGAAGAGATTTCAAAGATTTTTGATTCTAAGTCTTTCATTGATACACTCATTTTGAGATAATTTGATAAATTATAGAAGTTAATAAGAAGAAGTTTAATAAGTTAAGGATTTAATTGATTGTTTGGTTAATTGGTTAATCAGATTAATGATGATTAAAATAAAAGCAAATGAATTTATTGTTTTATTTGAAAGAAATTAAACCCATTTTATATTAATTTTAATAATTTAATAATCTATAAATTTCTTTTAATAGGAAATGTGGGGGGAGAAAACATTTCGATTATTATCACCTAAAATTCTTTTTATTAGGTTATTATTAAAATTATTGCCAGATAAATCTTGTAATGGAATTAAAAATCGCCACTGAAATAATCTGAATATCTAAGAATAACCCAGAAAATCAGATTTCACTTAATATTTGTATGACTTGGTGTTTTATGTGCATTTTGCTTAATTTTCTGGCTCACTTCTCGACAAACTCCAGTCAACTCCAGAAAAGTCCACGCAGCCCGCAGCCAGCAGCGCCTGAAAGTCTGGAGCAGGCAAATATTCTCGTAGCCCACTGTTGCAGCACCTTGTTAGAGGAGGGGAGCTGCCCTCTAGCCACCTCACAAGTCCCTGTAGTAAACAAATCATTTGGCAAGGAATACCAGCCGGAGCGGCAGTTATCTCACCTCCATTGTTTTTGGTAGGTGCACACAGTGGTCATCTGCCCTTTGAAAGTGCAACAACTATTTGCGTGACTTGGCTAGTGGTGGCCTTGATCATTTATATCTTCTGCCTGTATACCGTAAGAGACCCTCTCTTTCCACCCTCTTTGCACACGCTTTACACTCGCTTTGTACCTTATTTTACCATTGTTGTTGTTTACCATTTTAAAATCTTAATTATTTTAAGTCTTGTTCAATATTTTGATAGTTTTATTAGTCAAATAATTAAATGGAGTTATTAACTACGTAATAAATTGAAATGATATGTAAAACAACATAAAAATTTGAATTACTTATCGAATGTCACAATTAAGGTAAATAATGTTATTTATTCGATTTCAATATTGTAAAAGAATTGCAATTTCAATATGAATTGGAAGCGAGATTGAAATTAGAATAACTTAACAAAAAATCATTGAATTAAATTATTGTAACATCAGGGGTGAAAAGATATCGTTAGATAACAAATAGTGGCCGATTATTAGTAAATAAAGATTAGTGAATAAATTTTACTGAATATTACTCATTAACACTTTTGAGACTAATTTTTTGAATTTCTTTAATATGCTTTAAATTAAATGACCAATTGACTCCAACTTCAACTCCAATTCAAATTTTAACTTCAACAACAAATTTCTACTTACAATTCAATTTATTACAATTGAAAACAGACTCCATTCTGAAACATTTATTAGTTTAAACAAGTTATTTGAATAATCTATTTTGTAAATTCAATTTCAAAAGTAATTAATATAAATAACTGAATTTCATCCCCTAAAATTAAGTCCAGTTTAGCCTTATCCAATTTAGTATATTCAATTCACTTTTACTTATATTAATCAATTAAATTTATCTTTACTCAATTAAATTTTTTAATTAATTAAATAATTTTGCTTATTTTAATACTTTATTTATTTTTCTTATAGTATTATCATCAATTTTTCAAAATTGTTAACATTTCTTCATTTTCATTATTATTATAGAAGCTATTATTGCCCACGATGACTGATATTTTATCCTCTATTGAAAATACCTTAGCCGGTAAAAACCAACCTGGCAAAAAAGGTAAAAAAGGTGGTAAAAAAAATTCTCCAAAATCAAGACAACAAATTAAAGATGGTATTTTAATTTTTGATGATTTAGATTCTTTTAAAACTGAAATTGAGAATGAATCTTTAGTTCATGCTCAAGTTAATTATACTCCTCAATTTGTCCTAAATTCCTGTCATAACGATTTAGAAAAAATTAAACCTTCAATGAATAAAAAAAATAAAAAATTTGTTAGACATTTAAATCAACATGTTAAAAAAAATTTATTATCTGTTCATCCTAATATGAAATTAGCTGGTACTGAAGATACAAATGATAAATTAACTTATAGATATATTGAGGAAATCGATGAAGGCAAAAAAATTGAAATGGAAGTTGCTTCATTTACTGATAATGCTAATGTATTTGTTGACTATAAATCTTATTCTTGTTAATAATTTTGCTCATGGCATACTATAATAATCTATAATTATTATTCTTGACATTTTTCTTATAATTCTTTTATGATTTTATGATTTTTTACTTCTTTCTTTTTATTTCCTTTTATCTTATTTTAATCCAACTCTTTTTAGTTCAATTTTTTCTCCAATGAATTTAAGTTATCAGTTTTAACGAAATTGAATATACATTTTATTATCGACAATTATTAAAAACGAATCTTATTCTAATTCTTGTTTTAATTCTCACAAATAATCTTCTACGAACAACAAAACAGATGCTTTTCAAAAAAAAATTTATTGGAAAAAATTCAGTCTCAGTAAAATTATCTTCTTGGTGTCATTTGCAGAAAATAGAAGATTCTTGAAAATGGCTTCAAAATATTTTATTACCCTACATATAATTTTTCCAACTTTCAAAAATTTGAAATTACTTTAAATGGAAACATCCGCTGTGGCTAGTGAAAAACTTTTATTTTCCCTCGGTTATATTTTTCCGTACGCTAAACAGGTCACATGCTCCGCTTTCGGAGTTCTGCGCATTGAAATCTGCCAAATTTTAGCCTTGGCAAATTTAAGCTTTTGTGTTTTTCTAAACCTTTTTTGAAAATACTTAAACTCTTAAAAGAACTATTGCTTCTCGGATATAATATTAATTTCAAGTTAAAGTTTCGTGAAAGTTTTGAATCGTTTGAAAAGTTTTAAATAGTTCATTTTTTTAATTTTTCATTTCTTAAATATTTCTATTTAAACTATTTAAATTTTTTTCAGCTAATGGGTAATAAATATTTTTGCATTTATGAAGGTTAATCAATTTTAAAGTCTCCTATTGGAATTACAAATTTCAATTAAAAAATCTAAAAAGCTTTTCAAGCAGTATTTTAATTTCTCCTATTATGTAAATTATCATCAAAAATTATGTAACACTATGGTCTCAGATATCCTTATCTTTTCAAACTTCGTTTAATAATTATTTTGAATACTCTACCGTTAGATTTTTTTATTTTTCAACCTATTGACTTCTTCTATCCATGTAGGTTCAAGTTTTCATACTTTAGTATTCCTTTTAGCCATTTACTCCCTTTATTCAATTTAAAGTAAAAAAAAGCTTATACTTTTTCATTAGAATTCTTTCTAATGAGTCAATTCAAATAAATGCTAGACTCGTAATGATATTATTAGGTTAATAATTAAAGTGTTAGTGAATTATTTCAGAATCTTCAAAGTTTTCGAACAATCAGTTTGAAAATTTAAGCCAAATTAATAATAATTCAAATTAAAAAAAATAATTAAGAATAATCATAAACTTTATTAATTTCAAATTTTTTATCAAACTAAAAAGTGGTCATTAAAACTTCAAGTGTTAAAAATTCATAATTTCATTATACAATTACGTTACCTTGTTATAAAAAGGTGTCAAAGTTCAATAATATTCAACAAAAGAAAAGAAAAGTTTTTAATTTGATTATATTTTTATTTTTAAGAGCAAAATAAACACAATATAATATGTCAGAAGAAAAAATTACTTTTTTCAAACACTTTAATTTTTTTCAAATCTCTTTATATTATAATTCTATTCAATTTTAAATAATATGTCAAAAAATACTTCAAAAAATATTTCAAAGATTCATATACAAACATCTGATAATGAAAAATCTGATATTGAAAAACATAATAAAATTAATGAAACAACTCTTAATGATGAATTAGCTGCAACTCATGATCATTTCTTACCACCAAAAAAAGCTTATATTGTAATAGCTGGGATGGGGTTTACTTCTTTTTTAGCTACTGTTGATTCAAATGCTATTTCAATTTTATTATCTTCCATTGCCGATGATTTGAATGCAGGCCAAACTATTCAATGGGCTGGTACTGCTTCTTTTATTGCAAATACTGTATTTCAAGTTTTGTTTGGAAGATTAAGTGATATAATCGGAAGAAAATATTGTATGATATGCTGTATGATTATTTTAGGAATTTTTGATATTGCTTGTGGTTTATCTCAAACTGGTATTCAACTTTATATTTTCAGAGCAATGGCTGGAATTGGAACAGCAGGAATTTTTAATTTATCAATGACAATAATTGCAGACATAGCTCCTTTGAGAAAAAGAGGTATTTATCAAGGTATTTTAGGTGCTTTTTATGGTACAGGTAATGCTGTTGGACCATTTATTGCAACTGGTTTTGCTCAAAATTTAACATGGAGAGGTTTTTATTATTTCTTAGGTCCTTGTGTTATACTCTCAATTGTTCCTGTTTGGTTTCTTGTTCCAAATTCAATTCCCGATTTAACTTTAAAACAAAAACTCTTGAATATTGATTACGCTGGTTTCTTATTTAGTAGTGCAGGTTTGATATTACTTCTTATACCAATTGAAGGTGGAGGACTTACTTATGATTGGGATAGTGCTCTTGTAATTGCAATGTTTATTGTAGGAGCATTATGTTTAGTTGCTTTTGTCTTTGTTGAATTAAAATTTGCTAAATTGCCAATGATTCCAATGAGATTATTTAAAAACGTGAGATTAGATATTGTTTTCCTTCAAGGGTTACTTTTTGGAATGGCATTTTATTGCGTTAATTATTATTACCCATATTATTTTCAATCTGTTCGTCATACAAGTATTTTAATAAACTCTTGTTTTATGCTTTGTCTATTATTACCTCAAACTCTTTATTCAATTGCTAGCGGACTTATTATTTCTAAAACAGGTCATTATAATCCTATAATTAGATCAAGTTTTGCTATTTGGACAACAGCATGTGGTTTATTGTTATTATTTTCGAGAAAACTTCCGTATCCAGCTGTTGGCACTATTATGGGTTTGCATGGTTTATCCTTTGGTGGTGTATTTCAACCTACTTTAATTTGTGCCTTGGCCATTTCAAGAAGAGAAGATAGGTCAATTGTTATTTCTACAAGAAATGTTCTTAGATCTTTTGGTGGTTCATTAGGTTTTGCATTTTGTGCTTTAATCTTTTCAACAACTCTTAAAAGTAATATCAATAAAAATACGACTTTATCTGATTCCGTAAAGGAGTATATAATCAAGCATATTTATTCAAAGATTAATTTTGATGTTATAACTTCTCCAGAGGATATCATTGTTGTTCAGGACATGTATATGAAATCTTTGAAAAACATTTTCAAACTTTGGATTCCTTTGATTGGAATCTGTTTTCTTTCATCTTTATTAATTAAAGATCATGGATTAGAAGTGGACCAGAAATTGAAAAAACTTGAACCTTCTGACGAGGAATCAAATACCGGTAGGGAAGAATCGGAGCCGCAAGATAAGTAATTAAGCTTTAATGTATATTATTTAAATATTATTTAAATGATATCCAGTCATAAATAAATATGCATGTATCGTACCAGAAATAATTTATAAACTTTAAGCTGAAAGATAAGGTAGTTATCTAAAAGGACATAAATTACCATAATGTGTTCGATTAAGCAATATATAGGAGAATTAAAATAATGTATAAAAAAATATAAAAAAATATAAAAAAATATGAAAAGAACGAAAATATAACAAAAAATTAAAAAGGTTTCGAATTTGTTTGGAACAAATGAAAAAAAAAAAAAAAACATTTCTAACCTTCAAGCTTATCATCAATTCCTGCAGAAGATACTTCAGGAAGTTTACCATCTTTTCCATGAGAAATTTGACTTACGATTTCTTCGCTATCATCTTCATCTAATTCTTGAGGAAGTAATAAATTAACAATTACCCCGACAATACCTGCAAGAGCATATCCAGTTTCACAGATAAGAACAATTGCATTTAAGAATCCCTTTAATTTATTATTGTTACCACTATAAGTGAAAACATTATCAAACCAAGTACTTACTAAAGTTGATCCTAAACCTAAGACTAATGAACAAGTTAACACAAATCTATCTCTTCTAGTTAATGGACATGTTGCAATAATACAAATACCTGAAACTGCAACAGAAGTAAAAAGGAAAGTAGTCATACCACCTAAAACAGCTTTTGGAATTGCAACTAAAGCGGCTGCAAATTTTGAGAAAATACCCATTACAATTAAAAAGAAACAAGCCCAATAACCAGCTGTTCTATTAGCACATTTAGTAATTGAGATAACACCATTATTTTGAGCAAACGTTGACATTGGAGTAAGTGTCATTAATCCAGATAAAAGACCATTCAAACCATCTGCTAAAACACCACCTTGAATTCTAGATTCATATTGTGGACCTTCAACTTCAAGTCTTGAAACATCAGAAGTAGCAGTGATATCACCAATAGCTTCCATCATAAGAATAATATATACAGCTAGCATTGGTAATACAGCTGGACCATATACAGTTAATTTGAAAGTATGAACCCAGATGAAAGTTGCAGCAGGAGCAGCATCAATTGAAGATTTATCAAAATAGTTACAAGCAGCAGAAACAATACAACCGACTAATAAACCCATAATGACGGCACAAGATCTCATAATTGGAGCACCCCATTTTTCACAAATAATGATAACAACATAAACAAGGAAACCAAGACCAATAAATTCTGCAGAACCATATTCCAAAGGATGTGGAGCTGTTGAAGAAGGACATACTGCATCTGTACATCCTGAACCACCAATCCAATCTTCAAAACCAGATTCAATTAAAGAAATACCAATAATTAAAACAACTGGACCAGTAACAATTGGAGGAAAAATCTTTTGTAAAATCTTTGGAGGCATAAATGAAAGAGCAATTTCAATCAATGCACAACAACATGAAGTTCCTAAAATTGCACCATAACCATCAGGACAAGCTAATTGATTTCCATCAGCATCTATAGGACATTCACCGTTAGTATACATCATTGGAATAGCCTTTGAAACAATAGTGATAGTTGCAAAAGAAGTACCAACTACAGATAATAAACCAGTTCCAATATAATATGGAGTTTTATAAATATGAAATCTTGTAATTTGAATTGCAGATAAAATACCAGAAACAATTAATGAAACTGAAACTAGATATTGTTCAATATCAGTATCTAAATTTGCAGTAGAAGCGATAATAAGTGGTGGAGTAACAATACCAGCCAACATAGAAAGAGAATGTTGTAAACCTAAGATGAAACCTAATAATAAAGGCATATCTGAATTTAAAGAAAAAAATGGTTGAATTGTTTTATTTTTTTTTAGAAAAGGTAATTGAGGTGTGAATAAATATTTATAATCATAATCACCAAGAAAACCTTCCTTTGTGGTGAATTTTTTGATAACATTTTGAGATATTTCTTTGAAAGCCATTTTTGATGATGATGAAAACTTTTTTAATTGATAATATCCTTTTTTTTTTTTTTATTATGTTTTCAAACCTTTTATTTGGTTGAAAATATATGTTAAAGTTTAATTGAACTATTAATAATAATAATGATTGTTCTTATTATTATTAAATGGATATTCTATTTTTTTTTTTGTTAATTGTAGTTCCAATGTTTTCTAATTACTTTATAATCTTAAAAAAAATTATTAGATTTTCAGAAGGGATTGATATGATATTTATATATTTGAAATTATTGAATATATTTAAATTGGTGAAATATTTTGAAATAAATCAAACTAATATTTAAATAATATCAAATAGCATAATGTGCTTACATTTTTTGTAAAAAAGGTCCAAAGCAACAAAAAATTAAGTTCTTTGAGTAATATGCAGTACACTGAAGAAATATTTTATAAGTGATAAGAAAACATTTTTTGAAGTAAGTTTTTGTAATGAATAAAGTTTCAAAGTAATTTAAAGAAAGAATGGTTTTAGGACCGGTGTAGAAATAAAAATTTAATAAAAATAACAAAAATTATAGAAATTGCTAAAATACCCCAATAGCTCTGCAAACTAAGGTAAATGACAGTTCCTAATCCAGTTTAGAGAAAGTGTTTTTTCTCCCATTTTTGTTTTTATCATTTAAAGCCATTATTATTAAAAAAAGAAAAGAAGAAAAAGAAAAGAAAGTAAATTTACTTTTCAAAGTTTTAGAGAAAATAATGAAGCAATATTTGAATTTTCACTTAAGGTCTTAGAGACAACCATGATTTATTTCCGTTATTGGATTAAAGAGTTTTTATGGCTATCAAAAACCCCAATTACTGCTTAACTCGATAAGGTATTCTGGTACTTTACTTTTTTTTGTGTTACGAACGATTGAAAATCAAGTTTTTTTGTCAAGTTGCTGGATAAATGAAAAGTGAAATTATTTGTGAATTAAATGAAGCTTTCATTATTTGTTTTGAGGGAGAGTTTCAATGAGAATTAAGCGACAAATTTCCTCAAGAATATTAGGTCCCCAGAGTATATTCTCCTAAGATACTAATTTAAAGAATACTCAATTCATTTGAAAATTCTTTTAAAATAGTGAAATATCAGCAATAATATTGGTGTAGTGATTAATATTCCCAAAGTTTTTTCCGGGGTAGATAAAAAAATCATAATGGGATTTCGGCGAATCAGAAAGCAATCGAATATTGCATTTTCAGAGGGCACACAGCCCTAAAATCCTTTTAGTAAAACTTATTTTGGACCACTTTTTTTTTTAGGTGTAAAAAAAACACGATACTGCACTCAAACGCTGTATATGAATATAGGAACAAGGCACTAATCTATCGGCCAGTAAGTTTGTGCTGTAAATGCACCCGTTCTATCAGGCTATCAATCATTGCAGAACAGCAGCAAACAACTCCCACAAGTCTAATTTTTATTACTTTACATTAATTGAAGGGTTTTAGCCAGCCAATCTGAGCGGGAATAGAAGAGATAAGCTATTGCTCATAACTCAAACACCTCACCGGTTCAGGTCACATGACAACGGTGCAGGACCCTATCCCGAACCAGGATTCCTGATATGAAAGAAGGAAAAAAATATATTCGAAACTCCATTATTCAGACTGCTTGAAAGAAATTGAATTGAGTGAAACTAAACTCACCAAAAGACTATTAAAAATCAGATACAAGAATGAACTGTCTTTCAAAAGGAATTTAACGGAGTTTGGGGTACATCTATGCTGAAAGAAAAAGCAAAAAAAAAATGAAATTTATTCAGCATTCAAATTTTGAAATTCAAAAACTTAGAAAAAAAAATTGTAAAAGATTTTGTAGTGGCATTAATGTAATGGCTTTAATGATCATTAAAACTATTCTGCTTTTAAATTATAGAAGATGAGGTTTCGTTTATTAAACCGAGACTCGATATTTCAATCAATATGGTAGTCAATTGATACATCAAAATTCATGAATATAAGTATTCTTGTTGATTCATGTACGTTATTTTTATAAGATTTTTCAGTTTGAAATATTGAAACAAATTTGTCAGGAATAAGAACTTTCAATGGTATGAATATTCACTAGATTTTAATATAAAAAAAATATAATTTTTGTTTTTATTTTTCAGCATATTTTGACTTTAGCTTTTTAGACTTACAGTCCATCATTACGAAAAATTAAAACTAGTACAGTAGCCATTGAAAATTTATTTTTTACCATTGAGCATTTAAGTGATAAAGTTTTAATTTTTTAAAGATATTTTAATTACAATGAAACTAAATAATGAGTGAACTATACAGTTTCTTCGTATATAATGTCATATGCTTCACGTAATATTACTCTTAATTGAAAAAAGGTCTTTTGTATATTGATAGCTGTTTATTGTGAAATGAGCATAGTTCTGTATATTATTTAGTAATTTGAATTAGAACAAATGAATATGAATATCTTATGAAGATATCGGCGAACCTCATTATTCTTCAATTGAAATTAAATTATTTTATTTTCTTCTGCTTTTTATTCTTTTGTGATTGTGTTTTACTATTTTAGGATTGACCATTCATTTAAAAAAATTAAATTTATTCTATAAAAAAGAAATAAAAAATTGAGTTATTTCTATCAAAAGTTTAAAATAATAAATGATTTATCCTTTTTATTCAGAATTTAAGTTTCCTATTCGATTTTAAATAAAATACTTCAAAAAGGCTAAAAAATAATTATTATTTTTTGAAAAAAAATATTTATTGAAGTGAAATAAATCATTTTCCGGTTCAGCGATGTCACGTGCGCAATTTTAATTTTGATTTTATTAGAAGAATTGTAGCTTATCTTTCTGGCTCACTATTAACAACCGGACTTAACATTAATAGTTTTAAGCGTATATTAAAGAATTTATTTAAAGAAAATTAACAGGTTTTTGGTATCAAAAGAGAATTTGATAAAAGTAGCACATGACCGGCTTCCTCAACTTTCGACTGACTAAAAATGGCAGGCCGAGTTTTAAAATCAGAGGTGTATAATTTGTAAAATTTGGGGTTTTCAACTCGAATATATGAATAAAAATACCATATTCAATCAAAAAAGTTTTTTTAAAGAATAGATGAGCTTTTTATGTAAAGCAGAGAGGTTAATTTTTTGTGTTAAAATCAAAAAACTGTAATGAGACTTTCTTAAAGAATTGATTTTCAACGAAATAAAAAAAAACTATGTTTGAGTAAAAAACAACTGAAAAAACAAAATGAGCTTGTCGCTTAAATATTTTTGCGTTTTAATTTCTCACGCGCTTTTGTTAATTGTCGGATCGTGATTAGGTTATTTTTCCTTTTTATGCTTCCGTGTACTCCAAAAAGCATATGTATTCTAACCCGATAGCCGACTCAATTTATATTACGAGCCGAAACTTAAACTTTAAGTTTGAAGACCCTTTAAGACCCTTTAAGACCCTTTTTTCAATGAGGCAATTACTGTATATTTAACAGCCCTCAATAAAATTCTATTTTAAATGAAAAGTAGAAGAAATTTTGCATTTCCTCTAATTTCTTATTAAAAAGTTACTAATGCCAAATTTACTAAATTTTCTTCTGATATGCTTAACTTTTATAGGTCACATGTTCAAATTTATTGCTACGGAAAGAAAATAGCTACCTGAAAGTAGACCCTAAAAAAGTTATTGAAATTAACTTTATTGATAAAAAGCATTGATTTTAGAATTTAGAAAAAAGCATTTTTTGGCTTTGAAAGTCTTGCAATAAAAAATTTGGAGTTCACGAAATATACCATAAACTAAGAAGCTTCAGGAAAAATTGTTCGAAAAATTTAAGATTCCCAGTGCCATTAGCCAGGTAATAAAAGATTATAAATAATAATATATCTGAATTTTTGCAGTTAAACTTCTCATTTCAAAACTTTTAAAACTCTATAGGATATTGCCATTTTAAAATTCTAGATTTTTTTTTTTTTTTTTGAAATAATAATATCTTTATTTTATTGATAAAATTTACCTTCCCTGTGTAAAAACTCTTTCATGAAAGAGAAGTGTATACACCACCGCTTCCTTTTGACCAATCAGGTGCCAGAAAACACTAAAATTTACAAACCTGGTATCGTTCCCTAAAAATGCTTTAATTAAGTGACTGTAATAGGGTAATGTTGAATAAAAATAAAATCTACATATCAATTTTGCAAATAGTTACTTGAATAGTAAAATAGTTCATCAAATTTATCCAATGAATTAAAGAATTATTTCAAAGAAAAACATTAATTGATTAATTTTTGAGGTACATTCAATTAATGATTTCTATATTTAGGTCATATTAGAAATAATTAAATTATATTAAAAAAGTTATAAAATTGAATATAAGATTGAATGTAAAATTGAATATAAAAGTGAAATATATTAAGAAAAGATTAAGAAAAATGAATTAATTTTTTAAAGCATGAGAACGATTTTTATTTTTAAATAAAACAATACTCCAAATAATTGACATAATAATAGTACTTACAATAACTAAAACACTATATAAAATAATATAAAAACTAATTTCTCTTGAAGCAATATCATGAGCAAATTTACTACTTAAAAATGCTTTATATGAATTTTCATTTAAACCAGTATATGGAGCATAAATTTGTTTTGGACTATTATAATAACTTGCAATTAAAAATTTAAAAGTTTCTGTTGAAAATAATTTAAATAATTTTGAATTTGGTATTCTTATCATTTCCCAAATTGGATAACCAATGAATATAAAAGATAAAATAAAAGAAGTAAAAGAAATAAAAAGAGCTAATTTCATTGGAATTAAATTAATTAAATTATTTTTACTTGCGTCATTTGAAGCTTGTGATATTGAATAATTTCTTTTTGAATATCTATTAAAAATTGTATTTGAAACAAATAAAGATAAACCACCAAGAATAATATATGAAATTATCATAATTATTGTTAAAATTTCTTCAGTAGTTGAATAAAAAGATCTAATAAACATATTTATACAATAACCAATAACAAAATAACCATTAAATATTAATAAAGAAATAAATAACATTTCAAAAGATTTTTGAGATCTTTTAATTAATAAATTTTTATTTAAAATCTGTTGATAAATTGCAGTTTCATCATCATCATCATCTTCTTCTTCTGCATCTTCATTAATTTCATCATCATCATCATCATCTAATAGAGAATGATTTAAAGATTTGTTTGAACTAACTTTTAAAACATCATAAAAGAAACTATTATAATGTTGATAAGTTTTAATGAAAAAAAAAGCTTGAATAATAAATCTTAAGATTGAAATTGATAATATTGAAAAACCATATTTTACAATATTATTAAAAAAAGATTTATTTAACATTTTATTATAATAATCATAAACATAATAACAATAAGAAGATTGAGAATATTGAATTAAGATAAAAATAGATTGAATAAAAGAGATTGAAAGAATTATTGATTTTAATGCAATTAATTTTATTGAGAATGATTGAATTTGAATTTTATTTGAATTTAAATTTGAAATTGTATTATTATTATTATTATTATTATTATTATTATTATTATTATTGGATGAAGTTGAAGTTGTATTAATATTATTATAATTAAAATTATTTTTAAATTTAAATAAATAAAAATTTAAAAAATTTAAAATTAATAAATAAGATTCACCAAAAATTATTGAAGAAAAATTAGATTTAAAAAATTTATTTGGAAAATTATAAAAAATATTTAAATTATTACCAAAAGAACCTAAAAATTTTAAAGGTATATTATTATTCATATTAATATTAAATTTTTTTAAAAAATTATAATTTAAAGATTGTAAGATTATAATAATTATTGAAAAAAAAATTGTGAAGATGAAAAAAATAGATTCAAATTTTAAATTTATTATATTTTTTGGAATTTTATTTAAATTATTTAAATTATTTAAATTATTTAAATTATTTGATTTATTTATTGGAATTGAAGAATTATTTGAATTGAAAGAATTATTTGAATTTATTGATAAATCATTTAAAGGAATTTGATTATTAATTTGATTATTAATTTGATTATTGAATTTATTTGAAATATTATTTGAATTGTTATTTGAATTTTTATTTGAAATATTAATTGAATTTTTAATTAAATTTTTATTATTAAATTGATTAATTTTTTTAAAATCATTTTTTTTATTATTAATTAAATTTTTAAAAAATTTCCATTCATTTAATAAAGAAGTAAATTTTAAACCTTTATTAAAATTTATTGAAATTTTTAAACTTAAAAAAATATTTAAAATTAATAAAAAAAATAAGAAAAATGAAAAAATTTTTAAAATAAAAAATTTTATAGGATATTGATGTATAGCTCTATTTTTAAAAATAAATAAAGATTGATGTAAAGAAATATAAAAATAGATTAAATTTAAAGACCAAAATAAAAAAAAAAAATAAAAATTTTCAATACAAATTAAATAATCTAAAATTAATAAAATTAATGGAGATAATAATAAAATTATAATTAAGAAATATGAGATTTTTGTAATTTGAAACATGTCAATAAAATTTAATAAATATTGAACAAGCTATAAACATTATATGAGATGATTAATAGCTATATATGAAGTTCTCTCAATAAAATTTAATAAATATTGAACAAGCTATAAACATTATATGAGATGATTAATAGCTATATATGAAGTTCTCTCAATAAAATTTAATAAATATATTGGTATTAAAAATCCAGATAAAGTTAAAGTTGATCTATTTATATTAAATAAAAACATTAATTTTCTTTTTTGAATTGAAATACCAAAATTTTTTGAATTTAATCTATTTAAAAAATTTCTTGCAAATATTAAAAATACAATAAATTGTAAAAAAAAAGTTAAAGAAGAAATTGCAATTAAAATATAACTAAAAGATTTAAAAATATCAGTTAAATTTCCAAAACTTTGACCAAATAATTTCATTTGAATATTATTATTATTATTATTTGGTTTATAAGTAAATGGAATATTTTTAAAAGAATTTGCAGTATCAGAATATAAAATTGAAGTAAAAATTAATATTAAAGATAAGAAAATTAATAAGAATATGAATAAAATATTATTTTTTTTAGATAAAGCATGTAAAGTTAAAATTAATTGATAAATTTTAGCATATATTAAAATTATAGTTGGTAAAAAAATATCAAAGGCTGTTGAGATTGTATTTGAAGATGAAGATGAAGATGAAGAAGAGGTATAATTTGTTAAATAAAATGGTTTAAATAAAAAATTTGAAGTTACACCATAAGTTGTATCAATATAAGTATTTGCTAAATATATAATTTTAATTAAAATGAATAATTGAAAAGGTAAAGAAATTATAATATTTGCAATTGAAATAAAAGCAATAAATCTTAAAATTCTATTTTCACCAGTTGATTTTTGATTTTCATTATTTGAAATTAAAATATTTGAAGAAGAATATTTTTGATCATTTGAATTAGATTTATTATTGTCTTTGTTATTGATAGTATTAAGTATTGGATTTTTTAAAAAATTAGAATCATTTTTAAATTCATTAATGAAAAAATTATCTGAATTTTGAAAATTATTATTAAATTTATTTAAATCATTATCTAAATTAATATTAAAAAAATCATCATCATCATTATCTTTTTCCAATTCTTTTTCCAATTCTTTTCTTTGTTGTTTATTTATTGAATTGGAAGTAATGATTTCATTTGAATTATTATTTAAATTTAAATTATTCCTATTTCTTATTCTTTGAAATTGAATAAAAGATTCATTATCGTTGGATTCATGGATATCATTATGATCCATCAGATTCAGATTCATCATTTTGGATTGATTGAAGGTCCAACTGTTGTTATTGATGAATTGATTGATTGATTGATTGATTGATTGATTGATTGAAAGAAGAAGAAGAAGAAGAAGAAAGTGATAAAGAAGGAAGAGAAAGAAGAGAAAGAGAAAGAGAAAGAGTGTTGTTTATATCTGATCTCATTCCCGGCGGCAGCAGACAATCAAGATATACCATACACCACTCCACAGCCACAACGAGGCCCATTGCTCTGTTCCTGCATCGTGGTTGAATTGCAAAGTAACAACACTCCACCACAGGTACACGTACACGTACACACTCTACTCTCTACCACCACCACTACTTCTACACTACTTCTACACTACTTCTTCACTTCTTCCTCCTCTTCTTCTTCAAATCTCCTGGGGCGTGGTAGAACACTGCTTGGCGGCGTGGCGGTGTCGGGGAGTGCGAGGGGGCGAGTGTGGCCGTGCCCTGCCTCTTTCTCTTCTTTCTCTTCTAATGGTGAATATACTACTTTTATTACTTTTATTACTTTTTACTATTTTACTATTTTATTACTGTTACTGTTACTGTTACTGTTATTCCTATCTCAGATATCGTATTTATATTCTCAAATATCCCAATCTGACTCAATTATTCATTCGTTTATTCATTCATTCATTCATTCATTCAATTATTCAATAACTTCTTAAGATAACTTCTTAAGATAACTTCTTCAATACATAATCACAATGAAATTATATTCAATATTTTCAATTTTATTATTCTTAATATATTTTGTATTTGGAAATATAAATAATAATATAATTAAAATTCCAATAATTTCAATAAATTCTAAATTAATTCAAAATCCTTCAATAATTATAACAAATATATCTTTATATGATTTAAAAAATGATAAAATTTTATTAAATTTTAAAACTAAAATTTCTACAAGAAATTCAGATTCTTTTTTTATCTTAAAACCAAATTCAAATTCAGATTTAGATTCTTCTTCTAATTTAAATTCTGATTTAAATTCTGATTTAAATTATTTATTAAATAATTATAATTATTTCTCAAATAATTCTTTATTTAATAATTATTTAATACCAAATATCTCAGTTTCAAATATTTTATTTCCTGAAATTAATTATTCAAATTATTTTTGGTTTTATTATTCAAATTTTAAATTAAATAATAATATTATTTTAAATAATTTTTCATTTAATTTAATTGATATTAATACCAATAACAATAACAATAACAATAATGATTTAAAAAATTATTATAATCAATTATCATTTAATCCAAATTTCTCAAATTCTTCAATAAATTTAAATAAAATTAATTATAATAATTTATTACAATCAATCTCAAATACTTCTTTAAATAATTATTCAAATATTATTCAAATTAAATTTAATCAATTAGGTAATTCTGGTAACCTTTCAATAACAAATTCAATCTCAAATTTAAATTTAAATTCAAATCTTAACTCTTCATCATCATATCTTTCAACAAATTTATTAAATTCTTCAAATAATTTAAATTTAATTAATTCAAATTTTGATAAAAATTCAAAAGGTAATTTTATTAATATTCATTCTTTATATATTAATCATAAAATTTATGATTCAAATAAAATTATTCATACATATAAAATTCCAATTTTTAATATTCAAGATAATATTCAAGATAATATTCAAGATAATGATAATAATTTATATAATACAAATAATTTAAAATTAAATATTGATATTGATAATTATGAATTTTCATTACCTGAAACTTATTTTAATTATATTTTAAATTTTTATCAAGCTAATTTTAATAAAACTTTAAATTCTTATACTTTTGATTGTAATTTATTTAATTCAAATTTAGATACTTTAAATATTCAAATATCTGGTAATAATTTATTAAATAATTTAACTTTAACAACAAAAACAATAAAAACAATTTCAATACCTTTAAATAATTTTATAAATATTAATAATTATTCAATTTTAAATGAAACTAATTTCTTAAATACTTCTAAATCAAATTATAATTTAATTCAATCTAAAATTTGTTATTTTGATAATTTAAAATTTAAAAAAATTATTAATAATAATATTAATAATTTAAATTATGGTACAATTGGTCAAATTTTTTTAAAATCAATTGATTCAATCTATGATTTTAATTCAAATTCTTTTATTTTTAATCAATTATATAATAATTCTTCTTAATTCTCATTTCTCTTCATCTTCATCTTCATCTTCCTATTCTTATTCTTATTCTTATTCTTTATTTAATAAATAATTTTATTCTTTATTCTTTATTATAAAAATATATAATTTACTATATATATTTAAATATTACGTAATGTATTATATAATCAAGTTTCCATTGATATGGATTCAATGCACTAGTACATGTAACTACACCCGTGTGCATTCAATAAATTTAATTAAACCTTTATTTATTTATTTATTTATTTATTTCTATTCAATTACTTCCTTAATACATCAATCAATCATTTATTTTGTTAATACATTAGAGAAATGTCAGAATTAAAGTTTTGTACTGTTTGTGCTTCAAATCAAAATCGTTCAATGGAAGCTCATAGAGTTTTAAAAGATGCTGGTTTTAATGTTTCTTCATATGGTACTGGTTCTGCTGTTAGATTACCTGGTTCAAGTATTGATAAACCAAATATTTATTCTTTTGGTACTCCATATGATAAAATTTATAAAGAATTACAATCTCAAAATTTTAAATTATATCAACAAAATGGTTTATTAAAAATGTTAGATAGAAATAGAAAAATAAAATTATTTCCAGAAAAATTTCAAGATAATAATTTAAAATTTTTTGATTTTATTATAACTTGTGAAGAAAGATGTTATGATTCTGTAATTGAAGATTTATTTAATAAAAATTTAAATAAAAATAAATTAGTTCATATTATTAATATTGATATTAAAGATGATAATGAAAATGCAATTATTGGTGCTCAAGCTATTTTAAATTTAGTTAAAAGATTATCAAATTATTCAAAATTAAATTCATTTATTTCTTTTGAAAATAAAATTTTTGATATTATTTCTCAATGGCAAATTGATTATCCAAATTTACCTTGCTTATATAGTAATTTATTCTATTAAAGAATATATATTCTTAAATTACTTCATTCAAATATGTATAATAGCTTCTTTTTATTAAAAAAAATTATATTTAATAATCTCATTCAAAATCAATTAATAAAATATGTTAATAAAAATATTTATTTAATTAAAGGTAACTAAAAAATTAATTAAAAAAAAAAATTCATAAAATAATAAAAATGTTCATAAAGTTAATTAAATATTAGAAATAATTGGAAAATAGAAAATAAAAATTAAAAAATAAATAAAATCGGAAACATTATTTTCAAACACTTTCTTGGTTTGAATCTGCTGCTTTCATTTCAGATTTTGATGTTTCTCTCATTTCTTTACTTTGATCTTTCATACGTTGATGAGTTTCTTCATATGTACTTGGAATAAATTTTGATGATTGCCATGCATATTTATATTGATCATACATTATATCAATATCTTCTAAAGTTAAATTCTTTGTTTCATAAACTAAATAAAATGAACAAATTACACATAATAAATTACAACCTCCCCAAATGAAATAAACTCTTGTACCTAAATCTGCATTACCTGGTCCAGAATCAATCATATATGGTGTTGCATATGCAATACCAAAATTCCATAACCAATTTGATGCTGTTGATAATGCAACTGATTTACCTCTAACTCTTAATGGGAAAAGTTCACCAACTATAACCCAACAAACTGGACCCCAAGTTGCTGCAAAAAATGCAATAAATATACATGCAAATGCTATTAATGATTTATTTGCAGCATTTGAACTTGTACATTCACCAACAATTGCAATAATAAAATCTGAAATACACATTCCAACAGCTCCCCAAATTAATAATGGTCTTCTACCAACAACTTCAATTAAATAAACACCAGGTATAGTCATAACCATATTAACAACATTTGTAATAACTTGAACAGTGAATGCATTTGTAATACCAACATTACCAAAAAATGTTGTACCATAATAAAATATAAAATTTATACCTGTTAATTGTTGTAAAGCTTGTAATGAAGTACCAGTAATAATTCTTTTTAATTGAGAATTACCTGTTCTAAATACATCAATCCATGTTGAAGATCCAACAGATTGTTCATAATCAAAATTTGCTTTAATTTCATCATATTCATCACATAATTCATTATGATTTATTGGTAATTTTCTAAGTCTTGATAAAGATTCTTTTGCTTTTAATTCTTTATTTTTAGATATAAAAAATCTTGGAGTTTCTGGTAAAAATAACATTCCAGTACCTAAAATTAAAGACCAAATAAATTGAATTGCAATTGGAATTCTATAACTACCAGAATCATTTCTATTATGAGTTCCTTGTTCAATACATGCAGCTAAAAATATACCAATAGTTATAGCAAATTGATAAGTTGAAACAATTGCACCACGAACACTTTTTGGTACAGTTTCAGCTTGATATAAAGGAATTGTTGCGGATATAAAACCTAAACCTAAACCTGCAATAACTCTACCTGCAGCTAATAAACCAATTGAACTTGAAGCAGTTTGTAAAATTATACCAAGATTAAAAGTGAAAAAAGCATTAAGAATTATAGTCCATTTACGACCTAAAGTATCAGCAATAAATGGAGCAGCAAGAGAACCAAAAAAAGTACCAGCAGATAAAATTGAAACAATTAATGAATGTTCAGAAGAAGAAAATTCATTTGGTTTATCTTCTGGAAAATGAGCTAAAACATATTTCATTGCCATAATTCCAGAAATAGAACCAGTATCATAACCATATAAAATACCACCAAAAGCTGCAAATAAACCAACAAGTACAGAAGGCCAAACAGCAGCTTCACTTGGTCTTTCTGGAGGTTTATAAAAATAAGACCAATATTTTCTAAAAAATTTATTCATTATAAAATATAATAAAAGATATTGTTGTATATAATAATTGTTTAAAGTAAAATTTAAGAATATAAAAAGTTTTAAATATAATTTTGTATAATATTATTTAGAATGAATAAAATTTAAATTAAAAGAAAAGAATAAATGAAAAATAAATGGGTAAAACAAGAGATATTTATAATAAAATTTTTTAATAAGGAATTATAAATATTGAATATAAATTTTGAAATTTTAGTATGATAATTTCTTTTAACAATAATAAGAGAGTGAGTGAGTGAGTGAGTGAGTGAGTGAGTGAATAAGAGGGTGAGTAAGAGGGTGAGTGAGCAAATGAAAGAGAGTAAATCTCTTTTAAAAAAATGTAATAATTCATTGATAAAGAAAAAGGAATAATAATTTCAGTTAAGGAAAACTAAAGATATTCAGTATTGGTATGTAAATACATTTTTTTTTTTCAAGGGTGTTTTTTTTTCTCCTTAATTTTTTTTTTTTAAATTATTGATTATTTTTGAATTGTGAAATGTGAAATGTGAAATGTGAAATGTGAAATGGAATAAAGGATCATTCAAAGGATAAATTTTGATAATGATATAGGAAAAACCTGATTAAAATGATCTAATAGGAATTTAAAGATACTAATAAAAAAGTTATTTATTTTTAAAGGGTAATTAGATTAAAACTTAAATGTAAATGTAAATGATAATACAGTACATTTATACAAAAAATGTTTTAAAAAATGTTTTAAAAAATGTATAGAAAAAGTATTACTCCATTCTGGGGAGCATAATTAGTACATTATTGAGAAAATCTTAAATTTTTTATATTTTTTTATACATTTACATGGACATTGATTTTCATTGTATATATGGAGATATATATTATATTATATTATATTATATTATATTAAATGTAATGTGAAATGTAATGTTAATAAAGTGAGCTCATTCTCCACTTGGCAAAGATATAGTATATAAATTATCGGATAATTTAGGAATAATTTAGGAATAATTTAGGAATAATTTAGGAATAATTTAAAAAATTGAATGACCAAATTATAGAATATTTAAATTTATTATTATATTAATATTAAAAATTTTAATACTTTTACGGAATATTTATTGAATTAATAAGTATATTTTAAATGAATTTTATAAAAATTACCAAGAGATAAAATGAAATTAAAAAAAAAAAAAATTTAAATTCAAAAGGAAAATTCATTAATTTTTCCATATACAGTATTAAAATTTATACTGTATATACATACATGTATAGTTAAATTTTTAAACCCTTAAAGGATAAATTTCTATATAATATTATTGTAAAGAAAATAAGCCATCCCATCCCATCCCCTCAAGATTTGAAAGTTGAAAGAAGAAATTGAAATTTAGATTTTATTAGTTTATTTAAAAAAGTAAATAAATGACAATTTTAGTAATTGGATTAAGTATACTATTGTATATTTTAAATTATATTATAATATAATATATAATAATGTATTGTACTTTATTCGGTATGTAATTTAGAGTAATTTATAAGCTTTGGACATACGGAAAAACCCTTTATGAAATTATTAAATCATTTCAATCACGAATACTTGGAGGTTATGTGATATGTAATATGTAAGAAATCAAGGAAAGTAAAATATGATATGATATTTATAATATTTATAATATTTATAATATTTATAATATTTATAATATTTATAATTTGATATGATGAATATTTCTTCTTATTCTTGTTAATAAAGTCAAATATTTCACAATCTTCGTCTGTTTGTGAAAGAAGTTTAGAGCAGGAGAGGAGCCAATGTTCTGGCTTCTACCAACTTCACGGATGGTATGTGCTGCAACGCATTAGTGCAGCAGTGTACATGTTTGAAAATTCAGGACGTGATTCTGGGACGCTCCGTCCTATATCGTGCTGCTCCTTGTCCCGTGAAAAGCCTTGTTTTGTTTTTGTGATCTCGCGTGGAGTGGCAAAGAGAAATGCGTACATAACTTGGTGTAACTTGGTGGCCAGGCATAACTCGGTGGCATAACTCGGTGGCACAACTTGGCGGTGTGGATGGATTCGCCACGGAGTCGTCGCTGCTGGCCGGTCTGGTAGCAAGACGAGCTCTGAGCTCTTTTCGTCTGCTGGAATCTAGCTGAATCTAGCTGAATGGAGCTGAATGGAGCTGAATGGAGCTGGTGCAAGAGAAGCAGAACCAACTGAACCAACTGAAACTGCTCAGATACTTCAAAGGCTTAACATCAAACACTCGAGAACATTTCAGTTGATTACTTTATTATTCATTTCTTATTATCTTATTATCTTATCACATAACTTATAAATAAAAATGAAGATTTATTATATTGGAATATTAAAACCAATTTCTGAAGAAAAATCAGTTGAATTATCAACTTCAAGAGATCTTTCTCAATTTGGTTATTTTGAAAGATCAACAGTTTCTGAATTTATGACATTTATGGCAAGTACTGCAACTTCAAGAACAACACCAGGTCAAAGACAATCAATTCAAGAAAAAAATTATGTTGGTCATGTTTATTTAAGATCTGAAGGTTTAGCTGGAGTTTTAATTACTGATAAAGAATATCCAATACGTCCAGCTTATACATTATTAAATAAAATTTTAGATGAATATTTAATTTCTCATCCTCCAATTCAATGGAAAAATATCAAAAATTTAAATGATGTTAATAATAATTTAAATAATTTAAATTTTCAAAATTTAAATAATTATTTAAAAAAATATCAAGATCCAAGTCAAGCTGATTCTATAATGAAAGTTCAACAAGAATTAGATGAAACTAAAGTTGTTTTACATAAAACTATTGAAGGTATTCTTAGAAGAGGTGAAAATTTAGATTCTTTATTAAGTAAATCTGATGATTTAAGTCAAACTTCTGCTTTATTTTATAAACAAGCTAAAAAGACAAATTCATGTTGTTTAATTATGTAATCATTCTCTACTTATTCTCCATCTCTTACTAATCTTCTTCTTTTCTTTTTTAATCTTCATATATAGTCTCAATAAATTCATTCAATTTCAATTTCATTTCCATTTTAAAAATTCAAAAAAATGTCACGCTTACGTAATCACAAAAGTTCAAATTTTTTATTTTTTTTAAAGACTGAACTAAAATAAATAATATCAATTTAACCATAATTATTATTTTATTATTCTTTTATTATATATATCATTGAATAAATAAATGATATTATTATAATATTATCAATTCACTTATTACATTCTAATATATATATAAATATATATATATACATTCTCTTTGCTATTCAATTAATTTAATTTAATTTAATATAATATATAATGAGTTTCAGAGGAAATAGAAGTGGAAATAATAATTATAATAATAACTATAATCGAAATAATTACAATAACAATAACAATAACAATAATAATAATAATAATAATAATAATACACAGAATTCAGTTTTTGTAGAAATTAGAAATTGGACAAATTCAACAAAAGATGATTTAGTAAATTTTATTTCAAGAAAATGTAAAGTTTATTTACAAAATGTTATTGTTAATGGTGATATTATTAATGCTTCTGTTTCAAATAAAAATCAAGCTGATATTTTAAGAAGTTGGAATAATGTAAGATTTGCTAAAAAAGAATTACAATTCACTATTCTAAATTCAAATATATCTAATAGTTCTAATAATTTACTTTTAAATAATAATATTCAAACAAATAAAAAAGATGCAATTCCATTATTAACTGATTTTTTAAAAAGAAGATTTGATATTAATACAAATTTCTTAAATCTTTCAAATATGTCAAGTGATCAATCTTTGATTGAAAATGGTTTATTCTCTTCAATCTCAACTTCTTCAAAATTTTTTCCTGCTTTAATGAAATTAGCTTCAATTAATCAAATTTTTAAAAATACTCAATCTATAGATTTATCAAATAATAATTTAAATGATTGTGATTCAATTACAACTCTTTCTCAAACTTTTCCATTAATTAAAAATTTATCTTTATCAAATAATAATTTTAAATATTCAAAAAATTTTGAAAAATTTAAAAATAAATTTAATAATTTAAAAATTTTATTATTATTAAATAATCCAATAATTCAATTTGAAAAAAATTATAAATTTAATTTATTAAAAATTTTTTCAAAATTAATTATTTTAGATAATGAAACTATAAGAGATGAAGAAAAATTAAAAGAAATTTATTCATTTCCATTATTAAAAAAAAATTTATTCTTTGAAGATCAAAATATACAATCTTTATCAACAAATTTTATTTCTAATTTTATTAATTTTTGGGATAATAATAGAAATAATTTAATGCCATTATATTCTGAACATTCTCAATTTTCTTTATCAATTGATTCAATTGCTTCTCATATTCAAAAATTAGATTCAAATTCTTCTTTTTCAAAAGATTTAAATAATCAACCTTGGGGTTATTATTTACCAATTTCAAGAAATTTAACTTTAATAACTTCTGATCAAATTAAAGATTCAAGATTAGCAAAAGGTCAAGAAGAAATTTTAAAATTTTTTAAAAATATACCAAAATCAAAACATGATTTAATTAATAATCCAAATAAATATTCAATAGATTCTTGGAAAATAAATGAAAATGCAATTTCAATAATTCTTCATGGTGAATTTAATGAAATTCAACCTCCAGAAATTATAGCTCAAACTCCTATTTCTCAAAATAAAAGTCATCGTCGTTATCAAACTAATAATGTTTCAAATAAAAATTCTTTATCAACAAGATCTTTTGATAGAGCTTGGGTTATAGTTCCAGGTCCAAATGGTTCTTTATTAATTGCATCTGATTTATTATCTTTAAGACCATATTCTGGTTTTAAAGCTTTTGAAGAATTAAAAGAAGAAAATATTATTACTCAACCTATTATATCTACACCTTCAATTATAGGTAATAATAATAATAATATTAATAATCCTCAAATAAATTCAAATCCATCAATAATTATTCCTCCAGAAGTTGCTTCTAAATTAACTCCATTACAACAAGAAGTTTTAATAAGATTAATGGCTGAAACAAAATTAAATTTAAATTATGCTGGTAATTTAGGTGAAGCTAGTAATTGGAATTATAATGATGCACTTGCTGTTTTTACACAAAATAAACCTAATCTTCCTACTGATGCTTTTATATAATTCAAAAACCATTCTCAAAAGTTTATTTGCTTTTATTTCAATCCTTCATTTCAACCATTTTATAAACTTTTTATGTTTTTTCTTTGTTAAAATGTGATTTTTAATTATAAATAATGGATGTATAACAAAATTTTTTTTTTTCATGAATGAATATATTCTTCTATCTTAGAATACAGAATAATATTCAAATTTTCAAAGCATCTTACAAAATTAAGTAAAAAGTATATAAATACATAAGTATATATTAAAAAAAATGTACCATCTAAACTAGTTATAAAAAATTTAATCTCGTCTTTTTTTGTTTTTATTTACCACTCTCTGGTAACTTACACTAAAACCTATTGAAAACGTAAAGGAAGATTGTAAAATTCAAATCTATAAATTTAAAGTGTGAAAGAATATTCAAAGAAGCTATAAGATATTATAATATATAAAAAGAGCTTTATCAAAATGAAATGAAAATAATTGACAAAAACTAAAACTAAAACTACACCACGACAACAAAGGAAGAAAATACAAAGTGACAGAAGCAAAATGTGATAAAGAGCGAAAAAAAAACAGATTTAATTAAGTTAATTAATATCTATTTCCTCCTCCATAACCACCACGATTACCACCGAAGCCTCCACGACCTCTTCCACCACGACCTCTGCCTCTACCACGACCACCGAAGCCTCTTCCGCCTCCATAACCACCTCTGCCACCACGACAGAGATTTTGTAAACCTTCAGGAATAATTTGTTTTGCTTCAGAAAGAATACCAACTAAATCATTTGCTAATTTAGCATTACCTTCAGTAAAGAAAGAAATTGCATTACCAGTAGCACCACCTCTACCAGTTCTACCAATTCTATGAACATAATCTTCAATATTACCAGGCATATCATAATTAACAACATAATTAATATTTTTAACATCTAAAAATTTTAGTTAGTATACAATTTATTTTTTATTTTTTCAAAAACAAAAACAAAAAAATGTTTTCATTGCCATTGTATGAATTAAATTTAACTAGTCCAAAAAACAATTTTATAAAAGGATTTATCATAATTTTCTTTTCTTTTTTTATACAAAACTACTTTGAAAAAATTCACATATTAAAAATTTTAGAAATTTTAAAAAAAAAAAAAATTAGTTTCAAAAAAAAACCAAGAGATATTTATTAAAGATAGAATATATATACTATATATTATATACACACTGTATAATATATAGCATATAGCTTGTATCATGTCATTTGATTTCAGAATAGAGAAAAAAGATCTAACATTTGCAGTCCACATATATTCAAGCCATATGCCATATAAACTGCGATTGAAGTGAAAATCTTTTTCCTAATCTTATGTCATAATTAATAAGTCACTAAAGATATTGAACAAATTTAAAATGAAATTTTATTAAATCCTAATAATAAATTCAATTTACTTGAATTATAGGACTTGTTCAAATATTAAAGTGAAATCTCATATAAAAAAATTGAAATGAATAAATATTAAACCATGAAACTTAATATCAATTTCCAATCCAACTTCATTATAAATTCTTGTGAATGAATTTCAGTAGTTATTATTAATAAATTAATATTAATAATTTTAAACAAATTGAGAATAATTAATTCTTTTTCATCATCAAAAATATAAAATCAAATCCAAAAAAATACTGCCAGCAGCAATTTCAGATATTAAAAGGATAAACTCCTAATTGATATTTGATGAATCATTATAAGAAATGATTGATAATTATAATCAAAATGAAAAAATGATAAAAAATTAAAAAAAAAAAAAAAAAAAAATTTAAATCCAAAAATAAATTTGGTTTAAGTTAGTAAAATTTGATACAAAAAAAAAAATGGGGAAAATAACTTACCAATACCACGAGCTGCAACATCAGTTGCAACCATAATAGGAGCTTTACCAGATCTAAATTGATCTAAGACCCAATCTCTTTCACTTTGTTGTTTATCACCATGAATGGCTAAAGCATGCCATCCATCATTTCTTAAATAAGTTGTTAATTCATCACAAGTTCTTTTAGTTGAAGCAAAAACTAAAGCTTTTGTATCAGTTTCACTTATAGCTTTATCAAGATAATGAACTAATCTATCTTTTTTCTCAAATTCCGAAACAACTTCAATTGTTTGAGTAATAGTATGAGAAGCAGATAATTCTAAAGAACCAACAGTAACTTGAATATAATCTTTTAAATAATCAAAAGCTAATTGTTGTACAGATTTTGGCCAAGTTGCAGACCACATAAGTGTTTGACGATCAGGTCTAATTTGATCAACAATTTTTCTAATTTGAGGTTCAAAACCCATATCTAACATTCTATCAGCTTCATCTAAAACTAAATATGTTACTCTTCTTAAATTTGTTTTTCTTTGTTCTAACATATCAATTAATCTACCAGGAGTTGCAATTACAATTTCTGAACCTCTTTGTAAATCTCTAATTTGAGGACCTTTTGGAGCACCACCATAAACACAAGTATTTCTAATACTTGAAGTTTGACCAAATTTTGAACATTCTTCTTTAATTTGTACAGCTAATTCTCTTGTTGGAGCTAAAACTAAAACAATTGGACCATCACCACGATCTAATAAAGGTTGAGCATTAATATGAACAATACCAGGTAAAATATATGATAAAGTTTTACCAGAACCAGTTGCAGCAATACCAATCATATCTCTACCAGATAAAGCCATTGGCCAACCTTGAGATTGAATAGCAGTTGGGGTTGGAAAACCTTCTCTTTTAATTTCTTCAAGTACATAATCTGGAAAACCAACTTCTTCAAAAGTTTCAACTGGTTTTGGTATATCAGTACCAAGACAATTCATTTCATGTGATAATCTAAATTTTTCAACATCAGAATTTGATCTATTTGCAACAATTTCTTGTTCTTCATAAAAATTTTTTTCAAATTTTGGTAAAGTATCAAGATCCCAAACTGGTTTTTCCATATTACCAAAATCATTAAAAGAATCACCACCTCTACCAGAATCTCTATTAAAACCACCACGGCCACCACCACGACCTCCAAAACCGCCACGGCCACCAAAGCCACCACGACCACCTCTTCTATCACTACCTCTATCACCACCACCAAATGATGAATCATTATTATTGCCTCTATAGCCACTATTTCTAAAACCGCCGTCGTAATTATAAGACATTTTTAAGAAAATATTATTATATTGATTTATTTATTTATTTATTTATCTATTTATTAATTAACTAATTGATTAATTAATTGATGGATTATAATATATTAATTTTCTTTTAAAATCTATTTTATGTTAATAATATAATAATTATATATTTATAATTATAAAATTTTAATAAAAAATAAAAATAAAAGTGGAAAACGCGCTGCTTTTAAATTAAAAATATTTGTTAACGGTAAGAAAATTCGTTAAAATTTTAAATAAAAAAAAAAAAATTTTTTTTATTCTAATCACGGGATCAGAATAAAAAAAACAGTAAAAAAACAGTAAAAAAACAGAAAAAGAAAGAAAAAAAAGGAAAAGCGAGGCCGGGTAAGTAGCCGAAATAAGAAAATTTAAAATTCGAGATGAAATTTTGTATGTGAAATGAATTAATTGATTAATTAAATAGATAGTGTATATAATATTATATTATATTATTAATATTGTAAGAGATGTGATACATATGTGAGGTAAGAGAGAAAATAAGAGGATAAATATAAATTATTTTGAAATTTTAGATATAAAAGTTTCTTGAACATGATCACATAAATCTACTAAATCATCTAAACCTTTATGTAAAGCATCAATTGCAGTTAAATTACCAAAAGTTTGAATTCTTATATTTAATTTTGGTTCAGAAGGATGTGGAATTGAATAACCACAAAATTCAACTTGTGGATTTTTCATAATTATATATCTTAATGGATTACCTAAAGTATGATCTTCATCTAAAATTTGAAAAGAAGCTGCAAAACCATCTTCAGTACTACCTGGAAGTAATTTTATTTTTTCATGATTGAGTTCTTCTTCTTCTTCTTCTTCATCGTCATCATCATCATCATCATCTTCTTCTTCTTCTTCGTCATTGTCTTCTTCTATTTCTTGATTTTTCGTTTGATCTTCGTTGATGTCTGGACTTAGTTTGCTTGGAGTTTCCGATGGAGAGTCAGACTGCTGCTGTTCAGTCATTGCAACATCCGAATCTTCATCTTTGGATGTTATTATTGATTTATTACTAGACATTTGTATTAGCAGCTATTATTATACAGTGGACACTCAGCTCATCTACCATCTAGCACCTACCATTCAAGATAATTGGTTCTTCATCATCTTCACTCTCTCCCTGACATGCACCGAGAACAGACCAAATCCAAATCCAAATCCAAAACATGAAAACCATGAAAAATAAAATTAAAATTTGAATTCCTTCTACACGTGCCTCTCTGAGACCACCTGGGTGGCCCCTGTCCCTACTGAACAGAGTGGCAGTTGCTGTCTTGATGAGTACGTAATCAACGACGTAACGTAATAAACAAGAATATAAAATAGGATATCAACAGAATATATGAAATAGAATAAAGAATATTATTGTATATCAAATAACTATCAAATAACTATCAAATATAAAATATAGAATATAAAATATAAAGTATGAAATAATATCCAATTCATAATCAATCATATATAATCCAAACTGATTAATGTTCTTCAATATCTATTATTTATTCAAAAGTAATTGGTAAATGTTTTAATTCTATTCAATAATATCCTAATTACTCAATAATCAACGCTTAATATCAAATATCAAATAACAAATAACAAATAAATCAAAATGACAGAAATTTTATCAACTTTAAAAGATATAGATTTCTCAGATAATGATAAAACAAATCAACTTATAGATCATTTATCTTTCAAAATTGATGAAATTAATAAAAATTTATCAAATTTAGATCAATCTCAAATCAATGATAATCAAAATGATATAGATATAGATATAGATATAGATATGGATATGAATATGGATATGGATATGGATATGGATATAGATTCAAATTCAATACAATCTCTTAAACCAATTTCAAATCAAATATCTAGAAAAATATCAAATAATAGTTTAAATTCCATCAATGATTCCAATTCCAATATTAATATTAATATTAATAACAATATTAATGATGAAACTTTTAATAAATATAAAATAATTTTATTTAATAAAATTTTATTCATAAATAATTTAATTAAAGAAACAAATTTAACAATTTTAAATAATTATTTTGAATTAGATTCAATTTTTTATAATTTAAATAAATTAAATTTAAAAATCTTAGATTTTAAAGATTCAATATTAAATTATCAATTAATCTTACAAAATTCTAATTCTAATTCTAATTCTAATAATAATAATAATAATAATAATAATAATAATAATAATAATAATAATAATAATAATTCTACAAATAATTCTACAAATAATTCAATTATAGATTTTGATATTGAAATTCCTGGAAGTTTCTTAGATGCATTTCCTTCAAAAAAATCAATAAATTCAATTAAAAAAGTTTTATCAAATTCAAATTTATTAATTCAACCTCCTCTAATATATTCAAATAATAATAATAATAATAATAATAATAATAATAATGAAATTGATAAACTTAATATAATTAATGATTTAAAATTTTTAAATATTTTAAATTTCTTTAATTCTTATTATAAAAAATTATCATTCTCTTCAAATAAAATTATATCTAAATTATTTAATAATTTTATAAATTTAAAAAATCAAATTCAAATCACTTTCTCAATTTATAATAATGATAATGATAATATATTAAATATTAATGATTTCTTATCAATTTTAAATCAAAATTTATTAAATAATAATAATAATTTAACTACAAATAAAAATAATTTCTCAAATAATTTCTCAAATAATTTCTCAAATTATTTCATTAATTCTTTAAATTTATTCATAAAAAAAAATCATATATTCATAAAAAATATTTCTAAAAATTTTAAAAATTTAAATAAAATTTATTTATTAAATTTTAATTTTAAAAATAATTCAAATAATTTAATTTTAAATTTAATTAAATTAAATTCAAAAAAAATTTTAAATTTTAAAAAAATTTCAAATTTTAATAATAATTTCTCATTCTTAATTCAAATTTTTTCATTATTTAATTATTTAAAATTTTTTATAAATTTACCAAATTTTTTAAAAAAAAAATTATTATCAAATTCAAATTTAAATTTCTTAAATAATTTAAAAAAAATTATTAATTTAAATTTATATTTAAAATTAATTCAATATTTTAAAATTTCTTCAATTCAAGATAATAATATTATTAATAATAATTTTATAAATCAAAAAAATTTTGATATTAATAAAGAAAATAAAATTAAAACTGATATAATAATTTTAATAAAAATTATTTATTTAATTATTCAATTAAAATTATTAAATAAAAATGATTATAATTTTTTAAATTTTTATTATATTAATATTAAACATAATTTCTCAACTTCAAATTCAATTCAACAATTTTCTCCAATTTCTTCAAATTCTTCAATTTCAAAATCTTCTTCTGAATCTATTCAATCAAATCTTGATAATATTCAAAAATTTATTCAAAGTATTGAAGATTTATTTTATAATAATTATCCAATACTTTCTAATATTTCTCAATTTTATTCAAATGATGATAATGATGATAATGATGATAATGAAGATAATAAAGAAAATTTAAATTCAAATTTTGATATTCAATTAGAATCTGAAAATTCTAAATATAATGATCAAAAATTATTAATTATTGGTTCTCATGATTTAAAATTATGGCAAACTAATTCAAATAATTTAATAAATTCGTTTTTAATTGATAAAATTTTAATTAATAAAGCTAATGAACTTAAAAATTATATAATTTCAATTGAATCAAATTTTGAAAATATTTTATCTGAAGAAAATTTAATTCTTAGAAATAATATCGATAATAATAATAATAATAATAACAATAATAATAATAATATTAATAATATTTATAATACTAATAATTCTAATAATAATTCACCAAATGATTTAATTAAAAATAATGATAATAAAAAAAATTATAAAGATAAACTGCATTCAAGTTCAAAATTTAAAAAAACTCATAATAAATTTCAATCTTATAATGAAAATGCTTTAAATGCTTTAATTAGTGGTTCTTCTTCAACTTTAAATTTACCTGATCAAACAACTGTTGATAATAATAATAATAATAATGATATAAAATCTCAAAATAATTTTTCAAGTTTTGGTTCTATGTCAGGTAGTAATTCTACTTTTTCAAATCTGAAATCATTAAAAGAAACTGGTTTACAACCTCCTTTAACAGCAAAATCATCACTTAATTTAAGTCCACTGAATGAAAAATTTTTAAATGATGATCAACTACGTATTTCAAGAAGATTATCTAAAAGAATGTCAAAAGATATTCATTCTCATAAACGTATGCCTTCAAGATTATCAAAAAGAATGAGTAGAAGATTATCTAAAAGATTTTCTGTTCAAAATGATGAAAATGATTGGAAATGGGATAATTTAGATACTTGGATTGATGATGAAAATATTGATATTGGAGATTTAGCTGATGATGATGGTTGGGCTAGTGAAATTGATTTAAATTTAGATCTTGATGATGATCAAAATAATAATATTAATGATAATGATTTAAATAATAAAGAAGTTAATAATATTAATAATATTAATAATGATAATGATATAAATAATAAAGAAATTATGAAAAATAAAAGAATGAGTAGGCTTGGACCATCATTTGGACATTCAAGATCAAAATCTATTAAATCTTTAAGAAATTCTACATTTGCATCAGATGATTTTGATGATAATATGTCAATAAATACAGGTGATATGAGTGATTGGGGTTGGGGTGAAGATATAGAAGAAGAAGATGAAATTCCAGTAACATTTGATGAAACTGAATCTGTTAAAAGTTTTAAAAATAAATCAAAAGAAATTGAAAATAATAATATTATTGAAGAAAATAATTCAAAAGATTTAAATAAAATAAATTTGGATTCTTATAAATGTTCAATAATTCCAGATAAAATATTTAATATTTTAGATTCATATATTAATTATTTTCAAAAATATAAGATTTTGAATAGTTTTAATAAAAATCTAATAGTGAGTAAAGCTTATGAACTTTTAGATTTATTTAATTTATTAATACTTCCATATTATGATTCAAAAGTTCTTTATTATAATGATATTTATTATTTAAATAGTATGGTTAAAAATTTACTTAATTTAACAATAGAACCAGATTCTTCAAAAAGAAGTTCAAATTTATCAAATCGATCATCAAATCGTTCATCATATTCTTCAATTTCAAATAATAATAATAATAATAATAATAATAATAATAATAATAATAGTATTGATTTCAATAGTCTTGAAGAATCGGTTAATTCATTATTACAAAATATTAAACTTGAAGAAGAAAAATCATTATTTAAAATTTATTATAAATTTAATTCATTTAAAAATTTAAGTGATATAAAATCATCAAATTTAATTTTAAGTCAACTTGAATTTAAATTCAAAGAAATTTTTAATGATTTTAAAGGATTTTCAATTAATTTAAGAAATAATTTATTAAAAGAATTAATGAATATGTTTTATTATAAAATTATTCAAGATATTCTTTTAAAAAATTCAATAAGTGAAATGGAATGTGAAGAATTAACAAAAATTATTGATACATGTTTAAGTTTTATAGAAATTTATACATCATTTTGTTTAAATGATATTGATAATTTAAAAGAATTTAAAATGCAAGTTATAAATTTTGGTAAATTAGAAAAATTTTCATTTATAATATCAAGTCATTTAGATATAATTATGGAAAATTTTTATAATGGAGAATTTTTTAATGTTGAAACAAATGAATTAATTCATTTAATTCTGTCAATATTTAGTAATAGTGAAATGAGAAGACATGCAATTGCAGAAATAGAAGATATACGAAATGTTGAGATTGAAAATTAAAAACCAAAGAAGAAAAATGTAATAGCTCTTTCATTTCTTCTTAAACTTGGATCAACAAAAATAAAGTCAATATATTAGTTTTTTTATTCTTCTTTATAGTCATAATAAATCTTCTGTTTCTTTCATTTCTTTCAAAACTGTATCTGTGTCTGTATAACTGTGTATGTTAAGCTCTTAAACTCGTATTAATTTATGAAATCTATTCCAAATTAGGCAATAAATGTTCTATTTGTGTTCTAAATTCGGTGTCCCTGAATATTCTTCTGTCCAGCGGTTTTCTCCGCCACCAGCCACAGTCACCAGCCATTCAACTATTAAAACGCGTAAAAAATATTTATTTTTTATTTATTTAATTTTTGTGTTTTTGTTTCGCGTTTCGTGTCCGAGACAAGATTTCGATAATTATTTGCCAGAAGAATCGAGTGTTTTGATAAATACGTTGAAATTACTGATAAAATTGCAAATAAAAATTCAGGAGTTATCGAAATCCCAATACATTCATCAAATGCAATATTATTATATTTTTTTGAAGTGTCTTACTCTTCAAATGTAATTATTTTAAAGAAATTAAGAAATTAAAAAATCAATGATCATATTAACTTAAGTACAGTAATATATGATTTTGACGACACCTTATTGTTAAAAAAATCCAACCTCAATTCAAAATTATGAGGAAAATAACCTCTCATTTACTTTAATAACAAAGTCAAGTTTTATTTGCTCAACAAAGTGGTTAATGACATGAAAACTCATTTACGAAATTATTCTAATTTTATTATATTACTCTATTTAATATATTATTCAATGTTTTATTCAAAACATTTATTAACATTCCAACAAATTCGAAATGATTTTCGATATTGAGTTTATCATATCACATTTTTTTCAAAAAGGATAATATAATCAATTTTTTTGACTCCTTTTTATTATAAATGTTAATGGAATTCATAAATTAAACTATAATTCATTCAAAGCCCTGTGGGTGATCTAAATATTTAAATGTACTACTGTTACCAGTTTGAGAATTATGAACAAGAAATCGAAGAAAAGAAAAAAAAAAATGTACCAATAATTAACAAATTAAGACATTCAATAAAAGTTATAATCAGGTTATAATTATAATTAAAATGATTATCTGATTTACCTTTTACAAAGTTGGAATTGAATGATGTTTTAAAAGTTTTTGAGTAAATTTAAATTGGAAACTTTCCTTATTTTTATGAATTTATTTTAAATTAAATCAAATTTAGATCAATAATATTTACTGATAACTTTTTCTTTTGAAATCAAAAAATTATTCCGAGCTTAAGGATTATTTATCTATTTTAATCTATTTCTTAACAATTATAATTAATTTACAATAGATAACAAAATAGTATAAAATAAAGTAAAATAAAAATAAAATTAAACAATTTTTAAATTTATAAAGGCTATTTCAACCTGAAATTATTTATACATTTAAAACACTTACGAAACTTTTAAAATGATTACAAATAAAGTTATTTTGATAAATTATGGGTAATGTTGGTAATATTGGTAATATTGGTAATATTGGTAATATCAAAATTAAAACTCAGACCACGATTTACAAATCATTAAATTTTTAAAATTATTAGTAATAAAAGAATATTCCCAATTTTTTTTTCCTCCTTTTGACTTGACTACTTTTAATCTTTATAATTCTTACTCTCAAAAAAAAAAAAAAAAAGAGAATTGAGCTTTCAAACTTATGATTTTAAAATATTGTAGTAAAATTTGTGGTCATTGCTCTTATCATTTCTTATACAGTCAAATTGTGCCTTTATCTTTTGAAATACGGTTTTGAGACAACATTTAAACAATTTTGCTATATTATATTCAATCAAAACTCTTGAGGTTTTCAAAAATAACTATTTTTTAATAAAAAAAATTGGACTAATTAATTGATTTCATCAAGGTATTTAGTAATTTTACTGGGAAAATAAAGTAAATCGAAGTCAAGTTTTATCGAAGTGTATTGCACAATATACATTGGATATTATATTAATAATTTTAATATACAGTATATATAAAATATAATGAAAATTAGACGACCTCTTAAAGTTTTTTTGATTTTAATTAGATTTGACTCCATCGAATTGTAATTTAATTCTAGTTATTCTACGATATAAGAAAAAATGATTAAGAGAGTAAATGACGATTAATATTATTTATAGTAAAATAAAATCCAAAATGATTTGTAATATTTAAAAATATCTTGAATTTAAAAAAAATATAATATAAGACTTGAGAATTCAAAATTTTAAAAAAACAAATACCAAAAAAAAAGAAATGAGACAAAAGAGAACAAAAATTAAAGAACGAAAAAAACAAAAAAACAAAAAAACAAAAAAAATGCCCCAACTATCAGTAAAATAAATAAATAAAACTTGGAAAACAAAAAGAGAAAAACAATCCATAAAAAAAATTAAAAGGAAGTGAAAGAAAATGAAAAGGGAACAAGGAAAGTTGTGTTTTTTTTTAAGACATACTTGAGATAAGTGAGTGTGTGAATAATTAAATAATTAATAATTAATGATTGATGATTAATAAATAAAATAAAATAAAGCAGAAAAGAATGAACGTAAAAAAGCAAAAATAATTGAAAAGAAAAAATAAGCATAAGAGTTATCTATGATAGTAATAATAATAATTGTAGTAATATATTACATTATTGTACAACATCCACCAACATCTTCTTTTGTTGAAAAATTCATATTAGAAATATCTTTTGAGACTCCTCTTTGAGATTGTCTAGTACGTTTTGGATTTAAAGGAATTTTTTGATTTTGATTACGAGAAGGATTTTTACTTTTCTGAGATTTTATTTGATTAGAATTTTGAGTAGTTATTTGAGTAGTTATTTGATTAGAAAGTGGATTAGAGAGTGGAAATTGATTTGAAGTATAATTTTCTTGAATATTACTACTTATAGTTGAATTTATATAATTATTATTTCTTGAACTTTTTGGATAATTAGAAGATCTTGAAGATTTTCCACTTCTCATACTTTTTGAAGAATTTATTAATATGGAAGAAGATGAAGTATCTTGGGTATAATGATTATCAATATATGAATTTCTTTTTGAAGGAGATCTTCTTAAAGTTGAAGAACCTAAAATAGCTGGATCAAAATTATAATCAGGTGGAGGAGAAGTTGAAGGACCTGCATAAGAATATCTATTATTTATACTATTAATATTATGATTATTGTAATTATTAATATTATTATTAATATTATTATTATTATTATTATTATTATTATTATTATTTACAATATCTGAATAAGTATAATTAGATGCTAATGTGAACCTTTTATTACAATCTCTTATATTATTTTGATTCATTGTAACTGAAGTTCTACCATTATTAACTAAAGAATTTTGATATTTTGAATAATCCATCATATTTATAATTTTTTGATTTGAAGAATTTAAAGATCTAATTCGTACATTAAATATAGTTGAATTTGAAAGATCAATATCACCTAATTGAGTACCAGAATGAATAAATTTACCACAATGTAAAAATGAAATTTCACTAACAGATAAAGGTTTTTGACCCCAAATTGGGTTCCAATTATTATATAAATAATGAATTAAATCAAATAAAGTAATTTCAGAAGTTGATCTTGCAGTTAATTGATTTTCATATATAAAATATTTATTTAAATTTAAATTAAGTCTTTGATCAGTTAAAAAATTTATAGAAACATTTATTTCGATTTCATCAAACATTGATTCAGAATCATCCATAAATCTCATATCAGCCATTTTTAAAAGTAGTTTTTTATAATTTTTCTTGAATTATTAGATTTATATCTAAGTGTTTTTTTTTTGAAATAACTTTTTTAGATAAAAAAAAAAAAAAAAATTAAGGGGATTTTAATATAAATTTATATTGATAAGTTAATGATTTAATAATATATTATTTTGATAAGTTGTAAAATTTATAAATCTTTTGAGGATTTAGTTAAAAAATAATTGAAAGACAAAATAAATTAATCGATGATTGAATTATTAAGTATATTTTAATTTTTTTTTTTATTTTATTTAAAAGGAGATAAAAAATAATAATTAAAAAATAAAAAAAAATAAGATAACAGAGTTGAAATAGAACAAGTCTCTAAAATAAAAATAAGAATAAAAATAAAAGTGTGGTAAGGATAATATTATTTTCAGTATTTAAACTGATAGTGATAGTGATTAATAATAATGGTTGATAATGATTTAAGACAAAACCGGATAGATAATTATAGATATATATATGGATATATATATATATAAATAAATAGATATTTAAATGATTGTAAATGGATTATGATTGTTGATGTAAATGGAATTAATGGAAGTAATTAATGAATAGATAATAGGTAATAGGTAAGAATTAAATATTTATTAAGTAATAAATTTAAAGTAGAGTACGGAAAAGGATACGAGTATGAATAGTAATTTGTAATAGTTTAATAGATTAATAGTTTAAAATTTAGTGGATTAAATGGATAAATTTGAATTTGTAATGACCTTTATAAAAAATATGTTCAATTTATAGTAGTTTTTGAATATGAATATATGTAATGTTAAGGAAGTTTTAAAGATGCCAATTACGTATTATATTACAATATTTATTAGATTTAGTAGATTTATTAGATTTTTGAGTAGTTTATTAACTTTAAATTTGACGATCTTTTTTTTTGAAATTTAATATTAAAAAGTAATTGAAATATTTGTGATTGAAGTTTTATAGCTAAAGAATTATTTTGAATTACTAGATTGAAAATTATAGATTAAATTAAATTAGCATTTAAATTAAATTAATTATGAATTATTTTAGGTTATATTGATATTGATATTGATATTGATATTGATGTTTTATGAATATGAAGAAAGAGGATGAGAAAGAGTTAAAATTTTAAAAGTTATAAAAGTATTTAGTTTAGAAATGAAGGATGTTGATAAGTATTTATAAATTTATAAGTTTATAAAGTTTTAATTATTTTTATTTGATTCAAAATTTGGATTCTGATTGTCTTAAGTCACTTTTTGTCTTTATTTTTGTTCTGATTGTTATCTTTATCTTTGATTATTATCTTTGATTATTATCTTTGATTGTTATCTTTTGAAGACTGTCTTTGATTTTGTTATCTTTGGATAATGTCTCTGATTCTGAAGGAAAGTGAGTGAATGAAAGAAAAGAAGAAGAAGAAAGCAGTGGAGGAAACGAATAAAATAAAGAGAAAGAGAAAGAGAAAGAGAAAAAGGAGAGAATGGAAACAATAAATAGTGTATGTTTCTGTTTGTATTTGTAGTTTGTAGTTTGTAGTTTGTAAATGGAGTGGTTTATTTGAATTGATTTTAGATTGATTTTCTTTTTTCTTTTGTATTTATATTTATTTATCGATTAATTTCTATTTTTTCATTTATTCCCATGAATTAAACAATGCACAACAGTAAGTATGGGATTAAGTATTCCCGCTACGGTGCTACGGGAATTATACTCTTATTAATAAATTGAGAATAATTACTGAAGGGCCCTTTTCGTAATGGAATTGTGTTGAAATTGTATTGAAATTCAACCAAAAACAAAAATTATCTCAAAAAGTATTTCAAAAAGAGCACAAAAAGAAATACAAAAAGATCTAATTCATCTATTCTGAATAGGCAACAGTGAGCTTTTATCCTTATTTCTGATTTTATTACGACGCGCAGAACAAACATTTCATTCCTCAAGGGGTTGTTTTTCTTCCTCACCAAAATTATTAATGATTTTTATTTTAAACGTTACTGTAACGTTAGTGTGACGTTACTGTAGTTTACTTTAATTGTAATTGTAATTTCATTTATTTCATTATTACCAAAGGTATTAAAAAGTAATCTGAAGCGTTTGGTAATTTCAAAAGAAACGTTGTGACTGATGTTACAAGTAACGCTGTAAGTAACCCTGTAAGAACAAGAATCAATTTAAGATCGCGTCTTGAAACGCGTTTTTTATTTTAAATTAATTCATTTAATTGAATTCGTTTTAATTTATTTCTTTAATTGATTCAATTCCTTTAATTTATTTGAACTATTCAATTAATTGAATTAATTTAAAATTTTATTATTAGATAGTTGCATGTCAGTAATGTAAAAATACAAGCATGAGACTCTTTTCTCTGTTATCCACCGAGGAATATTTTCATAGAGAAGTTATATTAAATAAATTCCAATTAAGAATCTTAAGGTTACCAATCAAAAAAAAAAAAAACACGCAGGTGATAAGTAAAGAAGCAAAATTTTAAAAAATGGAGGAATTTTTTACTTCTCAATTAACATAATTGAACTGCAGACGAGCATTAAATGCATCGGCCTTCGAAAAAAAAGAGAATGACCTTATTAAATATTTGTTATTACAACAGAAAATGATTTCTTTAACTCCTGTTTATGAAAGAATTCAATCTTTAATTTCAAACAATTACTGTTTTTTTTTTTAAACGAAAAATATCTAATGAATTAGTAATTCAAATTACCATAAATTCATTGAAATGCTATTAATCTAAAGTATGTACTGTACAAAATAAAACGGATAATTAATCTCTTAACTAATTAGTAAAGTAAGGAAGTAAGGATAACGTTAAAACAAATAACAAAACCAATTATCTTTGTTTGATAACGTTGTTGTTACTACCAAAAAAAAAATTTAAGTAAAAATTGAGTTTTTCAACCTTAGTTTTTTTTTTGGGTTTTTTTATGTTGGTCTAGATTCCACATGACCTTCTCTAAATGGATTGATTTCGGGATAGGCCTGATTCATCTTCGGGATATCCGAATGTGGGCATATTCAGTATGCCTCGGGCTGACGTTTCTTGGTTTTGTGCGCATTTTTACAATACAATAACGAACACTTGATTTTAAATACAGTATAACGAACAACTTAGTTACAGTACCGGTACAGTAATTAAGTACCGAATATAAATATTGCGATAAAAGAGATCACAAATAGTTAGCTAACTTTACACTAAAACGATAAAATTACTCCTTTTTATATGGTAAGCATTACAAAAAAGACCTTTATTTGATTTTAAAACATGTTTTATAAAAATTGACACTAAGTTCGAATTAATGATGAAATTCATAAACACTTAACAGAAATAAATAGTGTTCATAAATTTGACCAGAGTTCAATTTCAATTTCAACCACTGCTAATGAAATTTAGCAGTTTGTGGAAATTTATTAAGAGCTACAGAAAAAAAAGCAAAAGATAACTTGGATGAATAAAATCTGACTTTGTGTGTTTGTCTCCATCTCCACATTTCACTCTCTGTCTTATATTTTGTGTCTTGAGTCTCAGGTTTCGAGTCTCTTCTGGGATCATTTATTCAAAGCTATTAGCTATTAATTAACAATTAACAATTAACAATTAATATTAAAATCGGTAAATTATACCAAATTTTTTTATCAATATCAATCAATGTAAAAAGAATTATAAATCTATAATAACATTTAACATTTATTCTAAATTTATATTAAAATTCAATACCGAATATTAATATTAACTTTAGAATATTCTAATTTAGAATCATTTTTATATCAAAGACACCCAAATATTTAAATATTCAATGAAATTCATTCACTTTTATTTGCGCCGTACCAATATATTAATATTATCAATACAATTAATACTATTAATACTATTAAAACTAATAAAATACTAGTAATAATAGTATTAAATAATTATTGAGTTTCTTTTAATGTATCATTATCTTCATAAAATTCATCAGACAGTCCATTTTCAACCACTTTTTCAAAATATTTAATTTCTTTATTCAATTCATTACAATTTAATGTTAAATTACCATCAATTTCACTATCCATTTCACTATTCATTTCACAATTCATTTCACTTGTATTTTCACTAATATTTTCACTAATGTTTTCATTTTCATTCATTACTATTGATTTTCTTTTCTCTGTTTGTAATTCAATATCATTTTCATTTTCAATTTCATTTTCAATTTTATTTTCAATTTTATTTTCATTTAAAAATTTTAAAACATGTGGAAAAACTAATTTATCTACGGAATCTCCCCAAATAATTTCTAAATGTTCATAATCTTTAATACCAATAGATTTAACATTTTTTGGTAATTGATTTAAAATTACTTCAATATCAACTAATGAATCTTTTTTACCATAAATTAATAATATTGGTATACGAATATTTTTTGTTGGATATGTTGGAATTTTAAACATAAGTTCAACTTTATTTTTCTTACTTTTTTCAGATATATTATCATGATCAAAATGATTTGAAAAACCACCTTGTCTTGAAACTGCTCTTCTTGTATCAAATAAAAAATTATAACCATTATTTATACAATCATCAAACATTTGAAATTTTCTATTTTTCATAATTTGAAACCAATGAACAACAACTTTAACACTTGTTGGAGAATATAAATGAGAATATGAAATTAATTTTTGTTCTTCATTAATATTTAAACCTTTCCAATTAAATAAAAAATTATTACCTAAATCAATAAGATAATTAAAAAATCTTGGATAAATTATACTTTGCCAAAATGTTGCAGAACTTAATAATGATTTTCTACCAAAAAATAAATACATTAAATTTGGATTTAATTTCATTAAAATATCAATTAAATAATGATTTATACCACTTGGTGTTAAAGCAGGTGATAAAGCAATTAAACAATTTAATTTATTATTTAAATCATTTTTAAAACTTAAAGATGCAAAACCTTGAGCAGTACCTTGACTAAAACCAATATAAGTAATTTTTTTTAAATTATTATTTTTTTCAAAATTATTATTATTTTTATAAAAATTTAATATATAATCTAAAGTATCAGGTATATCATAATTTGAAAATTCATCTAAAGAAAAATCCCAAAATTTATTTGAATCAGATTTTAAATTATTATGTTTTTTTGAATATTTATTACCTCTATTATTACCTAACCAAACTTCATAATTTAAATTATTTAAAATAAATGGTAAATTATTTAAATTTGGATTTTTAAATTTAGTTATCCAAATTTCACTATTCATTAATAAACCATGATGTAAATAAACTATACCATTAATTTTTTTTTTTGGATTCTTTAATAATAATCTATGAATTGTTAAAATATAACCATCTTTAGTTTCAATTAAATGTTCTTCACAATCATAATTAAAAACTTTACACATTTCTATAAAATCATAACATGAATTTAATTTATTTATAATTTTTTCATTTTTTTCATTTTCTTCTTTTATTTTTTTATTTGATTTAATATTTTTATCATTATTTTGAGAATTTAAATTTAAATTTAAATTTATTAAATTTTCATCAATAACTTTAAATAAAAATTTAACTAAATTATCAAAAAAATTTATTATAAAATTTGGTAAATAACTTGTTATTACACTTAAAAAAAATTCAATCCAAACTAAAAAAATAGTTAAAATTAAGATAAACCATTCTGTTAATGGTAATCTTCCAATAAAAGGAATATACATTTTTGATTAACTATTATATTGAGAGTATTCTTGAGAGTAGTATTCTTGATTATTATTGATTATTTAATGAGAAGTGATCAAAAGAGATTATATAAGGATATTGAAATAGGAGAGATTAAAGAATATATTTGATTATATTTGAATATATTTGAATATATTTGAATATATTTGAATATTTGATTATCTCTGATTATATTTGTGTTTATATTTATTTATTATTTATTCGACTGCTTTCTGATCACTCACATGCTTTTTGAGCAATTTTACGTAACTTTTAATTATAAATTTTGTCTCTTTTTGCGTTTTGCGTTTTCTTGTCGTAGCTTTCGTAGCTTTCGTACCCGATTCTCGGCACTCGTTCTCGTAACCATATTCGTTTTCTCGTTCCGGGAAACCTTTATCAGCCACAAAGAGCAAGCCACTTGAAATGTGACAGCCACTTTCACTTATGGCGGTACATGTGGCTCATTACTTTTTTTTTTTATTGTTTATCTATTCCCTATTTGGGATAAACAAATATATCATCGATGATAAATATTTGATCTTTTCAGTGTATTCTTGTGTAATTTCTTATTGATTATATCCTCATATTACTTAATTAAAAAGGTATAATACAACAATGTCTTCAGTAAATTCATGAAACACTTTTTTATTTCCATTTAATCAATTGAAGATAACAAATATTTGATTATAAATCTAAATTCAAAAAAGCAAAAAAAAGGCAAAATCGTTGATCAAACTAAAGACCTAAAAAAAAAAATAATCAGTAAAAATATTTCAAAGACATTTCAAAGACATTTCATAGATTGAAACCTGGGTAAGTCTGACATGGAATGAATATTTTTTGAACAAAAGATTAATCAAACTTTTGTTATAAAAGCATAGCTATTTCCATCTTTTTTAAATGGTTTATTCTCCCTTTTTTTCTTTGTCGACGTACTTCAGTAAGTAGCTTACCATATGGTTCAAACAATATTAATAAATATAATAATAATAGTAATAATAGTTTCAATTACTAACAAATTCAATAGTAGGATCATTTCTATAGGTCACGTCTCTCTTTGATTCTTCAAAAGAGCCATCAAATCCAACTTGGATGATGAGATAAATCCCATTATATCCATTGAATGAGAATTTCAATTAGTTTATCTATGATCCTTTGTTGGTCTAGATATCTTGTTTTATTTTTCAATTTACCTTTTGTTTGTAAAGATATCCAAATTTTGTTGATATCTTAAGAAAGGAGCAATGATTTCAATCCTTTATTACTTATTTTTTTTTTTTTTAAAAAAAGTAAATATTGGATGGATATTAATGGCAGTCTGACAAGTTTTTAAATAAATAAATTAATACTTTACTATTTATTCAATTTAATATAAAGTTATGATTTTTATTTATCCAAACCTCTTTAAACATCTTCATTTATATTTTTTTTTGAAATTAAATCATCATTATCTTCATCATTTTCATATTTAATAATAAAATATATCATTTCACTTATTTTAGTTTTTATCATCATTGAAAGTAAATAAAATCTTGTAGTATTTTTTTGTAATTTATGAATTATCATATCTCTTAAAAACCATAAAATTATAGAAAGACAAAATATTAAACTACAAATATAAATTCCCCAAAGAAATGAATATGTAAAATTTAAAGCAAATCCACTGGTAATAACTGATAATACACCAGAAATTCCAAAAATTATTGTTAATGTTTTTGTTGTTTCTGCTGTACCTAAAGAAATACTATGATTTAAAGCTTCAATCATTTCATTAGTTTCTTTATTAAATTTTTTAAATTTAATTTCTTGATTTATAGAAACTCTTAATAATTTATTAATTAAACTTATATTTTTACCATTCTCATTATTATTATTTTTAATATTATAATCAATTTCACGTTTTAAACAATTATTCATGATTTTTAATTCTTTTAAAATATATTCAATTTCTTTTGAAATTGATTTTAATATCACCATTTGACTAAATTGGGGAAAATCTTTAATTAAATATTCTTTATATTTAGATATAATTTTTTGAAAATGATAACCAATTTTATTATAATTTCTTGAAACTGATTTAATAATAAATTTCTCAATACTTTTTTCAAAATTTTTTTCAATTATAAAATGATCATTATTACTATTACTATCAATCTCAATTTTAATAAAGTTTTTATCTAATTGGTCTGATAATGTTGATAAATCTTGAAAAATAAATGGTTCCATTAATAAAATACATTTTAAATTTTTATTATCTATAATTAAATTAATATTTTCATGAATTATATCTATTTTTGATTCTAAAAATGGGAATGGATTTGATATAAATTCTTTTTCTATAGGTGAAAAAAAATTTTGAGATAAATTTTTAGTTTTAGAATTATTATAAATTTCTATATTTATATTATTACCATATTTTTCTAAATCTTCAGATAATTTTTCACCAGTACTCATATTTGATAAATGTTCATAAAATGCAAAAACTTCATAATTTTCAAGTTCAAATTTATTTAATAAATCAATTAAATTTTGTTTATCATTTAATAAATTTTTATATTTGTTTAAAAAATAATTTATTAATAATGATGGTATAATTGATTTATATTCATTATATTTATGAGGATCTGAAATAATACTATCTATTGAACTTGAATTTTTTTTTTTAATTTTTACAATTTTCAGAATTATTACTTTTGATACAACTTGATATAAAATTGAAGTGTAATGAATTGCATTGGAATTTATAGGATCAGCATCTAAACTTGAATTTGAATTTGAATTTTTTTCAATGGTTTTAATAATAAAAACAGGAATTGAAAAGAAAAAAACGTTTGAATTAGTTGAATTGATTGAATTGAGTGAAGTTAGTGACTTATCTGAAATATATTGAAAGTTTTTATAATTTGATTTGAAATTTAATATCATTAAATTAATTAAATTATCTGGAACTAAAATGGAATTTGAAAATTTTGAATTAATTAATCTCAAAGAAACTGGTGAAAGACTTTTGATTTTAAAAAATTTTATCACATTATTATTATCATTAATAGTTTCTAAGATTTTATAAAAATCTTGGTTCACTTTAGATAAATTTTCATTAAACAAATCACCTTCATTTAAACTTATATCTTCAGCTTCAAAATATTGTATTGCATTTTCTTCTTTTTTTTTTACAGCAAGTGAAGCTAGTTTATTTTTATTGAGATATATTAGTTTATCAAATTTATAGTCTGAATTAAGAATATTTTGAGATAATAGCTTTTGAATGTTTTTAGATAATTTAATTACAGAAATATTATAATTATAACTTTTAAATAAATCAAATATTGTTATTGGATATTCTTCATAAGAACTGGCTTCCAATAAATTCAAACACTCTTCATTATTAAGATCCATTAAAGGTATTGAATTTATATTGCGCATTCTTTCACTAAAGATTATTGTAGTGGAATAAAATATTTCTTTTCAAATTTTTATATACGTATTTTTAACTTGAATTTTGTATTTCTTATTGAAGTTTTGAAGTAATGATTCGATGTAAATGAAAATGAATAAATAATATGTGGTGATTATAAAGTCTAACAACTAGAAAATTAAGAGTTGATAGTTATTTATGTTTCAATTCCTAGATGTTTAGCTTAACCAAAGATAAATAATAGCCTCGTTTAAAAACAAATATTTTATCTATGAGACATTAGTGAGACACTTTGATTGAATATTTGTTTTATTTTATTTTAATTGATGAATCTCTTGACGTTGGAATAAAAAGAGAGGTTTGAGAAGATCAATCTTTAATTCATTTGATAATCACTTCTGATATTGATTTACATATGATATTTACTGGGAGGCAGTTCAATGGCTGAGCTGTCTTAAAAAGACACCATTTTGGTATTACAATAACTTCTTAAGAATATATTAAATATATTATTTCAAATCACTAATGGGAATGCTTTTGTTTCCATTTGAATTTGAATTTAAAATCCTATTAAAGATATGTATTTCATTACATTTCAGACTTAATCAAAAAAAACTGCAACGTTATGAAACTTATATCATTATCTTTCAACTGAAAAAATCAGTTTTATAATACTTTTCAATACAATGGTTCAATCAAATCATGAACAATTATCCACTATCATAAGCAATGATGAAAATAATAATGAAAATATTGATGATGAATTTGTTGCTATTGCTGAGAAAATCAAATTTCCTCATGGAGCAGACGATGATCCAAGCAGGATTCCAACAGAAGATGATTTCAAAAAGTATCCTCAACTTAAGTTTAAAAGAATCACAACTGGAAATAGCGAGATTGAAGTTTCATTACATTCCATTCCTCATCATTTCTGCCTCACTATAACTGGAAAGCTATATTCTTTGGATGAGTATTTTGGCGTTTATGATACTTTATTTGAAAAGTTTCAAAATATTTCTTGGAAATTGGAAGAGTATGTTTATGACATAAAACCTCTTCACAAATATGATTCTGTTTTTTATTATTTTCTCTCTTACTTTTTAAACTTTGTTGATGATCTGATGAAATTTAATGTGGATTCAGATGGGTTTTATAATATTAATTTATCTTTTGAAAATGATCATCTTCAAAGAAAATTAAATTTTGGTGAACAATTTAGTATTTTTGTTGAATTTATTCCTTGGATGGAGGAACTTTATATCATTTTCGAAGATTTGGACTCTATAAACTCACCAAGTAGTAATAGTTTGAGAGGGTTATTTAAAAAATATTGGGAAAAAGAACTTATTAAAATTGAAATTGATAGTGAGATTTAAGAAAATTTTCATAAATGCGAATTATTCTTTAATCGTATTTACGAAAATTTAAAAAGGTATAAAATTTGTACTTTCTTTCAAATGATTGTTGATAATGGTTTTTATGGTTCTGAAGAGGATTTTGATTTTTGTGTTCATTCAAGAAATATTATTATGGTGCTAATTGATTTTTTAAATTATAAATCCGAATATTTTGAAGAAGAAATTAATTATTTTAAATCAAATGAGTTTCAAAGGAAACTTAAAACGTCAAAACTAATAAGAAAAAAATCTTTTAGTGAAGTGATTTCCAGTTTTTATGAAAATTCTTTTATCAAAGCCTTAATTATTTCAAATGGATCTTTAGGACCTTTATTACATACCTTTATACTACATTCAAGTGATGAACTGTATCGTCGTTTATTAGTTTTTGATAGCTTTATGGTAGAAAGTGCATGGGACAAAAATTTCAAGCTTATAATAAATAAACCAATTATGTTTCATAAAATAAATCAAATTTTCGAAATTGCTCGAGGTATAAGCACAGTGATTACAATAACTGATGATGATAATAATAGCATAATCCTTGAGGTTGTTTCCAAAGATGATGGGTACAAATACTTGAAAAAGGATTTAATTTCATTAGGAGTTGATATAGGTAAGTTTAAGAATGAGTTTAATATGAATTCAGCTTTACTTTTTAATTTGGAAACTCTTTATGAACTTAATTTTAAACTTCAATCAATAGAAAAAATCATTGACATTGCTAAAAATTTAGTAACTGAATTTAAAATTGGTATTTATAAAACATTACCTTTCAAAGATAATTTTTCTTTAAAACTTTACTCTGAAATGATTGAAAATGATATACTTTCTAGAGATATGCTTTACCAAAGTGATTACATTTTGACATTAATGCTAACATTTTATAAAAATGCATCAAAGTTGGATACAAATAAAGTAAAAAGATTTTTACATATGAAGTCATCCTTATTCAATAAATCAAAAATCAAGAAGAACAATTCACTCTTTCACAATTACATTTGGATTCAATAAAAACAGAGTCCAGTGAATTAGTAAATCAATATTTCAAAAAATCCTATACAGTGATTCAACTAACTGAAAAATTAACTAATAGTATTAAAAATAAAAAAAGTGAAAACAATAATGCATTGCTTAGTTTGATTGGTAATGATATATATGAACTTAAAGATTCGCAGCTTGGAAATGAATATGATTTTTTTATTATTCCTCCTAGATATAAAAAGAATAAAAATATTGTTTTACTAGTATTGCCAAAGACTGTTATCATCACAGAAGAAAATAATGATCAATTAAAAATGATTAAGGAGGTGATGAAAATAAAGGTATTTTTGAGTCAACCTGTAAAGGAATCTATTCCTGCCATTGTCCAACAAAAAGTTTTTTATGGTTTTTTTACTGTCAATAAATCCTTTTATTTTCACTTTCGGTTTTCCCTTATAGGAATTCGTTATATCCCATTTTTTTATTGTTTTCTATTTTATTCAGATAATCCTAGACTCAAGTTTAGTAAAAATTCTTGTCAAGTCGAGCAATTATTATTTGATGTTAAAATAAGTTTAACCCATCCTCACATTGCAGTCCATAAGGTTTGTGATAATTTTAATGTAAATTCAAACAATAAGTCAGCCTTGGAATACTTTTTGACAAGTTTGTTTTTTTATAATATTAATTCTCTTTACAGAGACATTTCAGATTCTTTAAAAGAAGCTGAAAGTTTTGAAAAGGATTACTACCAATATTTCGGAATTGAAGATGAAATAAAAAATGAAGAAAATATTGATAGGTTCAAATTAATTCAAAGATTAAATTCCATCTATAACTCAAATTTTGAAGAATCTATTAGTGACACTAATAATAGTTTAGTATCTATAGATTCTTACAATTTAGACATGAGTCAAAAATTAACCCAAATTAGAGAAAGATTTAATGATATTTATTATACTTTTTTCAATTTTCATAATTTTCATTTTCAAGAATTTATGGTATTATTTATTACAAAGAGTAAGAATATGGAAGATAGTGATTTAATTGAAATATGTAAAAACTATCTTAATAATTATTTAGATGATAAATTTATTCATATAGTTGGTAGCAGTGAAGATGTATTTCTTGATATCAAAAAGTTATTTGTTGAACTTACTGAGTTTCATACCCAATTTCACTCAGACTTGAAATTTAAGTTAGAGAAAGTTGAGGATATTATTTTTTTGTTGAGTCTTTATAAGAATAATTGTGATTATATTATGAATTATTTTGTAAAAAAGGAAAATTTCGACTGTGATAAATTATTTTTTAGATATAAGAATAGAAGAAAAACATTATCATGTTTTATCTAAAACTTTGAAATTGGCAAAAAAAACCTTAAGGAGTTAATTAAGTGTTCCAATATTTGATAAGTGAAGCTAAATAGTAACAAGTAACTTAATAAAATGAAATATTATTTTTATTGTTTATATTATATTATATTATATTATTATTAATAAGAGTATTATGTAGTATTTAATATTCAGACACATTGTTTTCGATATCACTAACTTTAGAATGTTTAATTCCAATTAATATCAAAGCAATATCTTCACCTTCAATGAAAGCTTTTGCATCGGGATTCATAGCTTTTAATTTATCTTGATAATATTTGAATTCTTTATCATTGTCATTGTCATTGTCATTGTCATTATCATCATTATCATTATCATTATCATTATCATTGCTGTCTTTATTATCATTTGATATAACTTTAATAACTTCACCAATTAAAGTAGCACTAACTTGACTTATTAATTCATTTTGATTTAAATTTTTTAATAATTGAAATAATTTTGAAGATTTATTAAAATTTAAATCATTATTATTATATTCATTATCTTTATTATTTTTATTATTTATTAAACTTTCTTCATTATCATTATTTTTAATTGTAATCCAATCATGAACTAATAATGAAACTTTTTTATTTTTTAAAATATTATGATATTTTCTTGTTGTTTTATGTGTTGATAATAATATAAAATTTTCATTTTTTAAATTAGAATTTAAATTAGAATTAAAATTTAATTCATTATTATAAAGATCATTTATTGATAGAAATGTATAATTCATTAATGAAACATTTGGTTCATTCGTCTGTGGATCACAGGTACCAAGATGAACAAATTTAGCAGATTTTAATAATGAAGTAACTGATTCTGGTAATTGACAACACATTCTTTATCACACTTATATTCTATTGATTATATTCTATTGATTATATTCTATTGATTATATTCTATTGATTGAATTGATTGTATTGTTATATATATATATATTTTATTGATTATATTTATCTGATATTCTATGATTTATCCTTTACTTCTTTCATCAATCATCAATTTTTAACTGTCAACTGTAAGCAAACAAACAAAAAAACAAAGAATAAAATCCCTGAAGAAAAGCCGTGTGGAAAAGGTTTTGCCACGCTCTTTTCTTTTGCCTTCGGATCTGAAGATATTCAATCGACCAATATAATAAATATCAATGATCTATTATTAAAAGAAGAAGAACAACAACAATCAATGATTTAAAAGAAGAAGAATCAATTGAATAATATCTAATGACAAAAGAATTAATAAAACAAAGAGTAACCATCATACTCCCAAATGAAAATGGAAATCATAATGAAAATAAAAATAAAGATCAATTCACTCAGTTAGATGGTTTAATTTTAGAAAAAAATAAATGGTTTATACCAAAAGGTAATTATCAAAGACAAGATAGATTTATAATTCCAATTAATTTATTTAAAAATCAATTAAAAAATTATAATCTTTTCAATTATTTAAACAATATCAACAAGTTCTCAATTGAATGGTCAACTTTTAATAATTCTGAAAAATATTCAATTCCATTAAGTAAAAATATATTATCAGGTTTAAATTATTATATATATCCAAATTCAATCAATAATGAAAAGTCAATCAATGAATCAATTGATGATTTTATTAAATTAATTGATGTTTATAGTACTGTAAATGACAATATAAATAATAAAAGTAATGATGTAAAAATATTTTCAAAGAATTTCATAAAAACTCCAATTTCATATAATTATCAAAATAATAATATAAATAAAATTCCAAATAATTTAAATAAGTTTATTTCAAATTTAATTTGTAATTTAGATAATGAATTCACTTCCGATCGTAAAAAAAATTATTGTATTAAAAAATTAAATAAAGATTTAAATAATAATTTATCTTCTTTTTCAATTGAATTTAATAATAATAATAACAGTTCTAAAAAAAATGAAAAAGATTTATTAATAACTTTATTTTGGTCAAATGTTAATTATAATTCAATGATCTTACAATCAAAGAATATCTTGAAAGAATTAGGTCTTTTTCAAATTGATAATAAAGCTTCAATAATTTATGATGATATAAATTTATTTGGAATTTCAACAACTTTAAATAATATTAAAGATGATCAGTTTTTAGTTGCACCAAATGATTTAAATGATTTAAAAGTTGCAAAAAAAACAATGTTTTATATTAATCCTCGTCATAAATTATATTCTCAACAAACTTTTAACTCTTTTATAAATAATAATCCAATGGGTTTAAATCCAACTCACACAATTCAATTAAATGAATCAAATGAATCCAAGGAACTAATTCAACCAATGAATAAAGAAATTTTTGATTGTGAATTATATGGATATTTTAATTTACCAAAAAATATTTTTTTCGATAAATATCAATTATATCAACAATCTAAAGAAACTAATAGAAATTTAATATTAATTTGGGGTGAAACAAATCTTGAATTACCTGAATATAATATTCAAAAATGGGGTTCTTCTGCTTTATTTCAATATAATTCTTCGATTTCAAATATAATTGAAACTCCTTTACATTTTAGATATCAAAAACCAAATAATAATAATAATAATAATAATAATAATAATAATAATAATAATGATAGTATTAATAATAATTCAAATATTTTAAATTTTAATATGAATACTCCTGAAATATTTTGGGGTTGTGAATTATCAATACCAAAATTAAATAATTATTATTCAAATAATCAAAAATCAATGAAAAGATCTGAATATGATTATTTAATTGAAAAATATAATACTCTTACTGAAAGAAATCCATTAGATTCTATCTCTGATTTAAATTATGAAGCTTTATTTACTAATAATACCATTTTTTTTCATTTTAATTCAAATAATGAAATTTTAAAAGACTCTTATCAAATACCAACTATCCAATTCAGTGCATATAATAACGTTAAATACTTAACTTTGGCTGCTATGATATTGTCCTTTTGTTATTTATTTATTAAAATTTTTATTAAAAGATTTTTTAATACAACTATTATTTCTACGAGTGAAACAGTTCCCGAGGAAAAGAAGGAAAAATAGAATCTATTCAAAATTAAAACTGAATTCTTTTTTTTTTTCTTTACACAATATAATGTATAGATATACAGTATATTTATTTTTAGAAAAATCTATGCATCCGCTTTTTATTATTAACTTATTTATCAATAAATAGAAAACGATTTTATCGATGAGAAATAAAATTGTAGTTGAGAGAATAAAAAACAAATTATGTAGGAAACTAAAATCTCATAAAATGAAACAATGAAAACAGAAGAGAAACTAAAAAAAAATAAATATCATAAATAAAAAACAAATTGTTCATTGTCTGGTACTAATAGTAGAAGAATGAGTAGATCCTGTACTTAATCTCGAACTATGAATCGGATATCTAGATGGAGGTCTTAAGCCATTTCTTGATACTGATCTGAAACTTGAATTGGAGATTCTTTTAGTATGCGACTGAGCATCCTGTGGTACTGGTATATTACTTTTAGCAGAAGATTGTGTTGAGACAGCTGATATTAAAGATACTGTAGAACCAGCTCTTGATGAATCAACTAATCCAAGAGGAGTTGTTGGCATTCTTGGTCTTTTTATCAAAGATTCCAGGGATGCGTTAGGCAGTCGAAGTCTAGAAGGTCTTACTCTTAATACTTTATCGACATCTTGAAGAAGATCAGCAAATTCTGAAAAATCCTGAAAGGAATTACTATTAGATATTGAAAAATTAAGTGCACTACTATTAGTTGGAGTTTTTGGAGTAGCAGTCATATTGGGTGCCCTGATACGTGAACCAGGTGACATTGGAGTTGGTATTAAAGAGCTTCGTTTTGAAGCCATAGGTGATGAAAATGAAGATCTTCTTGAGGCTCCAATAATTGTAGTAGTTGAACCATTGGTAATTGTTTTTGAATTTGATATTAGAGAACTAAGGGAATTTTTTTCTGGTAATGAGCAGAACTTTGAAATTCCATTATTCAAGTTTAAACACTTTTTGGAATTATCAATTGAGGGTAGCGGAATGAACGATCGATAAGGTCTAGAACCAGGTGAAAGAGATTTGTTTGATGAATTGGATAATCTATCTTTTCTTGGAGTATTAGGTTTAATTTGTTTCAAATTTCTACTATAACCATTGTTAACAATTTTGGATTTAGATGGAGTTTTATCAAGATCTGATAAAATATTATCATAAGCTCCTTTGATGATTTCTGGAGAATCTTCAAGACTTAACTGATCTAATCCTATAATTAAACTATGATCTTCTTCAAGTTGACCACTTTCAAGTCGTTTGAGGGCTTTTAGTCTTGTTCTTTCCACATTATTATAGTTACTGTAATCTGCATTATCTTCACTGGATGAAGAAGAAAGTGAATTTGACTTTGGTTTATTTGAGATACAATTGAGTTCATCAAAAGTGTTTGTTTTCTTTGATTCTTCTTGTGAATCTTGTGATCCTCGTATACTTAAATCTTTTAGTTTATCCACAAGAGGAGTAATGGCATACGCACTAGGAGCATTATTGAATTTAGCATTTGAAGCTTTAGGCACAGGAGTCTTTTTATTGAAATTATTAAGAAATTCATAATATTTAGGAGAGGTATCATTCACAGATTCTTGTTCAACATCTGAAACATAAGCTTTTTCAACTTCAGGTAGCATATGAGTGCTAAGTAAAATATCACTTCTAGCCTTTTTGTGTTTTGTAATTGCATCTTGAGCTGAAGGTTGACGAATTAAGACTGAACTTTCCACAGTTGCCTTTTTTGGAGATGTTGGAGTTCCTTGAACTAACACTGGATGAAGGTTTAACTTACTGACCAAAGCAGATCCTATTAATGATTTTCTATTATTATATTTAGGTTTTTTTGGGGGAGTTGTTGGTTGAAGTAATATATGTGAAACATTACTATTTCCACCTAGTGAGAATCCTATTAAACCAGTAGACTCATCTATAGAGCCTTGTCTATTATTCACATGAGTTTGTTGTTTTCTTGAAGATGGAGATATTTCTGGACCATAAGGAGATGATAAAGGAGAAGTTTCATTTAAATTTGAATTTTCTTTATTTTTTGAAATATGATTATCTGGTTTTGATGAGAAAAAATCATCATCACTAACACTAGAATCACTCATTATTTCTTCTACAATATTTGAGTTATTATTAGAATTTTGATTAATATGATGTATTGAACCTTCACTAATTGTACCCATTGTATTGAAATTATTATTATTGAGACTATTATTATTACTATAAGCATGTTTCAGACTAAGACTTGTATTATCAATATTTGATATTGAATTATTAAATTTATTCAGTCTTACCAGTCTATCCAGCAGTCTATTAAAACTATTTTCTTTTCTTTTTTTACTTTGAGATATTAAATTTTCAATATAATCATCTGGAAAATTTTTCTTTAAATTTATCCATGAATCTTTTGTTTGATTGAAAGTTATTATTATTTCTTGAGAATTAGTTATATTTTCATCTATAGATTGACTTAAAACAGCAATGGTATTTTCAAGTGTTGAAATTTTATAATTAATAGCTGGAGATAATTGTTTAAATTTTTCCAATTTTTCTTGTTTTTCTTGTTTTGATAATTTAGATATATGTTTCTTATTTTCATTAGATTCATTATTATTATTATTTTCATTTTCATTTTCATTTTCATTGATATTATTTGATTGAAAATCAATTAATTGAAATTTCATTAATTCACTTTCAATATTTTTTATTATAAAAGAAGATTCACTAATTAAATATGCAAAAATTTCTATCCATCTTTTATCAATTAATTCTTGTTTTAAATCATCTATATCATTTTGTAAAAAAACCCATCTTTCAAATAATTTTTCATATTTATCTTTTAAAGTATCAATTGAAGTTGGATAAATATCAATCGCTATTGAAATATATTGTTCTAATCTTGGTTGTATATAATCTATTGAAATTTTTAAAGGATCAAGTTTTAATTTTAAATCAATAAAATTACTATATATTAAATCATCAGCATCTGAGAATGAAGGTAATTTTAAATTTCTTGAATTAGAAGATAATCTTGAACGATAAGAGTTTGAATTTGGACTATCAATATTATTTTTATTATTATTTTTATTTGAATCATTTAAAGATTTATTATTATTATTATTATTATCATCATTGAATATATTATTATCAGGAGAATTTATTGGAGAAGAAGAAGGAGAATCATGAAATGAATCATTTATATTTTTTATTTTTTCAGTTAATAATTCAACAGTAAAAGAAATAACAGAAGATGAATCTCTATTTTTATTTATTATAGAATCATTATTATTTCTATTAATTTCAATTTCATTTTGATATTGATATTGATTAAATTTTGGAGAAGAATCATTTGAAATTGATAAATTTGGTAAAAAAGAAAAATTAGAAGAAAAAGCTAATTCATGAATTTTAAAAGAATCTTTTAAACAATTTTCAATTTCATAAGATATTGAATCAATAATTTGATAATATAATTCATTAAATTGAATTGAAATATCAACTTTTTTTTTATATGAAATTAAATATTTTTTAACTTGTAAAGTTAAATCACTAAATTTTTCAATTTTATCTAAAACTCTTAAATATTCTTTTTTTTTTTTTTCACAATTATGATGAGATTGAATTGAAGAATTATTACTATAAATTGAACTTGGAATTGAGAAAGATCTTAAATGTAAATTACTTTGATCATTATTATTATTATTGCTGTTATTATTATTATTATTATTATTATTATTTTTAATATTATTATTAATTTGATCAATTAAAAGATTACTATTTATAGTTTCATTATCACCTAAAAGATTTAAAGAAGAATCATCATTATCTTCTTCTTCAATTTCAGATAAATCTGGATTTCTTAATAAAGATTTTAAATTTGAATTTGGATTTGAGATTGGTAATGGAATTGGCATTGGTAATGGAAAATTCATTGAATTATTATTATTATTATTATTATTATTATTATTATTATTAGTGGTTGTGGTAGTTGTGGTTGTGGTTGTAGTGGTAGTGGTGGCGGTAGAATATGAATTTGAAGATATTTGTTTTAAAGTAAGATTTTCATTTTTATTATTATTGTTTAGGTTGTTATTATTGGTATTGATTAAATGGACATGATCATTAATATTAATTGAATGATTATCATGATTACAAATTTGAAATTTATTTTGAATTAAATTTAAAAATTGAGAAATTACAGAATCTATAGAATCCACATTTCTTGAAATTTTTAAAATTTGAATTCTACCTTCATAAATCCATTCAATATTATTATAATAATGATTAATTGGAGATTGAATATTAGTTATAGTTTCTAAATCTAAGAATAATTTTAAAACTTCAGATAAATAAATTAAAATATTTGAAATTGAATCAAAAATTTTATCTAAATCATAATGTAATAAAGAAGGACCAGCTTTTTCAATTTCTTTAATTAATAATAATTCATTATATAAAGAAAAATCTGGACATGATTTTAAAATATCAGATAATAATAAATTTTCAACAATATTAAGAGTTGATAATGAAGATTGAGATAAATTTGAATTTTTTGAATTTTGAGAATTTAAATCAGATAAATTTGAATTAAAAGTATTTTGAGATATATTTGAAATATTTGAAATATTTGAAATATTTGAAATATTTGAATTTTGAGTATTAATTGTTGAATTTGAATTATTTAAAGAATTATTTTTAAATATTGAAAGTTTTGGAGGTTCAGTTATAGTTATTGAACCTTGAGACATTATTTTATTAGAAAGTTATTTTATTATTATATTTTTAAATTATATATCATTTAAATATAATTGACATTATTTTTTTTTCTAAAGAAATTGAATTATTTATTAATTTATTTATTTATTTATTGATATATTTTAATTGAAATAATTGAAAAAGTTTAATAAAGTGATTATATAATGAATATGAATATGAATATGAATAAGAATATGATGATAATGATTATTGATAATGATTATCGATAATGAAGGAATGAATTTAAATAATTAATAAATCAGGTACTCAAACTTGAATAAAATTTTAATTCATGGGATAATCATTAAAGAAAAAAGATATAAAAAAACAAAAATAATAGGATAAATATATAAAAGTATGAAGATATGAAGATAAATAGCAAAGAATAAATAGCAAATAGAGTATTAAAGCATTAAATTATTAAATCAATAAAGTAATAAAAAAAAATATAAGTTATGAATTATGAATTATGAATTATGAATTATGAAATATGAAATATGAATTTTATTGAATAAAAAGTATGGAAAGAATAAGACTGAAAGGTACAGTGGTGATACTAGGAGCAGTAACTTTAGTAACTTAGTAACTTATAACTTATAACTTAGTAACTTTTGAAAGCTTTGGACTATTTCAGGATACAAAAAATAAACATACTTTTTTTCAGGTTTTAGCACTGCTCGCTTCCAGTGCGGTGAAAGAGCGAGTTTGGTTCCTGTGGAGAAATCGAGAGGAATGGAACAAGAACAAGAACAAGAACAAGAACTGGGAGTGGATTTGGTGGTTGTGGTTCGTGAGTTGTTTGTGGTTCTGGTGGTTTTGCATCTTCTTCTGCTTCTTGTTCTTCTTCTTCTTCTTGTTCTTCTGAAGATAAAACACTTTTGCAGTGATTGTATCAAAGTGAGTAGAAAGCGTCTGCCGCTGTTCTGTGACACGTTACCGCAGCCTGTTTCAACTCCAAATTCAACTCAAATTCCTGGCTCCTGCAAAACAAGAGAAAGTCGGAAAGTCGAAAAGTCACGCTTGCTTACGTAAGTAACATGTTTGAAGGATACTTTAAAAACCTGCACTGCAGATTCAATAGCCACTAGCACACGCCACTAGTGCACGCCACTAATTTGGCAATTAAGTCTATAATAGGAAATGTTTATATGTTTGGTAAAAAATTGAATAATAAAAGAGTTTGAAAATTACTTTATCAACGTTAATTAATATCATTTCTTTTATTTTATTTTATTTTATTTTATTCACAAAAGTATCAAAAGCATTTACAAGAAGAAATTTATTACTATTAAATCTCATATTTATTTTATTGAAGTTTTTTAATTATTTTTATCATTAGAAAATAATTTAATTGTACCATCTGGTAAAATTTCTCCAATTTGTTTTTTTGGTTCTTTACCTAAAAAAACTCTTTCATATAATGGTATTCCACTTAATAATATTAATGGTATACTAACCATTAATAATCCAATACTATTCAATCATTTTGTTAATAATCTTATAAAAAAATAAAAAAATAAAAAAATAAAAAAATAAAGTAAATTAAATAATTATATCATACCTTCTTGATTTAGTCAATAATTCTTTCGGTATCTTATTTCTTCTACCACCACTATTCATTCTTATCTGTTTTATTGTATTTTAATTAAGTCTTATTTATATTCTTTTTAACAAACTATGATTTACAAATAATATCTTTTACAAATTGTTCTTTCAAAGTTCATTGATTGATTCAAGCTTAAAAACTCGAAACTCGAAGTTCAAAACTCAAAAAGAAGGTTTGAAATCCAATTAACACGTGATTTATTCTATTTATCTTTTTTTTTAATCATTGATCCATCCTGATGGTACTATTTAAATTTACCAATAATTTTTACTATTAATAATTTGATTTTCATTATTAGAGTCAAGTAAAATATGTGGTGAGTCACGGATATAATTAAATTCCGGTAATGTTAATATTAAATACTCTATTTGTTTTAATTTCCTTTTTATCCTTTATTTCTTTTGACTTCTTTTAAACTTAACTATTATTAAACAAATCTATGATTTTTTATTAATTTTATTTAAAAAAACTTTAGATCTTTATTGATTTATAATATATTTAATATATTTAATATATTTAATACAATATATCTTCATCTTTTTAAATCATTTAATGAATTTTTCAAAATTTCATTCAAAATGAAATTATTTAATTTTTTAATAATTTATATATTATTATTATTAATTTATAAATTAAATTTAATTAATTCATTAGATTTAAATACTTTATTTAATTTAAAAATTTCAAGTTCTGATGAATCTGCAAAATTTAATGATTATTATATTTATATATATAATAAAAAATTTTTAATAATTTCATCATTAATAATTAATAATAATCAAAATAAATTTGAAAAATTTAAAGGTAAATATTTATCTAATAGTTCAATTCAATGTAAAAATTTTAATAATAGTTATTTAAATGTTAATTCAAATAATGGAATTTTATCAATTTCAAATATTAAATCATTATCTTTTATAATTGATGAAATTTATTTAAATTTTAATCCAATTAATTTTAAAATTAAAAATTCTGGTTCATTTTCATTATCTCAAAATATTTCAATGATTTATGAAAATGAAAATGAAAATGAAAATGAAAATGATGAAGATAATGAAGATGAAGATAATGAAATATCACAAGATGAAGAAGATCAAATCTTAGAAGATATTGAAGAATATAATATTCAATTTCTTTTATTTGATAAAAAATATCAACCTCCATATTATTCATTTGTTTTAGATTATATTTCTGATGATGATGATGATATAAGTAGTATAAATAGTATAAATAGTATAAGTAATATATATACTTCAACATTAATTTCATTATCAACAGGAACTATAACTTCAACAATTACAACATCTGGTATTGAAAGTGAAATAATTTTAACTTCAGTTTATTCAAAAACTTTAATTCAAGCAAATTATATAAATCTGTCTTCATTATTATTATATTCTTCATCTTTAATAAATTCAAAAAATATATCATCATTATCCTCAGAATTATCAACTTATACTTCAATAACTTCAAATAATAATAATAATAATAATAATAATAATAGTAATAGTAATACAAATTATACAAAAAATTCATCAAATTTATTACCAACTTCAATTTTTAATTATCCATCATCATTAGAAACTAGAACTTCAATAATAAGTACACTTATTTTTGCACCACCGAAATATACAACTGTAGTTGGATCAGCAACAGATAATTCTAATTCTAATTCTAATTCTAATTTAAATGATAATACAAAACTTGCTTCAAATGCTGTTGAATCTAATTTTGGTAATAGAATTGAAATACCTTTTAATTTTAAATTAATTTCAAAATTTATTCTTTTTTTCTTATGATTTTTATGATTTTTATGATTTTTATGATTTCCATTTCTTTCTTCCTTGCTTTATTTTTAATTTTTTTTTTTCTTTTCATAATTTCCTCCCTTTTTTTATATAGTCTAACTCTTTATAGTTACTCTTTTTCTTTTTCTTTTATTATTTATATTACTTCTTATAAATGGATACTCAAAATGAAATAAAAACAAGGTTAAAGAAGAAACAACTCCAAATCAAACAACAAAATTCAAAAAAGTAAACAGAGACCACAAACATGGATGTTCTTTGCCTACTTATTTTTATTTTTCTCTATCAGGTGATTCACAAGCCCGGTCTCTAGTTGCAGGCTTGTTGTGGCTGGTCAAGGGCTGGTCAAGCCATTTCTTTCTCAGCGTCTTTTTCCAATTCATTTTTGCTTTCTCTTTTTGCTTTTTCTGTTGTTTTTCTGTTGTTTTTCTGTTGAATTTCTGTTGTTTTTCTTTGGACATTCCTGTGGCTTGCTTGTGGCTTTGAAAAGCGCCAGCACCAGAACGCACTTGCACGCCCCGGCACTCGGCCTCGGCTGAACCTTAGTTAACGTTGCAACTCTGAAATTTCCATTTTCTTGTTTCTGCCTGTCGAATTTCACCATTTTACCACCACTGAAATCTAATCTCATTTAATCTCATTTAAACTCATTCAATCTCATTTAAACTCATTTTATTTCATTCAATCTCAGTAAAGAAAACAAATAAAATTGATGGAAATAAACCATCACAGACATCACTTATTGATTCGTCATCAATTTCACCATGTAATATGTAAATAACCAAAATATACTCAATAATATATCTACCAATGACTTTGTTTAATGTTTGATACTTTTTCTTTTATTTATTTCCAAATATCTTGGATTAAAAAAAAAGATTTTTAATTCTTTTCATTCTTTAATCTCTTTAATATTTTCATTCTTTCATAAAATAATCTAATCTCATTTAATCTCATTTAATCTCATTTGATTTGATTTACTTTAATTTACTTTAATTTAATTTCAATTAATAATGAATTCATTAAAATTTGATTTTTTTACAATAATTTTATTAATATCTTTAATTAATTTATCTTTTGCAATAACAAAAAATTTCACTTTATCTTTATTAAATACAACTGATCAATCATCTTCAAATTTATATTTATCTGGAAATTATTTAGAAATTAATTCTGATAATAATGATTTAATAATTTCAACATCTTCTTCATCATCATTTGTAATTTTTCAAGGTTATTTATTAAATGATACTTCTATAAAATCTATAAATGATAATTTTAATACAAAATATTTATCAATAGATTTTACTTCTGATAATATTTTACAATTATCTGATACTCCAACTTATGGTTTTGAAATTTTAAATAATTTTTTATATTTTGAAGCTAAAACTTTTTCAAATAATGGTTATTATTCTATTGAAATTTCTGATTCTGATTCTACAATTTATAATTTACTTTATGATCAATCAAATTCAAATCCATATTATAATTTATCTATTTCTTATGATTCTATAATATCTTCATCTTCATCTTCATCTTCATCTTCATCTTCATCTTCTACAAGTACTATTTCAACAAAATCAACTTCAATAACTTTTGCAACTACTGCTTCAACTTTAGATTATAGTATTTCAGTAAGTTCTGGTGTAACTATATTTTATGGTCCATATTATACAAGTTCAGTTATAACTTCAGGTTCTGTTACTTCTATAAATTCTTCATCAAGCTCATCTAATTCTGCTTCAATTTTTATATTATCTGGTTTACTTATTTCTTTTACAAATATCTTAACTTTATTAATATTATAAATTTATTTCATTCATTTTATTGTACATTATTTTATTCCATATTAAAGTAATTTTTCCTTTTTTTTTTTTTTTTTTTTTTTTTATATATATATATAATCTTCTTGTATTTTATATAGATTTGATTTATTTACAAAAATTTACAAACAAAAAATCTATTTTAAACCTCGCTTTTCTAAAATATCTTCAACATAATTATTATATCCCATTCTAAGTAATTTTACTCTTTTTTTATGAATTCCTTTTATTGCTTCTTTTTTAATTTTAGTTTTATAATTTCTCATTTTTAATTGTTCTTTTTTATTATTTTTTATATAAATTTTTTCTTCTTTTGAATTATTTTTTGAATTTAAAATACCTTTAGATACTATATTACCTAAAATTGATGATCCTTCAATATAATTATTACTCATTTTAACTTTATTTAAATCAAAAGGTATATTTTCAATTTCTCCATTATTAAATTTATTAATATCTTCATTTAAATCCCAAATCATATTTTCAAATAAAAAATTTTTTAATTTAATTTCTTCTTCATTTAATTTTTCATTTAATTTCATTGATTTACATCCATTATTTTTATCAATTAAAGCTCTTGATCTTGCTTTTGTTATCCAATATCCAAAATTTCCTGAATTTTCATTTTTAAGTTCAAAAATCATTTCATTATATATAATTTTAAAAATATTTTGAAAATATTTATTATATGTCATTTTTGATCCTGATTTTATTAATTGTAAAAAAGTTTCTGCATTTGGTTGAATTTTAAATTTTTTTTTAAATGTATTATATATTGAAAATGATAAATCTAATCTATTTAAATCTGCAAAATTTCTTAAAAATACATTCATTATAATAATCATTGAACTTTTAAATTTTTTTTTTTCAATATTTGGATTTTGATATATAATTTTTTTAAAATATATCCAACTTTCTTCAAATCTTTCATTATTAGTTTTTAATCTCAATTTATTATTATTATCATCATTAATAAATTTTTCCTTTCTTTTATTTATAATTTTATGAATTATAGCTTTTATTGAAACTTCATCTATTAATTCTTTATTTGATAAAGTTACTTTAATAAAATCTTCAGTTATACCTTTATCTTCCATTAAATCAATTATCATTCTTCTCATTAATTTACAATTAATTTTTTTATCTAAATATTTAGTAATAAATTTAAAATAAAAATATTTTAATTCAACATTTGGTAAAATTTTATAAATTAAAGTATATGTAGCATCATCACAAATAATTTTATTAAATCTCATTTGAATTAAAATATTATTTAATCTAATTAATGGATTAATAGTATTTGATAAAGCTTTTGTTTGAAATGATAAATATTTTAATAAAACATTAAAAGTAAAAGTATTTGGTTTAAATTTTTGTACTTTAATTAATTGATCAAAAAGTAAATTTAATTTTTTAAGATTATTATTTTTTTGATAAAATTGCATTGCAAAATTATATGAATTAGTATTTAAAAATTTTTTATATTTTTCAAATTCAATTATAAAAATTTTATCAATTAAATATGAAATTATACCATTTTGACCTGAAGCATTTTTAAAATGAAAATTTTTTGATGTTAAAATAAATAAATAATTATTTAAAATTGAAGTATCTAAATTTTCAATTTTTGGTAATATTGGTAAAATATCTGTATAAATATCTCTTTTTTCTAATAAATTTGAAAAATCTGGTTTTGTTGATTTAATATTTTCATTTATTAAATTAGATGAAATTTTTCTTTCTAATTCGCTAAAATCAATCAAACTTGTTTCAAAACCAGACTCAGGATTTTCAAAATTTAATGGACGACTTGAATTTGAACTTGATTTTGGATAAAAATCTAAAGAAGATGGATGCTTATTTAAATTTGATTCCCTGAAAACTAAGACCAAATTTTTAATGATTTCTTTAAACATTTCTTGATCATTTAATTTATCTTCATTATCATATAATTTATATTTGGGAATTTTATATAATGCTTGTTTTTCCTCATTTGGTCGTCTTTTATTAAAAATTCCTTTTAATGGATGATTTGAAGTTTCTAATTTATATGATTCTAATATTCTACCAAAAGAAGAATCTTTTCCAATTAATGGAAGAATCTCTTGCAATTCCAAGTTATGCATTTCTTTAAGTTCTTTTGTTTTATCTTGCTTTAACTTGGCAGTATCATTTTCACTTTTGACATTTTCATTTACTTTATCATTTTTATCTAAATTTTGAGAATTTTCTTCATTTGGGTGTGACTTATTTTGAAACTCTCCTAGTTGTATATTACCATAAATATTCTTATTGGCTTGTCGCACTAAGGGTATTCTTGGACCATCATTCTCTTTAATTGGAACTGTTAATTTTCTTTTAATAAAAGCAGAAGTTAGAGGTTTTGAAGAAATTGTATAAAATTTTCTTAGTCTTCGTGTGTGTCTATATATTATTACTTGTGATTTATAATTAAACATTGCTCATTTTACTTATCTTTGAAGTAACATAAGTATCATTGTAGTTTCCTTTCTTTCATGAGGTTTCATATTTCAGAATTATAAGATTAAAAAAGTTATCAACATTAAATAGTTTCTTGTCATCAAACACTTCTCTTTGATTTGCCACACCCCAAAAACCAATAAACCTTCTTTTGAATCTTCTTGTGAGATTGATTCAATGCAAACTTTGCTAATCGACTCAGCGCTTAAATCACGTGCCGTTATTATTGCGGTTAAATCACTCAAACTATTAACTCAGAGCGCCTCTCAGGTAAATAAAAAAAGAATAGTGAATAAATATATTAAAGTAACAATAAAATGGGTTCATTCGTTTCTATTTACAATAATTATTTACAAAATATTAAAATGGTCTTTTGAATAAAGGATATTTTGAAAACAAATGAACTTATTTTTTTTTACTGAAAGTTCATTATAATCTCAATTCATTTCAATTTTATCTTCATAAATGTTCTCAAGAACTTTCTTTTGTTTTTGTAATTCTAAAAGTTTTTTCTCTTCTCTTTTCTTTTGTTTATCCTGTCTTTCTTTCTTTTTCAACTCTTTTAATTTTTTTTTATCTAATCCTTTATCATTATTACTATTCAATATTGGATTATCGGCTATTTCTTCATCTATGTTAATAGTTTCTTTATCTGAAATGAAATCTTGTTCTAGTGAATTATTTACATTGGATTTGGCAATTGTATTTTCTTTTGTAGATGCTTTTCCTGTAGTTGTAATAAATGCCATCATTTTACTTTTCACATCACCAGTGAATTTATATTTGAATTTTATATTTTCCTTGGTTTTTTCTAAAAAGGTTTTTAATGATTCTACTATTTGATTTCTTTGAACTAATTCTAAAGGATCAAGTTTTTTAACTTTTTTTTCAATTTCAACTCCATTCTCAGTCTTTTTTTCAGTTTCAGTATCAGATACTGAAACAGATTTTTCTCCATTTTCTTTTTTTATTTCAATTTCCAATTCAGAAGCAGATTCTGTTTCATTCTCATTAAATGTTGATAAATCTAAATTTTCAACTGATAAAGTTTTTTTATTAAAAGAATTTTTATCAGCTAACATTAATAAAATTTTTTTATTTTTAGAATTAATTGAATTATTTGAACTATTTAATAATTTTAAAATTTCATTAAATTTTTGATTACCTAAATCTTTAAGTGATGAATTCCAACTAATTTTAATAATTTTTAAATTTAAATTTGAATTTGAATTTTTTGATTTATTTTTTTCAATTTTTTTTTGAAATTCTGGATTTAATTCTTTTAATTTAATTTCATATAATTTATCTGAAATTCTTTTTAATAAAAGTTTATTATCAATTAATTTAATTAATGGAATTTTAATATTTGGTTCATTTTTAGATTCTGTTATATTTACAATTGATGGTGACATTTTAAGATTAATTAAATTATATTTAACTGAATTTTTCTTAAAAGTTGTTGATGAATTATAATTGGAATTTGAATTATAATTAGAATTTAATTGAACTTGTGGTTGACATAATTTATATAAATCAAGAAAAGAAATTTCTTGAATTTTATTTTCATTTGGAGGTATGAAATTTATATAACCTCTTGGATTCATATTTTCATAAATTTCTTTAGTTAAATCATTAAGATAAATATTTAAATTATCATTTTTAACATCCCATTTTATATTAATTCTTTTTCTATTTTTATTACCAGATGTTTTAATGTTATTTTTATTGTTACTATTATTATTATAATTATTGTTATAATTATTGTTATTATTATTGTTGAAATTATTATAATTTTGATTACCGTTTGAATAATTATTATTCTTATTTAGGATTCTTTGATGATTTGGTTTTTTTAAACCAAAAGAAAATTCTGGATCAAGAGATTTTGTTGAAGGTCTAATTCTACTTGATTTGTTTGTCTTAAGACTTGAAAGTATATCCTTATTTCTGATTTCTCTTTTAAGACTATTAAAAGTATTCAAATTATCTAAAGATTTTCCAATTAATGAATTAAGATCCTTTTCAATACTATTATCATTACTGTTTTTATTTCTATTAATACTATTTAATATAATGTTATTCTTACTTGAAAGAAATCGTGTAGATATTTTTGAATTTTTAAGAAACATATTTTTTAACATTATGAGAATATTTAGTTCATATTATAAACTTTTTGATAATAATTCAGTACGGTGAAATTTCCAATAAATAATCTAATGAATCTATCAATATCTTTAACCTTTTTTTAATTAATATTCAAGTATTTTAGGATTTACTTTTCTAAATATATCCAATACTATTTACCAATATTATTTCAATTTTATTTTTCTTTTAATTCTGAGAAATCAAAATCACCTTTTATGCTTAAGGTTTCTTTTGAAAAATATTAAAAATGTGAAAATCCCTCATAATTTTAAGATATTGTTGGTTTTTTAATTTCTCAAATTTTTTATTGTTACTGGATATAGAACTTAAACCCCGTGATAATGGACTTTGGCTTTACCATCCACGGAAAAAAGCATTTCTCTTATGGTGGATCTCGATTTATCTATTAAATGAAATGATATCAAAAAAATAAAAATGAATATTGAACTATATTCAAAAAAGAACATCCAAGAGATAATTATCTGATTATGAAATAATGTATCTGCAATAAAATAATAACCTCTTTCAAACATTCAAGATTTTCCAGATTCTATGGTCAAAATTTTTTGAAAATCAAAATGAAAAGGTTAATTAAGTGCTACAATATTTATAATAATGGAATAATATTTTTTTTGATGATCAAATAGTGATTTTGTATTTGATTGTTCAGGATTACCAATAACTTTTAAAACTGCTTTACAAGCTTTAAAACCAAGAGGTACTTTAGTTAATTTAGCTATATGGCCAAATAAACCAATTGATTTTTTTCCAATGGATATGACAAGTGGTGAAAAAAGAATAACAGGTTCAATGTGTTATACAATTGAAGATTTTGAAGGTATTATAAATTGTATGGCTAATGGTAAAATGAATTTAGAAAATGTTAAAAAATTAATTACTGGTAAAGTTGAAATTGAAAATGCTATTCAAGGTGGTTTTAAAGAATTAATTGAAAATAAAGATAAACATATTAAAATTTTAATATCTCCATTAAGTTTAAATGAAAATGGTGAAATTATTAATTCTACAGAATCTATTCAACAACAAAAAACATCACAGACATCAGAGACATCAGAGACATCAGAGGAATTAAAAGAATAGAAAGAATCATATAATCTTGGACTGTATTATTTTGCAATTGCATTTTTACTTTATATTTTTATTTATTTATTTATTTATTTATTTATTTATTACTTATAGATTTCATTAATTATCTTTATGTTATCAATTATCATATATATCATCCCCATTATAATTATTATCTTTTTTATCATCTTTTTTACATATGTTTATTTCAATCAAATCTTCATTATCTTATTATTCGTATTCTATGGATTCTCGAGTCAATTTTCATAATCTAAGCTATTTTTACTCCCTAAGAATATGAATTAAACGATTAAAAATAACTTTGGCAATTTTTTGGAATAATATATCAACTTTGCACTTCACTTCACTTCACTTCTAAATTAAAAACATGAATATCAATCAATACTCGAATAGAATGATATTCGAATAACAATAGAAATAGAAATAGAAACTGAATAAAATGAATATAGAAAATGAATATAGACTGAAATATAATACGAAATTAAATCGGCATTTACACGCACATAGCAACTACACTGCAATTACCGTACTTAGGGACTACACGCCTGTGCTTAGTCTATTTGTCTCGGGATCCAAAAGAATGGCGTCGAATAAAGCATAATTCCAGAAAAGAATGAGAGAAATTGAAGATTGAAGATTGAAGATAGGAAACCTTGTTTGGAAAGCATGAAGCTTGAAGCTCTGGTTTCTATTTTAAATATACTGCCAGCAACCTATTGTTCTGAATCAGTGTATCGATATATTTAATTGCTATTCGACAATCAATGTACCTCATTTCTTATTCCTTATTCCTTATTCCTATATTGATTATTGCTCATATTCCAGCAAGCTTTCTTATTTGACTGGTCTGGGTCCTAACTTTATTATTTAGAAATACAAGTTCGAGGGAGAGACCTTTGGCTTTTATCTAGAACAAGTTACTTAAAATACAATGATTATTTCCATAATGAAAAACTATTATTAGTATTCTCAAACTTCCACTTCTTTTTTATTTTTACTTTCACTCTTTTATATATAAATAGTGGTTTTTCATATAAAAGCAAGTCAATGGCACTCTATTTTAAATATTTCACTTCAATATTTCCTCAATATTTTTTGTAATAACATTACCTATTAACAAAATAATATACATAACTACATCTATTWTTATTATTACCTAATATCAATCATGGCCAAGGACATTCTTCATCTCTCACCAGATGATGTTTCATTTCTTCTAGAAGTTGAGAAATATAGTAATGTAAACACAAATGATGATAATTTTTTAACTATCGACAGCATCAAAAGCTCTACTGATGGCAATAACCCCAATAATGACAAGAATCATAATAATCATATYAACAAAATTGAACAATCAGATGAAACAATAAGCTTTATATCCGATTTTTCTCCAAGTATAATCAACATACAAAATCACGAAAAAGAAAATTATAAGATTCTGAATAAAAGAAACAGATCAACTTCTTTATTATCCATCAGTGAATCTTGTTTCAATAACAAAACTAAAAGTCGTACTAGTAACAATCATCATCATAATAGTAATAATGCTGATAACTTAAATAATGATAGCTTCAATAGTAGTATTAGAAGTATCAGAAGCATAAGCAGAAACAATAGTATTAAAAGCACAAATAGTGGAGGGAGGATTAAAAGTGTGGTTTGCAACATGAGTGTTTCTAGTCTACCAAAGCAGAGTATGAACTTGAGTAGTGCCAATTTAAGTATCAAAAGTATCAACGCTAGTCTTAGAGGAATTGAGGATAAAAAAAATGGAGTTCATGTTCATAATAAATCAAACCTTAGTAATTCTGTTGGTAATTTTGGTAATATTCACAATGAAAGTGGCTCTTCTTTGGGTAACATGGTTTCATCGAGATTCAGTTTCACTCCTTCCATTGCAATAAATGTCATTGACCCTTCAAATGAAAGAAGAACAATACTGAGATCAAAAGGTAGTAAAGCATATAAATCAATTCGATTATATAAAAAAGATAATAAATCTAAAAGCAAAGAAGATATAATATTCAGAAAAGACAAAAATACATCATTTGATAAAGTCAATAGAGATTTATATATTCATACAAACAATGATATTTCCGAAATCAAAAGAAATATGTTGGATCTGGGTAGAGGAAATGGAACACAAAAACATAATAAATTCAAGAATCTGTCTAAAATGAGAGTAGAGGTTGCTCTGAGAGAATCTGAAAGAGAGAAACATGGAGATGATAATTATAAAGGTATACAAACAAAAACTAGAGGTAGTCTGAAACCTTTGAGACTGAAGAAGCTGTTTGAGAATTTACGTAATCCACTGTTGAGTAAGAAGACAATTAAAAATGTTGATACTAAGAATACCGAAAGTGTTAATGACAAGGAGAAAATAAATACAACCACCATCGGTGCTAATAACAATACAAAGGGGAGTCAAATTAGAGATAGTGAAAAGGTAATCGATGACCAAATTGAAAAAGTAAAAAGCCAGGTTCCTGATATTGAGAATAATAAGAAAGATAAAAGGAATACTACTATGGATGCTAGCATTGATGTCGAGGATAACAAGTCTCTCAAAGATATTATTGATGAAGTTTATCTTTACGATGAAGGAGAGGTATATACCAGTGTGAAAGTTGGCGTGAGTAGTATAGATTTCGCTGATAGCTGTTTTAGCTATGAGAGTAGTCTGAATGAAAAAAGTAAAGAAAGTGAGATCAGTGAGATTACTGAAACTACCAATACTGCAGATAATACCGGAAGCAGAAGCAGTGAAGAGAGTAGTAAGAGCAAGAAAGATGAACTAGCTAGCTTACTTCAGAAGGCCAAGAAACAGGAATTGAATATGATGTTTACAGATGATTATATGAAAGGGATACATAAAGGTCAATATTCCAACGTAGCTGAACTCATCAATGAAAGCCATCATAGAGAATCTAAAAAAATTGGAAGGAGATTCTCGAAATGCTTTAAGTTTTTTAAAAGCAAGTCTGAGCTTATAGAAGTTTGAGTTCTTATTATGCAAATCTATTCAATCAATTGCGTAATGAAATATGTAATGAAATATAACGAAATATAATGATATATAACCAAATATAATGAAATATAATGTAATATAATGAAATTTTAATAGTTGTATTTTAAAAGGCTTTTTTGAAAGTCGAGCTCGGAATGAACCTAAACCCTAATTACGCTTAAGCTTGAAAACTCGAAAACTTCGAGATTAAAGTTTAGCTCTTTAAATACATTATATTTGTTTCATTAAAAACATTGAAAACTATTGTTTCTAATGATAGTTTTTGTTTGACAGTATAAGTGAATTGCCTGGCCATCTTTTATAAATATTTTTGAGATTTACTTTGTTGCTTATCAATCAAAGTCTAGAAAATTTCTTACCCAACGATATCTAACTTACCATTATATTATCGCTTATAGCTTATTTTTAAAGTGACGATTACATATTAGGTGATTCTATAATCTCTAATGAATGATACACAGACTACAAGCAATATCGACATGTTTACACAAAATTAATCGGAAGTGATATCAATAGATGCTACTCTGTAAATATCAAGTCAGAACAATAATAAAAATACCGAGATTTTCAGTAATAACAAACGAAAAAATAATAGTCCATTTATAGAGCAGAAATTTGAAGTAATCCTGGAAAAATGTCTTGAGAGCATTTGAAAAAGAGAAATGGTATGCAAAAATACATTTTGGTTGATATACATTGCTTATCATAAAAATCACTTCTTCAATGAGCGATACTATCGCCTATGGTGGATGTGCTTTTTTTAATCGTAAGCAATACTATCACAGATATATAATCAGCATAGTGACTATAAAAACTCTTTCATTTAGACACAGTATTTTTTTTCTTTTGAGAGTTATTCTCGATTGAATCAATAGGCTTGCTTCTTGAAAAGATCAAGGATAGATTGACAAAGTTTTACAAAGCCAAAGGTGGTTACATAATAGAAATAGACGAGCAGCCAAATTATCCAGAATATTTAGAACAAATTTCTCATAGAAATTTAATCGAAGAAACTAAAAAAACTTTAAAATATATCTATTTAATGTAAGTATAAAGAAGTATAAATCATAACTAAGTTAAAAGAGTACATAAAAAGAAAAATGTATAATTATAAATTTCTATAAAAAAATTTCTAAAATACTTTAAGTCTCCAAATAGGTTAACTAACTATTTTCATATTATTTAGTAATAAATATTTCTTTCAAAATATTATTCATTAATGACAAATCAAAATGGATAAGTATTCAGGAAATATTTTTTACTCAATTATGGGCTTTCCAATTCTTTTTTCTTCAATTTGTTTATCATATATTTTTTCATTGCTCGAATTATAATTAGTGTAAGTATTATAGCCATAATTATAGTGAGAAGTAAAAGTGCTAAAATCCCAATTGGTATTTAATGTTAAGTTATTTTTAAATCTAAAAATTAAATCAGGATTTGAAATGAATAATTTTCCAAAACCAATCAAAGTTCTTTTTTCAACATTATCTGAATTTAAATCATTTTCAATTAATTTATTATCGGGATACATAAAATAATAATAAGAATTAATTCTGATTAAAATACCTTTCCAATATTTTAAAATCCAATTATTACCATGAATTCTTGATAATAAATTGCTTTCATTTTTTGAATTTGAAGAAGGAATTGAAATTTTAGATTCAATAATAGAAATATAAGCTAGTTGTTTTTCTGTGCTATTGTTTGATAAATTTTGTAAATATTCTAAAAGATATTTATAATCTTGAATAATTTGATTTTTAACTGAATTATCAATTTTTAATCTAATTTCACCACTTGACCAAGGAGATAATCTTAAACCGATTTTATTATAGTCTATGACTTGGCCAATTTCATTAATAATTTCAATTAATAATCTTGACCTATTTATTATACTTTCACCAGAATATACAGATAATTGATCATTTTTTTGAATTGAATTTGTCTTATGGTGTAAGAAACAGTGTAATAAATTTCCATAACATGATTGAATTTCTATACCGTCAGCTTTAGCTAATTTAACTGAATTTATAGCTGAAGTCACAAAACTTTTTTTAAGTGAAATAATATCTTTTAAAGTTTTCAATTCACTAAATTCATAAGGTGAATAGAGTTGAAAGAATATGAAAGAATTATTTGAATGAATTTTTTTTGTAATTTCAAACCAGTTTTTAATTTGAATATCATTATAGATTCCAGGAATGTGATTAGTATTAGGTGTCAAATTTTCAGGAGCTGAAACTAAAATGGCTTCAGAAATTAATAAAGTGCCTGGTTCTTTTGACCTGTCGTCATAATGTTTCAACATTAAATCCGTTGGTATTCCATCAATTGTTGCTCGATTTCTAGTCAATGGAGCCATAACTATCCGATGCTTCAAGTTTATTGAATGCCCATCATCTTTAATAGGAAGTGAGATTGGTTTAAAAAGCAAATCAGGAAGCATAAAGTATTAAGAAACAGACTGTAGTTTTATAATTCAAACCACCTTTTTAAAATGTAATATAAAAAAGAGATAATCCTCGATAGATAAAAAAATACAAAAACAATAAGGATAATAAAGTTAACTTAGACTTTAACTCCCTTTTTTATTAAAGTTTGGCGTTCAATGCAGACTGCGCCACAGCCCGGCTTTTGAAAATTTAAGCCTCATTCTTGAAGCTGTGTATTAACGTTAGTTATTGTTGCTTCGTGTTGTGTGATGTATTAAGCACCTCTTTCGAAAGCTAGCGGCATAGCCACGTGCAGTTGCAGAAACCGGTGGCCGTTACCCGGCTCCCTCCGTGAAAATTCTGGTTCTGCCTCAAGTCTCAAATTTAGGTAAATGCTGTGGATTTTATTCGATTTTGTTCAGTTCAACGTATTTTACTCAATTTTACCCAGTTTGATTCTATCTCTTGCAAATTCACTCTATTCTAAATTAATCTAGTCTTATTCAATTGAACTAAATAAACCTACTTTTATTCTTATCCTTTAAAATTAATAGTACTCTTCATAATTATTATATTTTCTTCATTGTTTATAACTTTTTTTCTAATAATAATCACGAGAACAACAATAATATAATCTATTTTTTTTTTTTTCAAAATGACTTCGCAATCGAAAAAACATTCAAACGATCATCTTATTCATAGACCAAAAAGTTTTTCCTCTCAAGAAGAAATGATATCTGCATTTGCTTTATCAAATCCAACTCCAAGAAGAGCTTCTAATTTAAATCAAGGTGATATTATCATTAACGATTCTTTTGATAATGAAAATCTTAATGACATTGATGAAATCAATATCGATAATATGGATAATTTAGATAATATTTCAACTGCTTCTCCCACTTCTTTCACCAACTTAGATTCTTTCAATAATCAAAGTTCTGATATAACCTCTAATAATAATAATGACAATTCTACTAATAATACTAATAGTAATACCAATAATATTACAACCAGCGATACTAATACTACCAATAATAATTCGAACAATAACAATAGTAATACTAATACCAATAGCAACACTGCTAAAAGTAATTATCTATCTGCATCCAATTTAAATTCTTACAATAAAAATCAAATCAATTTAAATAAAAATTATATCTCTTCAACTGCTGCTTCAATAGCTTCTTCTGATGCTGTTGACTTATTATCAAATTCAATTAATACAAATCCTTCAAATAATTTAAATACAATAAATTCTGCAAATTCAATAGTTATATCTAAATCAACAAGTAATTTTACTCCTTTAATTCATTCAACTTCTGTTAGTAGTAATATAATCAATAACAATAATATCAACAATAATAACTCTTTAAAAGTAAATAATTTAAATAATTTAAATAACTCAAATAATTGGTCAAGTATTTCTTTAGCAAATTCAAATCAATTATCAAGAAATTCTTCAACTTCAAATTTATCAACAATTGCAACAAAAGATGGTATTTTAGGTAAAAAAGCTGTTTCAAAATTCAATATTAATAATTTTAATTATAATAATTCAAATTATAGTAATAGTATACATAATTATAATCATAATTATAAATTAAATAACTTTAGAAACAATAATAATGATATTAATAACAATAATAATGATGTTGATGATGATCTTGATAACGATGATGATGATGATTTATCAGATATTGAAATGGGCTCAAATGATAATAATATTAACTCAAATCATAAAGAAATTAATAATGATATTATTAGTGAAGCTAGTAATGATAGCAAAGATATAAATCGTAATGAAAATAATGTTTCCTATTACCAAAATAATAATAATATTGATATTAATAATCCAAAAGAATCTAGTTTAAAATCAAAGTCTTCTTCTGGTAATGTTATCAATAACAATAATAATTTTATCCTGCAAAACCATCAACAATTATTCATTAAAAGAAATGGCTCCAATTTAACTCTAGGTGCAATGAGTGATGATATCTCTGTTGATGATTATCCCAAATATTAAGAATAAGAACTCAATTTATATACCCTCTTTTGATTCTTTAAACTTTTACTCTTTTAATTATTTGCTTTTTCTCTTTTCAAAATTTTCAATTCTTCCTATTATATTTTTTTTTTCTGTTATTTACTTTTACTTTCTTTTTGGGGTTCTATCGTTTTTAATTGTGTTGTTTCTTTTTTGTTCTGGTTCTTATTTCGTTCAATATCAATTTAATTGAATTTTACAAGTTATCCTTAATTTCTATTTATTTGGAATATCTTTATCTTTAAAGTTAAATTAAATTAAAAATTTCTATAATCTATAATACACTAATATTTTCTTTATTATATTCTATTTTAATTAGATTTATTTGGAGACGAAACTCTTTCAACAATTCTAAATATTGATATTGTAAAAGTTCCAACCCAAGTTATTAAAATTAAAAATAAAAAGCAAGCTAAAGCTCTTTGAGTATCACAGATTTCGCTAATTTTAAGACTAGTCAGTGATAAAGTTCTAATTAATAATCTCAGAAATTTAGTTTTTTGAAATGATTTAGATTCATCATTTGATAAACTATTTGATTCAGCTTTCAATTGATTTAAAGAACTAACGCAAACCCATTGATCATCATATAAAGTATTGAAAGTTAAAGATAAGTTTGCAGAAGAAAAAATTATGAATAATAAATCTAAAGAAATTAATTTAATTTTATCCATTGGATTTCTTAACCCAATTTGTTGACCACTATATTCATCATGAGTTATATATAATATATAAATTAAAGCAATACTTTGAACACAAATTGACATTATTGTACTTGGTTGTTGACTAATTTTCTCAACAGTATTATTTTTTGAAGATACAAAAACAGAGCATGCTAAAGCTAACGCAATTACACTTAATAAAAAAGTTATAGATCTTAAAATAACTAAGATATATGGACTTGATAAGCAAATTCTTTTAAAAGCAGGTTTCCAACGTTCTCTTTGTTCTGAAGCCATCCAGTATTTTGCTGTAGATCTAATTTTTGGAGGTTTATCAGTATTTTTTCTTGATCTTCTTGGAGAATTTTTATTATAATCGGTACTTGTATTAAATTTTCTTTTCAAACGTTCATCACCTTCCCATTCTCCAGATAAATCTGCTAATTGATATTCTTCATGTTGTATAGAAGAAGAATCGAATTTTTGTAAAGAATCTTCTGTGGAAGTTGAAGTATAAGTATTATAGTGATTTTCATTTTCATTTATTATAGACAGTGGGATTCTATTTTGTATATTGTTTTTAGTATTTTTATTAAATTCATCATTGGAATTATTTTCATTATTTAGAAAATTATTGTGATTATCATCTTCTAAATTATTTATACCGTTTGAAGAAGGATTGTTAATAAAAGAAGATCTTAAAATTGCAGGTGTATTTTTAATTGTTGATATAAAATTACCCCAATTATCATTTAAAGACGATACAAATAAATCTTTATTTTCATAAGTTGAATTTTCTTTTGTTGAATTTGCATAAGATTGTGATAAAGATGGAGAATAAGTGGTTGAAAAATTAGATAGAGTAGATTGATGATTTGATCTTGAAGGTAGTAAAGAATCAGAATTAAAATTATCAGAATTTTTAAAGTGAGCTTTTGATATACTATCTAATACAAAAGGGGGGACAGTTGTTGCCTCATGATTATAATGATTCATAATTGAATTTGAAGATGTATCATTGTTATTATTATTATTATTGATGTTATTTAAGTTGTTATTATTATTATTAGGAGCAGTATTATTAGTTATTGTGCTTAAAGGTAATATTGAATTTATATTTGAAGCTGAAAAATTTCTACTTTGAGGAGGCAGTAGAAGTATATCAGTTCTCAATGTATTACTACTAGTCATAGTATTTATATTATTTATATTAAGTTTACTTGATTGATTATTTGATTGAGGTAATAATTGATTTGAAGAATAAGTTAGATTAGGAGAAGCCAATTGTTTATTTGTGTTTAAAGTATTTAATGTTGATGATGAATCAGGGATTATATTCTGTATTGAATTTTGATTTGCAGAATTACTTTTTTGTCTTGGAGTTTCAAATATATTATTTTCACTATTTATATTGTTTATTTCATTTATGTTGTTTATGTTGTCAATATCGTTTATATCGTTTATGCTTTTCTTACTATTATTACTGTAAGAGACCGTACTATTATTATTGTTATTACTATTGTTATTATTATTAGGATAAATTTCTGAAATAAATTTTGATTTACTCTCTGATTTATTATCTGAATTATTTTCTATATTATAATTTTGATTTGAATTTGAATTATATACGAAGTCTAAAATATCAATATGATTGTTTGAGTTATTTGAGTTGATATTATTTGAATCCATGATTGAAAAAGAATGAGCTAAAAAATTGGCTAAATATGAAATGTAAATAAAATGTAAATAAAATGTCTTGAATTAATGAGCTTTTTGTCTTAGAATATGTTTGAAAGGGACTGTGGAATAAGAATAGGGAGATTATTAGTACTAATTATTTATAGTATTGGGTATTATTGAATTAAATTATCTTCTAAGGGTGCTGAAACAAAATATTAATCAATCGCTCAATCAATTATCAAATAAAGAATATAAAGATAAAGATAAAAGGAATAAATAAATGAATAAATAAAGAATGAATAAAGGAACGAATAGATAAAGAAGTAAATAAATAAAAGCAAATTCACCAAAACAGAGGATTTTCTTTATATTTGGGCCTATTTTGATAACGTTACGAGGTTTTGTAAGGAACGTATTTTTCACTCTTGATATGTTGATACGACCACAAAACAGGTCTAAAACACTTAATTTTTCAAAAATGGAAGTTATGGAAGAAAGTTAATTCAAATGAGTACAATATTGTCACAACAATGAATGTCAGTATGAATGACATTATCTTTATTATTCAAATGCTACTTTATTTACAATATAATAAAGTTATTTAACTAGTCTGGAGAAGTATTTTTATTTGAAGTGTTCTTTTATTAAAAATAGTTATGATATATAAAATATAGATTATATAAATTATACAATATATAATGAGACATAAATCACTGAATTAGTTATTTATTCAATTTTTAGATAATTTTGTTAAATCAACGTTCCAAGCAGGATCAACTAATTTTGCTCTAGCTTCATATAAATATTTATAAATATTTTTTATTGTATTATCACTTACTCCAGTTTTATCAGAAATTTGAGCTGGTTGTAAATTTGCTTTGAAAATTAATACAGCCATATAAATTACTGCAGCAGCGATAGTTATTGGAGATCTACCACTTAATACACCGGTTTCATTTGATCTTCTTGCAATATATTCAGCACCATTTGTAACTTCTACATTCAAACCAAGATGAGAACAAAATCTTCTAATCAAATCAGATGCAGTTGTTTGAGTGGCATGTAATTTATCACCATGAACAATTGATGTACCATCTAATTGAGATTTATCATCAATGATTTTTTTAATTATTTTTGAAACTTTTCCAATTTCTTTTTTTGGTACATGAGTTAAAGCCCAAATTTCTTTGAAAGTTCTTGCAACTCCAGCTTTTCTACAACCTAAAAAAATAGATGCAGCCATTATACTTTCTTGAGATTTACCCTTTAATGCTCTTTCATCATAAGATAATTTATAAATTTCTTTTGCAGCATCTTGAACAATTTTTGGTAATGAATAACTTTCACACATTTGAGAAATTTTTGCAAATGCAACTTCTAAAGTATTTTCTTTTTTAACTACATTTTTCTTTTGAGTTTTAGATAAAGATAAAGAAGATTTACTATCATGAGAATAAGAAATAACAGTGGCTAATTGATCTGTATCTAATAATGGATTTGCAGCACTTCCAACACGAGATGGATCATCCCCATTCTGATCATCATTTGAAAAAGTTCTCCATTCAGAACTCATATCAACAACTCGATTAGATAATACCAATCCACATAATGCACAGACTATATCACCTTCACTGAATCTTTCTACTAATTCTGGTGGATACACTTTACACTCAGGACATGTCAAAGTAACATTTAAATTTGGTCCTTCATATTTATCACCATATAAGCTTGTCATAATCAATAAAGAGTACGATTAAATATATGAATATGAATAGAATGAATGAGAATAAGAGCACAAAATTAATCCCAAGCTGAAAAGATTATCAGATTAATATCAATACTAATATAAATATAAATATCAATGTCAATATCAATGCCAATATATCATTTATCAATTATCAATTATCAGTTATCAGCTAACACCTTTTTTTATTAGTATTCAGCATCGCAAAAAACTATTATTAATACCGTTAGACTTCGATTTCAAATAAAAAAAATCACGATTAGTTACATAAGCAGAACACATTACTAATCACCGTAGTTATCTACCTTGATACTTTGACAGAAGTTGCATAAGTACCGTCCTGACGGTATCGTTACAGCAATTACTTTGGTTATTTTTGTTACTAGTTGGAATATTCTAGCACAATTCAATAAAAATGGCAGAGACCAGCTTTAGGGATATGCTATTTTGGGCTAAGTCAGATGATAATAATTTAAGATTTTAAAGAATAGAGACCATGTTTGAGGATCTTGTTAAACTTTTAAATTGAACTCGATAAATCAAAAAAATAAATAAACAAAGAACCTTTAAATTTGTTGAGAAAGTCCAATATATTTATAATTGAGAGTGGATGAAGTAATTCCAAAAAAAGATGATAAAAATTATTCATATTCAACTATTTCATAATTTTATCGGGGTAAGTTGTTGGAGTCCATTTGAATTCACTCCTACCACTCAATTGATAAAATTTCTGCGGTAACGACGTCAGTTTTGAAGCATTTTATGACATTGTATGGTTTTTAATGATTTCCATTCTTTATCGCACTTTTTACGGTTATGAATATTGATATTAATTGAGTTAATAACAGGTTAAAGGTAAATTTAAGATAAACAACAATTGTTAAGTCCAATAACAATAACAATAATAATAATAATAATAAAGACATATTCTATTTGTAAAAATGAAAAACTTAGCCTCCAATTCAAATTTTATCAAGAGTTAATTGAAATAAACATTGAATTACGAATCATGTCATCTATGATATCTGTTATCTTTTTTTTTTTTTCTTTTTTCTTGGATATCATGGAACAGAACTCACTCCTTTTAAACCATAAATGATGAAATGTTTTTTTGTTGCCAATTGGTAAATACATTCGAGTAATTTTATTTTACACTAGAAAAAAACTAAATTTATATTAAATTAAACTAAAGTTAGAAGACAATTATTTTTGAAACCAACTTAAAAACTAAATAACAAACAAAAAAAATACAAAAAAATAAAAAAAGATACACTTGCAAAATTTGTTATGATTAAACAATGATAAAGAATAATAAATCATAATTAGTAGTAATAATAGTAATAGTAATAGTAATAGTAAATAATAATAATAATAATAATAGTAAATAATAATAATAATAAATGTTAGATCGAAAAAACACAAAGTATAAATTAATATACCGAATTAAAAAAACAAAAGATTGAAAGAAAAGGCAAAAGCATACAAAATAACAACAGCGTAATCAATTAATCAATTATGATATTAATGATTTATACAGACAAAAACAAACAAACCATATTCAAGCATAAACTTAACTTAACTAAAATAAACTAAACTTAACTTTTTAATGAACAAAAAATTTTTTTTTGAAATTTTTTGTAATTTTTTTTATTTTTTTATTTTCACAAACATCTAATAAATATGACTGAAATTAATAATAATAATAATGATAGGAACAAACTAAACAATTGATAAAACAAAAACATATTAATGATGAAATAGAATTTTGAATTTTTTTAAAAGTAACGAAAGCATAATAAGAATAAAAAAAATACACAAAAAAATTGAAAAAAAATTTAATAATATAAAACAAGCAGAAACTCATTAACAACCCACGAACACACTCGTATAACTTATAATGAAAAATAAAAATAATGATAACAAAGACAAATAAATATTATAGTTGAATTTATATTTTAGGTTATTTTATAATTAATATTTTATAATATATCCAATTTTTTAAAATTTCAGTTCCAATATGATATAAAAATAATAAACTTAAAGCATTTTGAGAAAAAAAAAATTTAAAAAAACAAGCTAGATTAACTAATTGATTGATAAAGAGATAAATAAATAGATAGATAGATAGATAGAGGGGAAAAAAAAAATTCAATAATCAAAATAATAAAGAAATGAAATTTATGCATAAATAAAACCATTATTACCTTCTAATCTATCCAATCTTGCATCTCTTGAATTATTGTACAATTCATTTAATTGAAAATCTGTAGAATTATTTGAATTTTCATCAATGGATGGACTTATTAAAGAACTATTCAAATTAAATCCTTGATTATTAATATTTGAATCTCCTAAAAATGAAGAATTATTTTGAATACCATTATTTGAAATAGTATTTAATAAAGTATTATCAAAATTAGAATTATAAAGAATTGAATTTGGATCTGAAGATAACATAGTATTATTCATATTATTATCTAATCCATAAGGTGTATAAATTGGAGGAGCTTGAGGTTGAGAAACATATCTAACAGAATTATTATTATTGTTATTATTAGTAGAATTATTGTTATTGTTATTGTTATTGTTGTTATTATTATTATTAATGACATTTACTTGTGGTAAAGATATTGGGTTGTTAATAGCATCAATAGTAGTAGAAATACTATTTGCAGGTAAATTTGCAATATTAGTACCAAAAACACTCATATTATTTAAATAATTTTGTAAATTTTGATTATTTATAGAAGAACTTCTACCCCAACTTAGTCTAACTCTACTATTTCCAACAGGATAACCTTGCATTTTTTGAATTGCTAATTCAGCAGAAGAACGTAAAACAAATTGAACAAAACCACAATTTTTATTTTGTAAAACTTTAACATAAATAATATCACCAAATATTTGAAAATGAGTTCTTAAAACTTGTTCAGAAACTGAAGAATTTAAACCACCAATAAAAACAGTAGTATTATAAGGATCAGTTGATTGATTTAAAGGAGGTTGAGATTGAGGTGCAGAAAATGGTTGAGATAAAGAATTTGAACCAATACTATTATTTGAATTAGATAAAAGAGAATTTGCAGAAGTTGAATTTCTTAAAATATTATTTACACCAGAAGATAAACCAATTTGAGAATTTATATTATTATTTAAATTACTTGCTAATAAAGCAGAATTTAAATTTGGATTTGAATTTTTTGGAACAGCTGTTGAGACTCTAATTGGTCTACCATTAATTGCAACTCCATTCATTTCAAGTAAGCTTCTTTTTTGTTCTAATTCATTTGAAAATCTAACAAAACCATAACCTTTTGAAGAACCAGTTATTGGATCAATCATAATTTTAACATTAATAACAGATTGATATTTAATTTGAAAGGCTTCAAATAAATCAGTTTCTTTAACATCAGAAGCTAAATCTCCAACAAAAACAGATAATTCTTGTTGTTGTTGTTGCTGTTGATGACCTTGTTGTTGTTGTTGTTGTTGTTGTTGTTGAAAGAAATTAGTAGAACTATTATTGTAACTTTGATTACTATAAACAGAAGAATTACCACCAGAAGCCCAATTTAATTTAAAAAGTTTATCAGTTGATGGGATTTGAGTACCATTATGTAACATAGCTTTTGAAGCATTATTAAAATTACCAAATTCAACAAAACAATAACCAGCGTTTAAAGATTGAGATTGAGATTGAGATAATTGTTGAGATTGATTATCTTGATTTAAATTTCTATCTTTAATTAATTTAATTGAAAATGGATATTCACCTACAGAAGACCAAATGGACATAATTGTATTTTCATCCCATCTTGGATCTAATTCACCCATCCATAATTGAGATTTTTCTTGCTGTTGCTGTTGTTGTTGCTGTGAATTATTAGTAGTTAAAGGAGTATTTAAAGAGTTGGATAAAGGGTTTATTGGGGAAGTTTGTTGAGAAGGAGATAATTGATTTAATTGAATTGGAGAAAGTTGTTGTTGATGATGCTGATAAATTGAATTTGGAGCGGAATTTGAGGTGGCGGTAAATTCAGGAGATACAATTGAAGAAGAATGTTGATGTTGAGGATAGTTATTGAAGGAATACATGTTTTGATTTTGATTTTGATTTTGGTTTGGATTATTCATTATTGAAATGTAATTAATGATATTATAATAATTGATTAATTAATAAATTGATAGATTGATAATGGATTGAATGAAATGTGGCGGTATTGAGATAAATTAATTTAATTTTATAATAATGATGATGATAATGATGATTATGAAGATATAGAGTAAGATAAAAAGTAATAAAAGATTATAAAAGATAAAGTGATGATAAAATAGATGAAAGATTTATTATGAATTAAAATAATAATAAGAGTAATAGATTGATGAAATATAGAATAACTAAGCAAAGCTTAAAAATGAAACGAAATTATGAGGATTAAAAAAAGGATAAATAAATTAGTATTAGTAAATAGATTTGTAAATAAGTAAATAAGTAAGTAAGTAAACAAATATATGAGTAAATGAAATTAATTAAATAAATAAATAGTTAATTATTAGATTAGTTTTTTTTGAATAACAGGTTAAATGTTAATGGATAATGGATAATGGATAATGGGTAATGAATAAGTGAATAAATAATTAACAAAACAAAACAGAACAGAACAGAACAGAACAAAGCTAATTTAAAATTTTGAAATGAATAATAAATCAAAAAAGAAGAGAAGAAACTGATGAATGGAAAAAAAATATATGAAATAAAATAATGAAGATTAATTGATTGATTATTTGATTATATCTATGTATATTTTAATGCTTTAATATTTTGATATATAATTAATATGATAAACTAATAGAAATGTAAATATATTTAAATAAGAAATTTTAAAATTTTTTTAAACTCGAGTAATTGAAGAGCTTATAACAAGTTTTATAATTTTATGGAAATTGAAATTGAAATTGAAATTGATAACTATTTTTATATTTATATTTTTATTCTTGATATTTTTTTGTTTATATTTATATTGATATTTATTAATATTTATTGATATTTAAGATTGGATGAATACCTTAGTGATTAATATTATTCTCTAAAAGAAGTGTTTGGGAGAAGAGTGAATTATAAAATTATTTATATATTTAAGAATTATTAAAAAATTAAAAGAAAAAAATAAAATTGAATTTTAAAAAGAGATGGAATTGTGAATATATTTATAAGTAAAATAATTTAAGTAGTTAAGTAGTTAAGTTAAAGTAAAAATTAATTAGATTGATTAGGTTAATTAAGGTAATTCAGTTAATTTGAATTTGAATTTGAATCTGAATATGAATCTGAATCTGAACTTGATTATGAATATGAAAAAGAATATGAATAACAAGTAATGATTATAATAAAGATTATAATGATTACAATAATGTTAAAAGTAAAAGTAAAAGTAAAAGGAAATTAAATCAAATTGAATTAAAAGTAAGAGAAAAATGTTGAAATATAAGAATACTTTATTTGAATACTTTCAGGATCTTAAGAAAAGAAAAGATTTATTCATTTGACTGTTATTATTATTATTATTATTATTATTCATCACAGTATTACAGATTACAGTACAAGCACAGTAGTAATAGTAGTAATAGTAGTACTACAGCAGTAATCATCAAAGACGAGTTAACGAAAAGGAATTATTTGATTATGGGTATTCTGGAAATAAAAAGAATTTTAACGTTAAAATTTTATTAAAGATTTAAAATTTTGAAAATAAAACAAAAACAACAAAAAAAACAAAAAAAACATTTATTTTTTATTTTTTTACTTTCTTATTTTTTACTTTATTTCAAATTTTATTTTAATTTCAAAAAATTCTTAGCTAAAATTAGTTAGAAACAGACAGAATTAGTAAGAATTAGTGAAATTTACTTAATTTTTAGTGCCTATTTTTATAAATTACACTGTATATTTTTAATTTTTTTGCTTTTCCGATGGGTCTCTCGAAGGACAAATCGAATAAATATTAGATAATTATTCAAGGTTTTTGGGGATTTATTGGATATTTATTGAAATTATGGGATTTTACTGTATTTTATGGGATAATACTGGGATATTTGTTGGTGACTGATGGGTGATTCAACAACAAGTACAGGGAAAGTGCCATTACCGCCAGAAAAGTAAGCAAAAGTCCTCTTTCAGGGAACCCAGAAGCTTATTCAGCTCCAGGTATTACTACTACTACTACTACTACTACTACTACTACTTCTTCATCTTCACCGTCAGTTCCAGTTCCAGTTCCAGTTCCAGCTCACAGTCCAGTTCGGCTCTGCTTACAGCCCAAGGAAAAAAAACTGAAACTGGAGGGAAAAAGAAATACTTCCTTTGAAATCCACTCACACACTGTTTCACCGCTGCGTTTCACCCTTCTTTTCACACACACTCCTGTTAAAGCTCCTGGTAAAACTCCTTTTCACACTCTGTTGAACACTTTGTTTATCACTGATTTCACAGATTCCACACAGATCCAGTTCCGCAGGGATTTTTGCGTGATTCTAGCATACATATTTAATATGATGGCGGGCTAAACGCTTACAGAAAGGTAGCTACTGCCGATACCACCACCACCAGTGACCTGAGCTACAGCTCAGAGTGTTTAGCCTGCTGCTTTCCCTTTGAAAGTGGTAGCAGTCAGTCTACGATTTCAACTTCAAATTCTCTAATTTCATCTCCTTTTACTGTGCTTGACACCTTGACTGGTGTTCGCTGGTCTTCACTGGTCTTCACTGGTCTTCACTGTAGCTGATCCTAGCTTACTGCTATTCGTTTTCGTTTGTGTGTTATTTTGTTGAATGTATGTGTATATTCTTGTACACTAATAAATGCTCCACCCAAAAATACCTCCATAAACAATTGTTTTTTTTTTGGCTAAACACCCACAAGAAACACCACCTGTGTCAGTGAAAGACTCCAGTATCTAGCGTCGTTTCTGGGGAAACATATTAAAGGCTGCTTTGGTGTGAAACAGGTGGCCTTCGCTCATCACACTTTACGCCTCCAAGACTCTGTTCCTGGGATTGGGATGATACTTTACAAAATTACTTACTCAACTGCACTTCTCTACTGTATTCAAGGTTCATATCAAATTGTTAATATTTCTTCTTTAATGTAGTAAGTTAGGTATCTTTATTCCACCACTTTTTCCAAGCATACATGACTCCAGTATTGAAGTGTTCAAGACTGCGCAATAATTAACTGTAACATCAAACTGCAGCGCATCACATTTTTTTTAGAAAATGTTCCAAATCGGTAAAAATATGCACTCGTACTATGTGTGCATCAATAAACACCAATATACAGCGCAACGCTATACCTACAGCACCCATTAAAGTGGACTCTTCCATTACTGATAGACCCACAATACTGGTTTTATTAATTTTTTTAAAATTTTTGTTAGGTTTTAGGACTGGCAATGTCCCAGGGCTCTGATTTAATCTCTATTGTCTCTCTAAAATTTAAGTTATTACTAGTAGTACCGTACCATTTTTTATATTCATATTATTTCCATATTCTATTTCCATATTCTATTTCCATTTGCATTTCCATTTTCAATTTTATTTTATTTTATTTTATTGTTTTGTTGCTCCAGAATTCAATCATATTCAAACTATCAATTCAATATCACTCATATCTTTTCAAATTAATATTCTTTTTTCATTATTCATGATTCATTAATATTCTACTATCTTTTTTATTATTATTATTTATTCATCATTCATTAGTTTTTCTTTAATTAAACTAACTTTAATACCTGTTTTTAGAAATTCAAAAAAATTTTAAATTTCAAACCATCTGACATTAATTATCTTTTCAATCTCTAAAGTTAATTTTTTGAAAAAAAAAAACCCAAAAGAACAATTATATTTATACTCAAAATGAATATTAATCCTTCAAATAATAATTCAAATGATCAAAATAATAATAATAATAATAATAATAATAATAATAATAATAATAATAATAATAATAAACCTATTTACAGTTTTATAAGTGTAAATGAAAATTATGATCCAAAAACAGGTTCAAAATTAAGTAAAAAATCAGTAAAACAAAATAAACAACCTTTAAATAATTCAAATTATTTAATATCTGATAACAATAATAAAAATATTAATAATCAATCAAATTCAAATTCAAATTCAAATTCAAATAGTACTAGTACTAGTACAAACACCAATTATATTCATTTATTAAGTGCAACTAAAGAAACTACAAATTATAATTATACTTCCGCAATGCCAATCTCAACAAAACCAACTTTCAATGTAACTTTAAATAAATCAAAAAGAAATCATAGAATGGTAAAACAAATTAATAAATCAAATAATAATAATAATAATAATATTAATATTAATAATAATAATAATAATAATAACACTTCTAAATCTTTGAAATCAATCAAAAATGTAAATAATTCAAATAACATAAGTAATATAAGTAATATAAGTAATACCAATAATCTTTCAAGTAATATAAATAATGTAAATAATATAGATAATAATGATCATAAAGAAGGTGGTGTAGATCAATTAATGAAAACTTTCATTGATCAATTATTTCTTAAACCAAACCTTTCAAATTCTCATTTATCAAATACATCAAATACATCAAATAATAACTCAAATAATAGTTCAAACAATATTTCAAATGATAGTCCAAATAATTCAAATACAATAATACCCATAAAAAAGTCAAAAATTGTAACTTTACAATATAATAAACAAAAATTATTACAAAAAAATAATTCAAACTTATCTCAAAAAAAAAAAAAATTATCACCGAAATTAACTTCTAAATTATTTAAATCTGATAACTCTGTTAAATCTTCTCAATCTATACCCATATCTATACCTACATCTATACCTACACCTTTGCAATTACCATCATCAATACCATTACCATCATCAGTACCTTTACCATCTCCATCCCCATTACCATTGTCTTTACCAACTAATACAAACTTAAATGGAAAGTCAAAGTTACTAAAACCAACAAAAACTATTCTAAAATTAAAATCTCCAAAATCAAAGTATATGTTGAAAAAAGAAAAAGAAAAAGAGCGACAATTGCAAATACAAAAGGAAAAAGAAATAGAAAAAGAAAAGGAAAAACAAAGAGATAAACGAAAATTAAAACAAAAACAAAAACAGAAACAAAGAGAAAGATATAAACCAAATGTCAAAATTAATGTAAATGAAAAAATTAAACTTTCATATCCTGAAAAATATCCAATATCAATTTCTGATAATAAAAATTATGATAAAATAATTTTAAATTCTAAAAAAGTTGATCAATTATCTCCTTTGAATATAAATCCTTCAATTTTTTTAAATAATTTAAATAATTATAATTTAAATATTCCATTAATATCTTCTTCATTATTATTATCTTCTGATGATAATTCTTCTGATAATGAAAGTGAAAATAATGATATTGAAGAGGAATATGATAATGAAAAAAAGAATGTTAATAATATTATCACTTCAAATTCCATTCTTAATGATTCTATAAAAGAAAATAAATTAAATGAAGCCAATTTTATTGAAAATTCTCAGAATATTATAAAAATTTTAATATTTTATAAAAAAATTAATAAATTATTAAATGAACAAATTAGAAAAAAACAAAAACAGCCAACACCTTCCTCATTATCGTCATCCACAGCAATATCATCCTCTATTTTACTTCCACCACCATCGTCATCATCATCACCACCTCCCTCCCATGTTAGAAGTAATGGTAAAACCAGTAAAAATTACAATGACAAAAATGATACTTATTCTAATGATAATAATTATAATAACTATAATGATAACAATGATAATTATAGCAACAATAAAAAAAATTTATTTTCTAAAAAAAGTATATCATTATCTCCAAGAATCAACAAACCTAAAACAAAAACTCGGCAAACTTCTTTGTCTCCAGCAAGAAATCTTAATTCATTACAATCAAAGATTAAAAAAACTACAAAATTATTAAATTCAAAAGTTCCATTACCAGATATAGACTTCTATTGTTCTCAAAAAGCAATGGATTTATATACAAAACAAAAACATGATTCAAGTCTAATAAGCGTAGATAATATTAACAATATTGATTCAACTTCAAGAGTTTTAAGAGAAAGATTGCCATTTTCTGAGAAAAAAATTAGTAACGCCAATCAATCTTTGGGTGATCTTATTAAATGCCCTTTTTATTATCTAGTGATTAAAACTCCAAAAGTTAGAGTAGATGCTAATGAATCACAATTTATTGTAAAGATTAGAAAGATTAACTCATAGTTTGTTTAAACATGATTAATATCATCAAAGCAGAAAGTATAAAAAAGAAAAAAAACTTTTATTTTACCCCAAACTATTTATTTAAGATAGAATTTACTAATTCTTTTCATTTCTCATTTTTTTATTTGTTTTTGCTTTTTCTTTTTCTAATTTTAGTACTTCTTTTTCATCTTTCTATATAATTTTTTTATTTCTGTCATATATTATATTACTTTTAAAATTCCTTTCATATTTTATCTCTTTTCCTTTATACTATAGACTATATAACAAAAATACCATTGGTTCCTTTTTTTTGCTTTGTTTGGCTAAAGTTTTTTCATTTTTCAATCAATTAACTTTGTAAATAATAATAAATAAGTGTAATTAAAAACAAAAATTAAAATTGATTTCCAAAATATTCTATTCATTTATTTCATTAGTATGAATTTCGGTTAAATAATTAGCATTTTGATAATTTATTAGCCTTTCATACCTTTTTGTATGCGGAGTGATTTTTTCGTTTTCAGACAAACCAAGAACAAATTATTAACATATGAGAATGGGTGCTTTGACATTTTATGTTAAAATATATCTATACTATTAACTGGTTTTAAAGGAATTTCAGAAGTAGTATTATTAGTTTACATAATTTCAAAAAAGTATAATCAACCCTTTTTGTCTTTTTTATTTCAAGCAAGTGAAAGAATTGAAAAAAATGAGCTCAAAACTATTGGCTCAATCCACCAGAACTTTAGGATTAATTACTAAAAGAGGATTATTGAGTAGTAGATGTTTAAATTCCATCAAACCATGCAATTTTAAGAGAAGTCTTGCAAGTGCTTCATTCAGTGAAAGAATTCCTTCAGGGGTATCTGCTGGGCAAGCAATGCATGAAACAAGACCAGCAATGCTAAGTGCTGGAGAATTAACCCCAGGAATAAATGCCATTGAATATTATGAAAGAAGGCTAAAGCTAGCTTGTTCAATGGAGAGTGAATCAATTGCCATTATTCCCGGAAATGTGGTTAAATATGCTTCTGGAGCTGTATTTTATAAGTTTCAACAAAACACTGACTTGTTTTATTTAACTGGTTGGAATGAGCCTGAATCTTTAATGATTTTAGAAAAAAAAGATAACAATGAAACTGATGATAGTATTATTTTGCATATGTTAGTTTTACCAAAAAATGAATTCAAAGAAAAATGGGAAGGACCTAGAACTGGTGTCAATGGTGTAATGGAAATGTTTAATGCTGATCAGGCTAGATCAATAGACGATCTTGAAGACTATTTACATCGATTGATAACAAGAAATAAAAACATTTATTATGATTTTCCAAAAAATTCTTACAAACCATCGATGTTTGAAAATTTTTTTGGGTCAACGATAAATGCTTCAGAAAAATCTGGAAAAAGAGAAGCTACAATAGAAAAACTTTTAAGAGAAAACAGTAGTGGAAAAAAACTTCATCCATTGACATCCTTGGTTTCCCAGATGAGAGCAGTGAAATCAGAAAGTGAATTAAAAATAATGAGAAGAGCTGGTCAAATATCTGGTAGAACATATAACAAAGCATATTCTCAAAGATTCAAAAATGAAAGAACATTGGCATCATTTTTGGAATATGGATTTGTTTCTGGTGGTTGTTCAGGGCATGCATATATACCAGTAGTTGCCGGCGGACCAAATTCTTTATCTATTCATTATACTAGAAATGATGATGTTTTATATAATAATGAAATGGTTTTAGTTGATGCAGCTGGTAAACTTGGTGATTACTGTTCAGATATTTCAAGAACTTGGCCAAATAATGGTAAATTTACTGAACCACAACGAGAATTATATGAAATTGTTTTAAATGTAAATAGAGAATGTATTAAATTATGTTGTTCAAATAATGGTCTTTCATTATTAGATATTCATAGAACAAGTACAGATTTGATGTATGAATCTATTAAAAAATTGAGTGGATTTCAAGATATTTCGAAATATGAGTTTACAAATGTTTTATATCCTCATTCAATTGGACATAATTTAGGTCTTGATGTTCATGATGTTCCAAATTATTCAAATTCAAGAAAATTAAAAGAAAATCAAGTTATAACAATTGAACCAGGTATTTATGTTCCTGATGATATAAAATATCCTTCTTGTTATAGAAATATTGGTATAAGGATTGAAGATAATGTTGCAGTTGGAAAAGATTCGTATACAGTATTAACTTCAGAAGCTGCCAAAGAAGTATGTGATATTGAAAATATTGCTAAAAATGGGGTCACAACTAATTATGAGGAAGATGTAATTAATATTTTATCATAACTTGTATATATATAAATATATAAATATTAACATTTGAAAGTTTCATTGATTTAAAAAAGATTTAAGTAATTCACTTTGTAAATGAATAACATTTGTTGAAAATTCATTTTGTTCATTGATTTGAATTAATTTATCATGGAATTTTTGGTTTGAGAGTTTTGAAATTTTATCATTATAACCAATAAATTCAATAATTCTATCCACTAAATTAATTTTAATATTTAAATTTAATATTAAAGAAATATTCATTAAATCATCTATTATAATATTTTCATCAATATCTAATCTTTTTGATAAATCTTCAATTTTGATTTTTTTAATTGTTGAAAGAAAAATTATATAAATTCTATATCTAATCATTAATTTATAATGAATAAATTGATTATTATTCACTTTAATATCACTGTTTCTAAATTTTTTAATACTATCAATCATTTTATTAGATTTTTTTGAAGCAGTAAAATGAAGTTCATTGAAATTTAAGTTATTTAGAATATAAGTATTATCAAATTGAATTAAAATATCACTAATTTTATTGAAATTTGTTGGATTTAATAGAGAATCAAATAATTTTGAAACTATGATATTTTCTGAGATATAATTATCTAATATATTTATATTTGAAATGTAACTTTTAAATTCTTTAACATTTGAAGTTATAAATAAAGAAAGTAAAACAGATAAAATTATATCATTTGAATTAATACAATTTGGAAAATTTTCATTTATATTATCATTACTATTCATAAATAAACAAAGTTTATTACTTTCAAAAGAATTAAATTTTGAAATTAAAACATCTAATGGAGATATTTTAAAATCATTTAATTCAGATTGAATTAATAATTGTCTTTTATTTTCAGGATCTGAATCACTATCAATATGACTATAATTTTTTTTATAATCTAATAAATCTAAGAAATTCAGTTTAACGTCATAATAATTACCAAGTTTAAATTGTGCAAATAATATTATCCATTTAATTTTCCAATAAATTTCAACATCATTTGAAGAATTAAAAATAGTAATATTTGAAAGATCTAAATTTTGTTTTATAATCGAATAACTTTTCAGTAATGTTTTTGATCTAATAGATAAAGAGAATATATTTGAGAATAAAATTTTTAATTCATTTTCTATTGAGATAATTTCAGTATAATCTGAGTTCACATAATCAATATAAGCTTTTAATTGAAATTGTTCTAATTGAAGAGTGCCTTTGATTTTTTTAACCACTTTATTATCATTAGTATTATTATAATAATTATTATCATACTCAACTTTTTTCTCTTTGTAAAGTTTATCATTCAATAATTTTATAAAAGTGGATTGATAGGAAGTATTAGTTAATTGAGCTTCATGTTGAAATAAATTAAAGAAATTTAAATTGAGTGAATCATAGAATAATTGATTTATGGAAAAAGAATTCAATAAGTCCATGACTGTTTTTTTTTCATTTGGTAAATTTTCTCTCAAAGAAGTAGACTTTGAATTAAAATTATCAATAAATAAATCTAAATCAACATTTAATTTAAACTCAGGATTTAAAATTTCAGTTAAATTCAAATCAAGAAACTCGGATAGATTTTCCAAATTGATTAGATTTATAGAAGGTTTCTGATTTGAATTTTTGGATTGAATTGAATCTTTGAAATGTAATAAGTAAACTGAAGGAATTTCATGTTTTTGAATTAATTTTATGGCAATAATTGATATAGTTGCAGATAAAGAAGGATATTGAATAGTGAGAAAATATAAAATTTCAAATATGATTGGACCTTGATAGCTCTGAAGTACTTTGATGAGATCCAAATCGAATTGTTCATCCATAATAAAGAAGTTTAGTCGCTGTTTAAATTGCCAAAGAAGAGAATTATGAAGTTATTATTTCAGTAAAGATGAATTGATGATTTATATTCAAACCAACTTTTGGAATAACAATAGATATACTAAAACTAACCATTGCAATTATAATTCAAGTAATTAAGTTTATTGTTATTTAATTCCGCCACAAGAAACAAAAAAAAAAGAAAACACCCACAAAGCTGGTCTCTACTTGTAGCATATGCGTAATATACATACACGCACAGATTTCAGCATATAGTATAATCGATTTTTTGAATAAATCTGGGTCCAAAGCCGATTTCATTCATTTCATTATTGTTAAAAAATTGATCAATCTTATAATAGTTTATTTATAATCTAAAAAGCAATTTTAAAATCAGATTAGATAAAGAAAGCTTATCCTATAATCTAGTGACTATCACCAAACAATTGTTTTTCGTATTTAGAAATATTTACATTTGGGAAAATCAAGATTTTTTAAGATAAAAAATATTTTGAAAGCACATCATAAAAGTAATCAAGTTCGATATTATTATACTGGTAAAAAATCAACATGTCTATAACCAGAAGAGCTCTTATATACTCAAACAAAAAAAAATAAAGTAATAATTTTCAGTGAAACAAATATAATGCATTCAAAAAGCTAAACTTTAATATCGAGGTTTTCGAAATTTCAAGCTTAGACGTGAATTAAGGTTTAGGTTTACTCGTAGCTTGGGTTTCAAGAAATTTTTATAAATTACTACTACAAATAATAACTTAAAAAAAAAAATTCATTATATTTCATTATATTTGGTTATATATCATTATATTTCGTTATATTTCGTTATATTTCATTACATATTTCATTACGCAATTGATTGAATAGATTTGCATAATAAGAACTCAAACTTCTATAAGCTCAGACTTGCTTTTAAAAAACTTAAAGCATTTCGAGAATCTCCTTCCAATTTTTTTAGATTCTCTATGATGGCTTTCATTGATGAGTTCAGCTACGTTGGAATATTGACCTTTATGTATCCCTTTCATATAATCATCTGTAAACATCATATTCAATTCCTGTTTCTTGGCCTTCTGAAGTAAGCTAGCTAGTTCATCTTTCTTGCTCTTACTACTCTCTTCACTGCTTCTGCTTCCGGTATTATCTGCAGTATTGGTAGTTTCAGTAATCTCACTGATCTCACTTTCTTTACTTTTTTCATTCAGACTACTCTCATAGCTAAAACAGCTATCAGCGAAATCTATACTACTCACGCCAACTTTCACACTGGTATATACCTCTCCTTCATCGTAAAGATAAACTTCATCAATAATATCTTTGAGAGACTTGTTATCCTCGACATCAATGCTAGCATCCATAGTAGTATTCCTTTTATCTTTCTTATTATTCTCAATATCAGGAACCTGGCTTTTTACTTTTTCAATTTGGTCATCGATTACCTTTTCACTATCTCTAATTTGACTCCCCTTTGTATTGTTATTAGCACCGATGGTGGTTGTATTTATTTTCTCCTTGTCATTAACACTTTCGGTATTCTTAGTATCAACATTTTTAATTGTCTTCTTACTCAACAGTGGATTACGTAAATTCTCAAACAGCTTCTTCAGTCTCAAAGGTTTCAGACTACCTCTAGTTTTTGTTTGTAGACCTTTATAATTATCATCTCCATGTTTCTCTCTTTCAGATTCTCTCAGAGCAACCTCTACTCTCATTTTAGACAGATTCTTGAATTTATTATGTTTTTGTGTTCCATTTCCTCTACCCAGATCCAACATATTTCTTTTGATTTCGGAAATATCATTGTTTGTATGAATATATAAATCTCTATTGACTTTATCAAATGATGTATTTTTGTCTTTTCTGAATATTATATCTTCTTTGCTTTTAGATTTATTATCTTTTTCATATAATCGAATTGATTTATATGCTTTACTACCTTTTGATCTCAGTATTGTTCTTCTTTCATTTGAAGGGTCAATGACATTTATTGCAATGGAAGGAGTGAAACTGAATCTCGATGAAACCATGTTACCCAAAGAAGAGCCACTTTCATTGTGAATATTACCAAAATTACCAACAGAATTACTAAGGTTTGATTTATTATGAACATGAACTCCATTTTTTTTATCCTCAATTCCTCTAAGACTAGCGTTGATACTTTTGATACTTAAATTGGCACTACTCAAGTTCATACTCTGCTTTGGTAGACTAGAAACACTCATGTTGCAAACCACACTTTTAATCCTCCCTCCACTATTTGTGCTTTTAATACTATTGTTTCTGCTTATGCTTCTGATACTTCTAATACTACTATTGAAGCTATCATTATTTAAGTTATCAGCATTATTACTATTATGATGATGATTGTTACTAGTACGACTTTTAGTTTTGTTATTGAAACAAGATTCACTGATGGATAATAAAGAAGTTGATCTGTTTCTTTTATTCAGAATCTTATAATTTTCTTTTTCGTGATTTTGTATGTTGATTATACTTGGAGAAAAATCGGATATAAAGCTTATTGTTTCATCTGATTGTTCAATTTTGTTRATATGATTATTATGATTCTTGTCATTATTGGGGTTATTGCCATCAGTAGAGCTTTTGATGCTGTCGATAGTTAAAAAATTATCATCATTTGTGTTTACATTACTATATTTCTCAACTTCTAGAAGAAATGAAACATCATCTGGTGAGAGATGAAGAATGTCCTTGGCCATGATTGATATTAGGTAATAATAATAATAGATGTAGTTATGTATATTATTTTGTTAATAGGTAATGTTATTACAAAAAATATTGAGGAAATATTGAAGTGAAATATTGAAGTGAAATATTTAAAATAGAGTGCCATTGACTTGCTTTTATATGAAAAACCACTATTTATATATAAAAGAGTGAAAGTAAAAATAAAAAAGAAGTGGAAGTTTGGTTAAAATGCAACTGGAGAATACTAATAATAGTTTTTCATTATGGAAATAATCATTGTATTTTAAGTAACTTGTTCTAGATAAAAGCCAAAGGTCTCTCCCTCGAACTTGTATTTCTAAATAATAAAGTTAGGACCCAGACCAGTCAAATAAGAAAGCTTGCTGGAATATGAGCAATAATCAATATAGGAATAAGGAATAAGGAATAAGAAATGAGGTACATTGATTGTCGAATAGCAATTAAATATATCGATACACTGATTCAGAACAATAGGTTGCTGGCAGTATATTTAAAATAGAAACCAGAGCTTCAAGCTTCATGCTTTCCAAACAAGGTTTCCTATCTTCAATCTTCAATCTTCAATTTCTCTCATTCTTTTCTGGAATTATGCTTTATTCGACGCCATTCTTTTGGATCCCGAGACAAATAGACTAAGCACAGGCGTGTAGTCCCTAAGTACGGTAATTGCAGTGTAGTTGCTATGTGCGTGTAAATGCCGATTTAATTTCGTATTATATTTCAGTCTATATTCATTTTCTATATTCATTTTATTCAGTTTCTATTTCTATTTCTATTGTTATTCGAATATCATTCTATTCGAGTATTGATTGATATTCATGTTTTTAATTTAGAAGTGAAGTGAAGTGAAGTGCAAAGTTGATATATTATTCCAAAAAATTGCCAAAGTTATTTTTAATCGTTTAATTCATATTCTTAGGGAGTAAAAATAGCTTAGATTATGAAAATTGACTCGAGAATCCATAGAATACGAATAATAAGATAATGAAGATTTGATTGAAATAAACATATGTAAAAAAGATGATAAAAAAGATAATAATTATAATGGGGATGATATATATGATAATTGATAACATAAAGATAATTAATGAAATCTATAAGTAATAAATAAATAAATAAATAAATAAATAAATAAAAATATAAAGTAAAAATGCAATTGCAAAATAATACAGTCCAAGATTATATGATTCTTTCTATTCTTTTAATTCCTCTGATGTCTCTGATGTCTCTGATGTCTGTGATGTTTTTTGTTGTTGAATAGATTCTGTAGAATTAATAATTTCACCATTTTCATTTAAACTTAATGGAGATATTAAAATTTTAATATGTTTATCTTTATTTTCAATTAATTCTTTAAAACCACCTTGAATAGCATTTTCAATTTCAACTTTACCAGTAATTAATTTTTTAACATTTTCTAAATTCATTTTACCATTAGCCATACAATTTATAATACCTTCAAAATCTTCAATTGTATAACACATTGAACCTGTTATTCTTTTTTCACCACTTGTCATATCCATTGGAAAAAAATCAATTGGTTTATTTGGCCATATAGCTAAATTAACTAAAGTACCTCTTGGTTTTAAAGCTTGTAAAGCAGTTTTAAAAGTTATTGGTAATCCTGAACAATCAAATACAAAATCAAAACCATTATTATTTGGAGATAATTTTTTTAATTCAATTATTGAAGATTCAAAAGAAGAATAATCCATTGGATTAAAAATTTTTGCACCTAAAGAACCAGCTTGTTCTCTTCTAATTTTTGCAGGTTCTGAACAAACTATAGTTGAAGCTTCAAAAGCATTTGCACTTAATACACAACCTAAACCAATAGCACCAGCACCAATAATTAAAGCAGAAGAATTTTTTTTAAAATCATTAACTCTAAAAGCATGATAAGATACAGATAAAGGTTGAACTAAAGCAGCACAATCTAAAGGTACAAAAGATGGAACTTTAACAATATGATGAGCAGCAACAACAATATATTCAGCTAAAGCACCATTATGAACACCTAAACCAAATAAACCATTATCTTTACAAATATTAGTTAAACCTAATTTACAAGCTTGACAATCATTATCATCAGAATTTAATTTTTTTGAAATTAAAGAACTTGAACTATTTGGCCATCTTTTTTTATCTTTACAATAATTAGTTGGTTCACAAACTACAAAATCACCAATATTTAAATCATTTCTTAAATTTTTAACATTTTTACCAATTTTTAAAATTTCACCAGATAATTCATGACCCATAGTTTGTGGTAATTTCATACCAGAAATTGGATGACCATTTATACCACATTTACTAAAAAAAACAGGACCTTTAATAAATTCTAATAAATCAGTACCACAAATTCCACACCAATGAACTTTAATTAAAACTTCTTCATCATTTGTAATTTTTGGTAATGGAATTTCTTTTGAAAATCTTAAATCATCTTTACCATAATATAATAAACCTTTCATAGAATTTGTTGACATTTTTATAAATAATTTTAGTTGTAATTGTAATTTTATTTGTTAATATTTGTTAATATTTGTTAATATTTGTTAATATTTTATATTGTTAATAATAATAATAATAATAATAATAGATATATATATATAGATAGATAGATAGATATAATAAGAATAAAGAAAAGAAATAAAAAAAAGAAGAAATTGAAACTATTTATATTAATTTATAATTTATAAATTATAAAAGATCTAATAGTTGATAATTGATAATTGATAATTATAAATTATTGATTATGAATATAAAATTGTACACCTAAATTAGGTGTAAAAGATTAAAGTTTATTAATATATTTAATAATATATTTGATATAAAGGTTAATTTAATTTAAATTATTGTGCCATGATTATCATTTAAAGTCATAAAATATAATAATTTTTTTAAAAAGATAAATGAATTTTGGGCGTAATGAAAATTATTTAGTCAATATTTTATTTTTAATCTAGTTTTATTCTCTAAAGAAATTTAAAATTGAGAAAACAGTGATAAAGAATGATTGATAAAGAGCAATAAAGGTGTCAAGTGTTAAGTTAACTATTGGGTGATGGCCACTGGGACCTTAACTAATGGGAGTAAAGCAGAGTAGAGCAGAGCAGAACAAATGATAATAAATGATTATAATAAGAAGGAAAGTAGTGTAGGACATGTTATACACCTCTTTAAACAGTACTTCGGTGTCTTTTGGAGAAAGTGGTCTCCTTGCGCAACAGCCACCGCTGGCCGTCAGCTGATCGCAAGGTGGCGCTGGGACCCCTGGCCGGCGGCTGCGGCTGGCTGTCCGGAGCGCAGCAGGGAGATCCTGTTCAAGCAGGGTGTGATCTATTCCCTTAGCCACACTCAGACACCCCCAGCAGGTGGAACATTTGAAACAGGTGAGGTAAGAACTAGCCACATCGGCTCTTGGAAGTGGTGATTTTGACACCGGGCCGAGACACATTCTGTACACCTGCACACTTTTGGGGTGCAGAGAGGGCCCCTGCTGTCCCGACACGGAGGACTGCCTGCTTGTTTTGTTTCCTTGTCAGGCCACCTCGCAGCAAGTCCGAGAAGGAAAAGCTCCGACAGCAATCTTCTTCTTTCTTTAACATGTTACCATTTGAAAATCTTCGGATTAATTATTGATATTTAATATCTGGTAGTGATGTGACTAAGTGGTTAATGTTTAAATACTCTTGAACGGTTTCATAATCCAGGGACTTTACAAATATATGTTTAATAAAAGAGGGGCCTTTATTAACACTTTATTCATAGACACTTTACAGTATAAATCATCACTCATTTTAATTTATAATTTATAATTTATAATTTATAATTTATTATGGGCCCTTTAAAATTTATTATGGGCCCTTTAAAATTCATTACAATTAATTCAAATGACCTAAATTATAAAATATGAACAGGCTCCTGATTGTCTACTTATCTTACATGTATATATTATTATCTCATACTATTCATTAAATCTTATCATATGTAATATAATATAATATTAACTAGGGAGGCGGATATCGGTTATAACCATCGGAATTATATACCATATTAAATTTTAACACCATGATTTATTGCTTCTTTTCTTTCTTCCCAAACTGTTTTTCCAGTACAACTACAAACTGTTTTTTCATTTTGCCAAATTCCTGCACTTCTTGCAATAACTCCAATTAAACAATTTTCTTCTTTTTCTTCTTTTTCTTCTTCCTCTTCTTCATTATCACTTAAAACTATACTTCTACCAATTAATTCAAAAATTTTTAAATTTTTAATTTTAAAAAATCTTTGAATATCAATAAAATCTTTTTCAATATAAATTTTTGATAATTTTTTAAATAATTTTCCAGTATTTTTAATACCATTTGAAATATCTCCATTATTTTTGATATTTAAATAATATTCTCCTTTTTTTAAATTATTTAAACTTAAATCAATTAATAATGATCCATTACCATTTTCTCCAATTGTAACAATTCTAATTAATCCTTTAATAATAGTTGGCTTAAATACTTTATTATTATTATTATTATTATTAATAGTTTCTAGAATACAAACTGCTGAACTTTCTGAATTTCCAGAACCTCTTAAAATTGCATCTTTACCAATTTTTTGCATACTTTTAATTAATTCTGTTGGTAAAATTTTTCCATAAATTAAAATTATTTCTTTTTTAAAATTAATTTCAAATTTCTTAATTTTTTTAATTTTCTTAAATTTATTTAATTCTTCTTCAACTATTCTTATACATTCTTTACAATGTAATGGTACTGCATAAATTGCTTTAAAATTTTCATTTTCATCTTCATTATCATTATCATTATCATTATCCAAGATAACATTCTCATTAACATTAATTAAAGACATTTTCTTAATTATATAATTATATGATTATTATATATTCTCACACTAATTACTTTATTTCATTCAATTCTCATTTAATTAATTAACTATTAAATTAATCAATTCCTTTTAATATTTATTTTAATATTTATTTTAATATTTATTTTGCTTACAAATTAAATTTATATTCAAATCCGTCGATTTCAGATTCCGATGTTAAAAAAATCCAGTTCCGCTACAAGGATTATACAAAACATTAAGGAACTCTAATCCGTGCTTATCCGCTGCAATCCGTCCAACATCCTGATATTTTCCGTGTTTTTTTTTTTATTCAAACTTTTTAAAATTGAAATAAAACAACAATAAACAAATAAACAAATAATAAACAATAATAATAAAAGAAGTATTCAATAAAAACAATTAATAAACTATTTCAAATAATAATCACTTTAATAACAATGGTGGCATCTCAAGTATTTAAAGAAGAAAATTATTTAACTATTGTTCTTGGTTCTAAAAATACTTTAATTCAATATGGTTTATATGATCCATATACTCCTGCAAAATTCTCAATTCCAACAATTTTATATAAAAATTTAATTTCAAAAAAATTTTATTTAAATAACAAAGGTAATTCAAATAATTTTAAAGAATTTAAATTTATTCAAAATGGTATAATTAAAGATTTTAATCTTCTTTGTATTTTTTTAAAATTATTATATTATTCAATTTTAAAAAAATATAAAATTTCTTATAAAAATTATATAATTGATACAAATTATTCATCTATTAATAATAATAATAATAATAATATAACTTTAAATTCAAATTCAATTATAAATTCAAATTCAAATTTAAGTTTAAATTCAACTTCTTTTTCAATTATTAATAATAATAATAATGATATAAGTATACCATTATTATTAATAACTTCTTCAATTGAAGATTTTAAAAATAAATTTAAATTATCAAAATTAACTGATTTTATTTTTAAAAATTTAAAATATGTTAATTTATTTCTTTTATTATCAAATTCTGCTTCTTTAATTTATTCATATTCAAATAATTTATCTTCTTCTTTAATTGTTGATATTGGTTTTGAAAAATTATCAATAACTCCAATTATTGATTATCAAATTTTAAAATTTAATTCAATAAATTTAAATATTGGTTCAAATTTAATTAATTTAAATCTTAAAAAAATTTTAAATAATTTAAATGATAATCAAATTGAAGATTTAAAAATTTCAAATATTTATGAAATTTTATCAATTAATGATCAAGAAATTTATGATAAAATTAAAAATTCAAATTTTGAAAATGAAAATGAAATACTTAAAAATCATGAAGATTTTGATGATGATCAAATGGATGTTGTTAAAATTATTACAAGTGGTAAAGCAAAAGAAATTTTAAATGAAAGAGAAAAAAAAAAAAAATATGGTAAACATTTAAATAAAGATAAAGAAAAAGAAAAAGAAATTAAAAAAAATTCAAATCTTTTTTTTAATACTTTTATTGATTCAAATGGTAATGAAATTAAAACTGGTCCTGAAAGATTTAAAGGTTCAAAAGATTTAATAATTATTATTGGAAATTATATTTATAATATTATTAATAAAATTCCATATAATTCTTCAATAAAACAAGAATTATGGAATAATATTATTTTAAATGGTAAAATATTTCAAATTAAAGGTTTTAAAGAAAATTTATTACATTATTTAAATGATAATTTTATTTTAAAACCAAAAGAAAATAATGTTGGTAATGGAGATAATTCAATTACTTTTAAATCTTTAAATTTAATATCTCATAATATGAATGATGATTCAATAAATTCTAAATTTAATATAAATCAAGCACCAACTTCAATTAAATTTTTAAAAAATTTTGATTATTTTCAAGAATGGAAAACAAATTTTCAAAGTTCAAATGATTTTATATTATTAGGTGGACAAATTTTTTTAAAATTAATGGTTTCTGATAATAATAATTTAACACCATATTCACCAAGTAATTATCATGATTTTTCAAAAAATTCCAATTATAATAATAAAAAAATTAATCTTGAAGAAGAACTTAATGAAGATACTTTCAATAATGGAAATGGTGCTGATTATTTAATGATAACAAGACAAGATTATGATAAATATGGTCCTGGTATATTAAATTATTAATTATTATTTAATCTCTGTAAATTATTATGTTATATATTATAAACTGAAGTAAGAAAAAATGAAAAATACAAAAACATTTCATAGCAATATCTATTTGTATTAATCTGTGAATTATTTCAGAAGTTATCAAAAGTCAACCTTTTTCTTATTGGAGTTATGATATGGATGTAGTTTGAAATGCTGAACAAAGACAATATTTTAGTTCACTTTTAAATATCCCAAAAATCAATTCATAAAATAATTTCAAAGATTCTAACAATATTGTGAGATACTTAATGATTCTATTAAAGCTTAGTGAATTGATTACACAAATATTATTTTAATTAATCAGTAATATCTGAAATATATGTATCATTCCCTGAATCTATCATGTCTGGGTTCTCTTGTGACTTCGATAATTCGTTCCACATTGTTGAAAGCTGTAATTTAATTAAATATTACAAAATTAGAACTTAAGTTAGTAAATTGAATTCAAAGATAGAATTGGAAATAATAAATTTAACTACTTCTTGAAGTAAACTTACTTGAATTTCTAGTCTTTCATTAACAAATGATGATAATTTAATAGCTTCTTTACACCAGATATTTCCATCATTTTTTTTACCCGAAATCATTAATGAAACCCCTTCATTCCAACATTTAGTACATATCCATTCAATATCACAACAATTGTCTTTAATTTCTTTTTTCTCAATACAACGAATTCTGGAATAAATTCTTGATATAATTTCAATAAAATTTTTATTATAAAACTCATTACTATCTCCTAAGAACATTCTAACCCATCTTAAAATTATTGATATTGAATATTCATTACTTAATGATTTTTCTAAAATTATATTCAAAACTTTGCTTTTCACTTTATTTGGACAATCAATACCTAATATTATATTAACAAAATATTCATTTAACTCAACTGAATTAGAAACATATTTATAATCATTGATTATTCCCTCGATCAATTCCCAATTTTTTAGTTTTAGTTCAATTTCATATTGGAATAAAAGTACTTGAGAATAGCATGTTCTATAAAATAATTTGGATTTGACTTCATTATTGATATCCTTTGAATCATTTTTATCTTCAATTACTTCAATTGTTTCCTGTAAATCCATTTTTTCACTATTTTCATCATTCATCTCAATGTCCATAGTTGATGAATAATCACTTGAGTTTTCAAAAGTATTTAAAACTTCCAATAATTTTTTTTTCAAATTCATGCAAGACTTTTCACTGTCTTTTAAAAATTCATTCTAAAAAGGTATATAGCAAAAAAAAACATTAAAAATATTTAGTTAGTTGGCTTCAAAAAAGAAAGTAAATAAATTTAAAAATGAGAAAGGGTCCTCACTTACTTTTTTAATTGAATCCGTTTCTATTTCAATTATGGAGTTATAACATAAAATATTCAATAAGTTTATTCGAATTGACCACTTTTTTAAGTCTTCAAGTTTTTTTTCATCCTTAAAATCTATTTCTTCTTTTTTAGTATTCTTAATTTCCATGAGCAGTAAATCTATGAGTTTTAATGATAAATCAGATAATATCAATCCTTCTTCGAACCAATTTGAGTTATAACAATCATAAGCTAAATTATAACCATTTCCTCCTAACCATTCAAGTTCATCCATAGATACTGTTTGTTTTTTAATTAATTCTTCCGAAGTTTTTCTATTATCATTTTTTTTAAAATTATTTCCATCTTTTTTCATTACTTCTCTAGAATATTTAAAACAATTTTTAGCAAAATTAACACTTTGTAAGAATAAATTACATGTAGTTTGAATATATTTTAATTTTAATTCTTTATTAATAGATTTCAATGAAACTTCATTGATAATTAATTGAATAGTACAACGTAAAGTTATTGGAATTAAAATTTCATCAGAAAATTTTTGATCATTTTTCTTTGTTTTTTCTAAGATTGTAACCATTCCTTCAATTGCAACATCGGTATTTGAATGGCTTCTTGCATCAACAATACAAGATAATAATATTGATAAATTATTTTCTTCATCATTTTCAAAAATTTTTTTAATAATTTTTATTGAAGTTTCATTTTTTTTTTCAATTAAAGAAACTTTGAATAAATTATATAAAGTTAATAGATGAGATTTATCATTATTATCCATGGAATTATAAATTTCTTTAACTTTATCAATTTGATTTAATTCAAGATAACAATTTTGTAAAGATCTTTTAATTTTTGCAATATTTTCTTTACAATTTTCATTTGATGATAGAATAAATCTATGAAGACATAAAGTGAACCATTTTATTGAATTTTCATAATTTTTTTCTTTCATTGAAGATTTTCCATTATTCCAAAATAGCTTTGATAAATTAATTAGATGAAATAAATAGTTAGTTATATACTCAAAATAAAATAAAATAAAATAATATAAAGAAAAAAAAAGGTGAAAATACAGTTATCAATGATGATGAACATTTACTTGATAAAGGTTTTGGAAATTTTTTTTCAGCAACTGAACATGTTAGAATTGTGAATTAAATAATTTGAAAAATTAAGTGTATGATACTTACGATTAATAAATTCATTAACATTTTCTAATTTTTTCTCAGTTGTAATATTATTTGAATTATTTGAGGATAACCATAATCTTGAAATTAAAATAGATTCTAAAGAATCGAAATTTAAAATTGGATCAATTTTATTTAAAAAAATATAATCTAAACATTTAATTGCAGAATTTATATCCTTTTTTGAGAAATTATTAATTATTGAAATTATTTGATTAAAATTTATGATTATTGGTACTGACATTATCATTCTCATTAAGGTTTGTTCATATAAATTAATTGAATCAATTTTATTTAAAATTTTAGAAGAAGAATTTAATTCAATTAATTGTAATTGTAATTTAAAAGGATCAATTTTATTTGGAAAATGATGTTCAAGATCAGATATATATGTTTTTGCAGTATTAATATTTTTATTATCTAAAAGACATTGAGATAATAATATTAAAATATTATATTTTAAATTTGAAATTGATATTGAATAAGTATTATCTTTAGTATTATTAATATCTTTTTCAATATTTGAATTTTGTTGATCTAAAGAAATATTTAAATAATCATTAGCAAATTTTAAAAAATTTATAGAATTATCTAAGTTTTCATTATTACTATTTAAATTTTTAGGATCATTAATTAAATTAAAAGTTGAATTATAAATAATTCTTGAAATTTCTATAAGTATATCATAATTTATAAGTGATAAATTATTTGAAATTAATTTTTTTGCATTATTTTGATATAAAAAAGCTAATTGAAAATCATTTAAAACTAATGAATATCTCATATCTAAAATATTTGATTTAATTTTTAAGAAAATTAATTTATCAATATTTTTTTTACTAATGTTACTATTATTGTTATTATTTTTATTATTATTATTATCATTGGAAGTATTATTTAATAATTTAATTAATAGATCAATATAATCTTGAATTGATTTAATTAATTGATTAATTGAAGTTGTATTTGTATTAGAATTATTGATATTATTAATATTATTAGAAATTTGATTAAATATATTAAATTGATCTAATAAATAATCATAAGTTTTTATAAAACAATTTAAAGATCTTAATAAAGAAAATTTAGTTGAATTTATTAAATGAGAATGAATTAATAATAAAATAGAAGTAAAAAATTTTGAAATTAATAAAGAATTTTTAATTAAATTTAAATCAATATCTGAATTTAAATTTAAATTTGAAATTGAATTTGATTCTGTATTAGTAATAGTTGAATTTGAAGTTGAAGTTAATGGAAATTCTCTTAAAGCAATTGTTAATGAATTCCATAATCTTGTTGCAGAAGTTTCTAATGATAAAAGTGAATTATTATTGATATCAAATTTAGTTTTTTGATTTACTGATTTAGTTTTATTTTTTTCTTTTTTTTGAGATTCAGTTGAAATTAAATCATTATTATCATTATGAATATCATTATCATTATTTAAAATATTATTTCTTAATGAACGTTCAATTGATTGAGCTAATGGTAATAAAGAAGAGATTCTATTCAAACATGTATTATTTTCAGTATTATCAGAAGAAGAAAGTATATTTTTATTTGAATTCAAAATTTGAATTAAAGAATTTGAAGCATCTAATTAAAATATATTAGAAATAAGAACTAGAAATTGATTATTTAAATAGTAAAACATACAAATTATAAAGGTGGATCATACCAATGAATTCATTCAAAGTTGCTTGAATACTGGTGATTATTTCCATGATCAGAGGCAAAAAAGTGTCGGCGGTAAAGAAATTCTTCTTCTCAAGAAGCAGAAGCAGCAGAATCAACAGAAATTGATGAAATTGATGAAATTGATGAAATTGATGAAAAAGAATCAAGAAGTGAAAAAGAAGCAAGAAATAACAAAAAAGAAGAAATTCAAATTCAAATTCAAATTCAAATTCAAATCTTTTTTTTTTCTTTTTTCTTTTCCTTTGGGGTTTTTAAAAGCAAGAAGCACGCGCCACAAGTATCTAAACACACCAGCCATGTCTAATTCCCAATTGGTACGTGGCTTTAAATGACTAAAATGTGACCAAATTATTTATTATTTTATAAACTTTTAAGTTATTTATAATTAATATGAAAAAAAAGACTTGATTTTATTGAATTAACAATCCATTTTTAAATTTTTTGAATTTTTTAGATCTTTTAGATCTTTTAGATCTTTTAGATGATGAATTTGGTATAATTTCAAAAGAATCTAATATTCTTTTTTTCTTTTTTGAATTCATTTGTAATTTAATTTCAAATATTTCATATAATTCTAAAAAATCAGTTTTATTAATTAATTTATATTTCTTAGATTTGAAATTATCTTTCAATTTTTTGAAAATTAACTTTATATTATCATTATTATAATTATCATTATTGTAAAGAGTATTTTCAATTAAATAATTTAGAAATTTTTTAAATTTTATTGGATTTTCATTAAATATATTAAATAATATTGATATTGGTAATAGATTATTATTATTACTTAAGGTTATATTTTTTTCAGATGTATAAAATTTTTTTAAAATTTTAACAATAATTAAATAATTTAATAAATTTAATTTATTTTTTATATTTAAATTTTTTTCAATAAAAAAAATTAATTTATTTAAAAACATATTATTAATTGGATTAAAATTTTGAATTGAGATTTTATTAAATAACCAAAGAAAATCAATAAATAATGAATTAAAATTTGAAAATTGATTAAAATTTTGTTTTAAATAATTAAAAATTCTTAAAAAAGATATTAATAATGAATCATATTTTTTTTTAATTATATTAATATTATTATTTGAAGAATTTAAAATAATATTAAAAATTTGAAATTTATTATTTAAAATTGAATTTATTGAAATTTTATTAAATAAAAATTTTATTAAAAAATTATTAATTTCATAATTATTTAAATTTAAAGATAAATTAATTAATTTTAAAATATTTTGAAAATTATTCCAAAATTGAATTGAATTAATTTTAAAAATATAAAAATTTAAAAAACTTTTAATTAAATAAATTGAATTTTTTTTAAATTCATTTAAATATAAAATTATTGAAGGTATTAAAGGTAATAAAATTTCAATATTTATAAAAATTAAACCAATAATTTTACCTAATAATAAAAATTTATTATATTGAAAAATTGAATAAAATTTATCTTCATACCAAATAAATTTTGGTATTAAATTAAAGTTGTTTTTAAAATTATTTTTAGAATTATTTATAGAATTATTTAAATTTTGAATTGAATTTAAAATTGAATAAAAACCAAGATTTATTGAAGTTAAATCAGATAATTTTTTTGGAAATTGATTAAAATTTAATTTATTTAAACAAATTTTAAATTCATTATAAATTTCATTTAAATTTTTAAAATAATCTTTTGATAAATTTAATTTTTGTGAATTCCAGAGGAAATTTGAATAAAAATTATTAAATTTTATTAAATTTTTTTCTGAAATTATAATTGAATCATCATCATCATCATCATCATCAACATCAACATAATCTTCATCATTGTTATCATCAAAAGTTGAATCAAAAGTTGAATCAAAAGATGTATCAATGTCTTCATTTTCAATTTCCATTTCAATATTATTGATATTTAAGTATGAATTAATTAAATATTTATCTAAATTTATATTATTATCATTAATATAATAATTTGAATAAGAATCTGAGTGTGTAAATGAATTTGAATTTGAATATGAATAGGAATTTGAATAGGAATTTGAATAGGAATTTGAATAGGAATTTAAATTGAATTGATTTAAGATAAAAAATTGATTATTTTGATTATTATAATTTTTATATAAAATATTTGGTAATAAATTAATTTTTTCATTAAATGAATTTAATTTTGATTGAAATGGTCTTAAGATTCTATTACATTTTTGAATTGAATTAAAATTTATATTTTTATTAATATTTGAATATTTTGAATGTTTTAAATTGAATTTTCTTTTCTTTTTTTTAATTATATTATTATTATTGTTATTATTATTGTTATTGGAGATGTTATTGGAGATGTTATTTGAATTGAATTGATTATTCATTGTAATTGAATAAAGAGTCAATTGAAGATGTTAAATGTTGTTAATTGAAAGTGATAATAAATATAATTAATTCAATTTTATATTTCATTGAATTAATGATTGATAATAAATTGGTTGTTTACTTTTTGAATTGATTGTTTATGATAAACGTGGCTTGTCCTAAAGGGGGAAGTGTGTGGCTAGTGTCTCTTTATCTTTTTTCTTCTTTGTTTATTTCTTTGTTTATTTCTTTGTTTATTTTATGCTGATTTTTTTTGTGTCGGCGGCAAAAGAAGCAGCAGCAGCAGCAGAAACACCATCGAAAGCAGCAGAAACACCACCAGAAACACCAGAACCATCAGAAACACCAGCAGAAACACCACCAGAAGAAGACTCAAAGGGGTTGGGATCGTTTCTAAGAGACAATTCTTCATCAATAAAACATCCAAGACCAAGAAAAGCTTCAGATAAAGCTCTTTGATAAATTTGATTTACATTCCAACCTGAGGCTAAATATAATTTATTATTTTTTATTGATTGAGTTGTAGAATCAAAATATGAATCATCAATAATATATTTTATTCTTAAATCTTTATCACCATTAAAAGGAGTAAATGGAGTTGATTGTGATGTATTTTTATATCTAGCGCCATTATTCATATTATCCATATTATTATTATTATTATTATTATCATCATCACCATCATCATCTTCTATATCATAAGTATCATCATTAAGTCTTTCAATATCTAAATCTAAATCTATATCAAAATCTTTATTATTAATAGTATTATCTATTTCAGAATTATTAATATAATTATCATTATTATTATAATAAGAAATTTGATTAAGAATATTTTTAATTAATTTATTATATTTTTTTTTACGTAAATTTGATTTTTTTTCATATTTTAAATTTAATTCATTAATAATTTTTTGAGAATTTTTATTATCAATAGAATTTGAATTTAATAAATTTAAATTTATTTCTTTTTTTAAATTTAAATCATCATCAATTTGAAATTGATTAAATTTTTTTTTTAAATAATTTTTTTTAAAATTTAAATTTTTAATAATTTTTAAATTTTTAAAATTCTTAATTAAATTTTTTTTAACTCTTTCATTATTAATATTAATTAATTTTTTATTTGAAATTTCATAATTTTTTAATTCAATTTCAGTTTCTTTTAAATTAATTTTATTTGATAAATTAAAAATTATTATTTCAAATTTTTCTAAATAATTATTATAATCATTAATTGAATTAAAATCATTTATAGATTTATTTAAAATTTTTGAAATTCTTTTTCTTATATCTATTTCTTTTTCAATATTTATATCTTCAAAAATTTGTTCTTTAAATTGTTTTTTTCTTAAAATTTTTAAACAATTTTTATATGGACATGGTGCTGGTCCACTACCAAAAATTCTATTCACACAAGATTCACACATCCTATGATAACATTCTAAATTTACTAAAAATTTCATATCTGGTGAAAGATATTTATCAGTTTTACAAATTGGACATTTATCAATCCATTTTTCATCATTATAATCAATATCTTCTTCCATTACTTTTCTATCTTCTGTATCTCTTAATGTCTTAATCTCTTGATTGAATTGATTGAAATAAATATTTTATAATAAAATAACAAAAATGATTTATTTATATCCTTTATTTTTATTAACATTAACAGTAGCAATTAAATTGATTAGATTAGTCAGCCACATTTATTACTAATACAGAACAGGGCTGGTGATTTTAATAATTTTAATGGCTAGAATATCCATGTTTGTGGACTCTCTGTAGCACATGACAATGACTGATCACATGACCAGCCTGGTCACCTGACATCCAGTCACCTGACATTATCCTCCTCATCGAAACTCAAAACTCAAAACTCAAAACACAAAACACAAAACCGAAAAGGTCCCAGAAATTTATAAAAGAATAAATAAAAACAAGAGAAAACAACAGAAATGAAAGGCTCCAACTGAGAAATAAACAGTAAATCTTTTTGTAGCTGGTTGATTGAAAGTAATTGAGATTATTGATAATTGAAAGCCCGAGTAGATTTGGTTCTGTGGTGAAAGAAGAGAAGAAATGAAATGAGAAGAAATGAGAAGAAATGAGAAGAAATGAGAAGAAATGAGAAGAGAAAGAGCACTGCAAAATGAAATACTGAAATACTCTTAAATGAAATACTTCCAGATGAAATACTTCCAGATGAAATACTTCCAGATGAAATACTTCTACAGTCAGAGAAGTCAAAGAACTAAAGAACGAAAGAAGTAGCTTCAAGCTTGAAGCTTGAAGCTCGTGTTCCAAGTAAAAAATAAAATAATGATTGTATTCTCTTTTGAGGCTTTTTTCCAATTAAAATCAACTTATAAAATCTAGAATCAATAAAAAAGTAAAAAAGGTCTGAGAATAAAAGAAATAAATAAATAATAAGTCAATTCAATACGAAACGAAACAATAATCAACAAATTAAATATCTTTAAATTTATTTATTATCTATTAAACTTACTTCTTAACTTTATTTTTTATCACTTTAATCTTACTCTATTCATTTATTAAAAAAAATATCTGGTTTTATAATATTAATAATGATATTTTATATAATATATAAATTAAATTTCATAAAATTTTGATAATTTTTCATTATCAATTATATAATCATCATCATTTTTTTTATTAATTTTTTTAATTATACCATTCTCAATATATTTCTCAAATAAATCTTTTGAAATCCATCCATTACTATTAAAAAATGGATTATTATTAATTTCTTCATTATATTTAATAAATTCTTTAAAATTATAATTAATTTCTTCATTTGTAAAAAAAATTGGACATTTAATATCTTTAATTAAATTTTGTTTTCTATAAATTTCCCAACTTTCTATAATTCTAATTAAATAATATTCAATAATTATAATATCTTTAAAATTTTTAAAATTATTTAATTTATTTATTGGATTTTTTAAAAATTTTAAAATTGGTGATGCATAATTTATTAATTTATTATTTAATTTATTTATTTTATTTTCATAAATAAATTGATTTCTTGTTCTTTTATAAATTGAAATTATTTGTTTTTTCTCAATTTCTTTAATATTTTTAGAATTTAAATATAAATTTAATTCTTCTTTATTAAATATTTTTAATCCATTATCATATCTTATAAATTCAGGATTATTATTAAATAAAAATGGTTTAATACAAATATCTTCAAAATCAAAAAAATATGGAATTTTTTTACCTTTAATTTCTTTAATTATCACATTCATTGGATTTATATCTCCATTAATCATTCTTGGTTCCATTAATAAATTAATATTTGGAATTTTTATAATTTCATTATTATTTTCATTATTATTTTCATTATTATTAAATAAATATTTTGAAATTATTTTTAATTTTTCTAAAACTTCAATACTATGTTTTAAAAAATTTTCATCTTCAATACTTGTATTTGATTTAATTAATTGAATTTTATTTCTAATATTCTCAATTTCAATATCACAACTATCAATAATAATTAAATTTGAATTTTTTTTATCCCAAGGTCCAGAATATTTCTTATAAATTTCATTTGAAATAAATTTTTTATTTCTTAAAAAATGTCTTTCAATACTTGAACCAATTCTCCATCTATTTTTAAGATAATTTTTTATTTCTCCATTATATGGTTCACCTTTATTTTGTAAATTTATTTCAACATCTTTTTTAAAATATAATGAACCAAATTGATTAAAAATTATTGATGATAATTTCATTTGAAATTTACTTAAAATATTTAAAACTTCTTCAAAATTTTTTTTTTTCTCAATTTCTAAATCTTCAATATCTGGATACCATTTTTCCATTAAAAGTTTACCATCAATAAATTCCATTAAAATATATGGAGTTCTTAATGGATTTAATTCTGATATTCCATAACTTAAAACTCTTGGAACATTTAAACCTAATTTTAATTTTGCAAAATCTAATGTTGCAACTTCACTTGAAATATTTAATAATGATTTATTATAAAGATTATATGGAATTCTTAAAATTAATGATTTTCCAGTTGTTAAAAAAATTTGATAAATTCTATGATGTTTACCTTCATGTAAACTTGCAATAGTTTTTATTGAAAATTTTTCATTTAATTTTAATTCACCAATTAATTCTGGAATAATATTATTTGTTAAAGTTATAGTATTATCTTGATTTAAAATTGGATCTTTTAAATTTTTTTCAATATCTTTAAAATTATTTTCAATTGATATTAAATATAAATCATTTAATAATTTATTTGCACCACTTAATGAAAATTTTGTTACTCTTTTTAATTTTTCTTCTTTATCATTTTTTAACCATGAACCCCAAGAATATTGAAAAAAAGATTCTCTATTAGGATCATTTTCATCATTTAATTCAGTATATTTTATATCTGATTTAAATTCTTTTATATTATTTGTTTCTTTAATTTCATTTGTAAAAGTTCTTGAAAAAATTGGTGAAGAAGAAGTTTTAATTGAAAATTTTGATAATTTTGAAGATCTCATTGAGATAATTCTTCTGTTCAAACCAGAAACAGATCTAATACTATTCTTAAACATTTTACTTCTCTTTAGATTATAATGATTATATTCAATATTCAATAATATGAAATATTTAAAAAGAACTAATAAAATATATCTTTATTTATTTCTTTATTTATTTATTTATTTATTTCATTTTCAACTGGCGAAATTCGTTTGAAATTTTCAAAAAATCCTCAACGGGCCGAAATCGCTTTTTGAATGAATTTCATTGACTGAAAGAAATAAAGATGAAAATGGTTGCAATTAACAATGAATATTTGATTTTTTTATTATAATACACAGAAAATATACATTTTTTAACAAAATCTACAGAAAAAAAAAAAAAAAAAAAAAAAAA